>WEKX01007699.1:659877-725808 GCA_013390025.1 Pitta sordida
CCGGTCCCGCTCCCGGCCGGGGCTGCCTCGCACCGAGAGCCCTGCGGCACAGCGGCACAGGGCCCCGGGACGGGCCCGGCTGCCCCCGGCTCTTCCCCCGGCCCCGGGCACTGCCGGCCCCGCAAACAGACCCGAGACGGGGCTCGTTCCCGCGGCACCCCCGAACCATCGAGGAAATAGGAGGCGCTGTGTTGGGGCAGTTTCCTTTTCCTGTTTCACACGGCTCACCCCGGGCTCACCGGGGGCTGATGGAACAGAAACATTCCGGAGCTCTGTTGTTGCAGGTGAGTCTGTAGCAAAGGCCGGTTTCAGGCTGTGAGGAACCGTCACAGCACGCGAGTTAATGAAACCCTTGTGAAGGGCAGTGGATGGTGCCCGGGGTTGGAGTGTGTGTGTGGCCCCTCTGTCCCTGTCCTGTCGCACTCCTGGCCGCCCTGTGTTCTCAGGGATCCCCGAGCTGCTGACTCTGCCTTTGCGGGAACAGAGCCCGTATTTCCCTTCTGGAGCCAGTGCAGCTCTGGAGGGCTGTGGGATGTGGGCACAGTCCCAGGCCCCACGCCTGAGGGTGTGCCTCGGGTTGTTCCTGCCAGCTGTGTGTGTCCCCAGTCCCCTGTCTGCAGAACAGTTTGCTTGTCCCCGTTTGTTTGCGTGTGACACCCTGAGTTTACAGGGGCTCAGCAGAGGAGCTCAAACAGACACTGAGGATGAGGAATGCTCCTCCTGTCCTCAGAAGCAGCTACTGAGCCAGAGGGAGAAGTGGTAACAAATGTCCCTGTGACTTAAAAACGGTCACAGGGCTGGTCCCAGCACTCAGACAGGTGGATGGATTCGGTANTCTGAGGGTGTGCCTCGGGTTGTTCCTGTCATTCCAGGGGTTCCTGCCAGCTGTGTGTGTCCCCAGTCCCCTGTCTGCAGAACAGTTTGCTTGTCCCCGTTTGTTTGCGTGTGACACCCTGAGTTTACAGGGGCTCAGCAGAGGAGCTCAAACAGACACTGAGGATGAGGAATGCTCCTCCTGTCCTCAGAAGCAGCTACTGAGCCAGAGGGAGAAGTGGTAACAAATGTCCCTGTGACTTAAAAACGGTCACAGGGCTGGTCCCGGCACTCAGACAGGTGGATGGATTCGGTATTTGTGCCTAATGAACAGGCAGAAATAATGAACCAGGTGAAAACCCCAACCCTACACGGTTTGCTCCACGCTGCTGTCCTGCAGGTTTGGGGTTTGTAAGGGATCAGAATCCGGGGTGTGGGACCCTGGGAAGAGTTTAGGAGAAGCAATGGAAGGTAAATTATTCCTTCCTCAATGAGCTGGACTGTCACAGCAGCTGCTGCAGGAGCTGATGGCAGAGCTTTGTGCTGAATAAAGAGGTAAACAGCTCAACACTCCTCCAAGACAATCATCAGCTGAATATTTCCTCGTGGGATGATGCAAATTCCATGATGTCTTTGAAGGGCACCATTCTGCCTGCCAACCTCCAGGTGTTCCTGAGTGCCCTGAGCAGGGGGAATCACAGGAGATGTGCTGGGCCTCAGAGCTCAGCGGTGCTGCCTCTGCCCAAGCAGGAGGTTACACAGCACAGAAAACCCCTCACATCGTCTCAGGGGGTTATCCTGCCTCTGTGAAACACCTCAGCACCTGCCTGGTCTCAGCCTGCAAATCCTCACTGGGGAGATGATGCGAGAAGTGTGAATGTCCTGGGAGCTTTTGTGGCAATTGCCAAAAGCCTTTTGTTTGGTTTTAAATATTCCATTGCCTCAGAAACTCAATATTCCACAGTGACAAGGAGCTCCTTGTGTTTTCCCTTGTCCCAGAGCTGCAAGGACAATCTCCTCCAGTGGTCAGGAGCTGCAGCCTCTGCACTGGGAAGGATGTCATTAAGGCTGAATATCAAAGACATGGAAACAAGCAACAGAGGTGCTCAAAGCAGTTACTCTGAGTCAGGAACTGGTACAGAAAGAGTGGAAATTGTCAGAAATTGTCAGCAAACAGCTGGTTTTGGGGTGCCAGGGACATTTCTGACCAGGGAGACAGCAGGTTCTGGTCCTGGGAGTATTTCTGTGAGGTCAGAAAGCTGCAAGTGAAGCAGTTGTTGAGATATTACAGAAATACAGTAAAATATGACATTATTACAATTTCAAATGAAGCTGCTGTTCGGGAGCTGTCTTGAGCTACAGTAAAGACTAAATTAAAATGCATAACTCAATTCAGGCAAGGTGATCATTTTTTAGTTGCCCATCACTTGATTTAGGTTTTCTTGTGTCCAGTGGAGGGTTCTTGGAAAACAGGTGGATTTGGTGGGTGCTTGGCCATCTGCACTGCTGCCCTGAGCATCGTGGGAGGTGTTTAGTGGGGGGGGGAGGAGGGGACAGGGTCACTCTGGTTGTGTCAGAGGGCACAGGGTCACTCTGTGTGTGTCAGTGGGCACAGGGAGGAGGGCACAGGGTCACTCTGTGTGTGTCAGTGGGCACAGGTTGTGTCCTGAGTGCCTGTGCCATTGGGGACAGGGTCACTCTGGTTGTGTCAGTGTGACCACAGGTCATGGAGAGGTTGGGTCCTGCAGGATGTGGGAGCTGACCAGGGATGAGGGGATCTCTCCAGGCTGGTTAGAAGGGTCAGCCTGGGCTTCTGTTCTGCCTTGCTTAGGGGCAGGTTGTTTAGAAATGATTCAAAGCATTTCTGATCCTATGGGTGTAGTCTTTTATTCCTTTAGTGTGTTTGTGATTTTTTTCCTTCTGCTGAATGAATCTCCCGAGAACACCCTGGGGATGGAGCTGAATTACACCCTCTGTGTCACACCTCTGAGTTGGAGTGTAGGGATAAATGGATTTTAGCAGGCAGCCTTGCTGTTGGACAGGGTCATCTGTTGTGAAATGCATTTTATCTTCTGAGCAGTGCAGAGCTCCCGTGGTGCCCTGCAGTGTGGAATTCACCCTCATCCCTGCCCTGTTTTCCATGTGCTGGGTATGACTCTCCAGCTCCCAGGAGACATCACACTTGCCAGAGAGCTGTAAAGTCCCGTGTGACTCTTTTTTTATGGCTCTGATTCACGCTGGGCTCAGACTGAATCACAGCAGCTGTATCTGGGGAGAGCTCGGCAATAAAGTTCCCTTCCCGTAAGGCTGTAAAGCCAAGCCCAGCTCTGCTTAACAAATGTCAGAGCTGTGGCTCTTTCAGCCCCGCTGGTGGCTTCCTCAGACACGCACGTGATGATGTCACTCTTAATTACAGGCTGGTTTAATTTTCCTCACTGCCTTGCTCAGGGAACGGGGGTGATGCTCACAGGAAGGGTGGGCAGGCAGCACATATTTATTTCTTTTCCTTCCTTGGTGTGTGGCCTGTGTCAGCCCTAGAGCTGATTCCTCCTGGGTCATTTGATTTGGCCTGAGTGAAGCTCAGAGAATTGTTTGCACCACCAATAAATATGAAGGTACAATCAAGCACTAGCACTAAAAAGCACCAGTGATATCTTCATGGGTTTGCCCAGAATCTTTTCTGTAGAATGGCCACAAGGATCAGGAATTACCCTGACTTTTTACTCTTTTTGTTTCTTTTTTACTGAATTTCTCGACTCTGATCATTCCAGGTGTAAAAGTTCCTCGTAATTTTCGTCTCTTGGAAGAACTTGAAGAAGGTCAGAAGGGAGTAGGGGATGGAACAGTCAGCTGGGGCCTTGAAGATGATGAAGATATGACACTCACAAGATGGACAGGAATGATTATTGGGCCTCCAAGGGTAAGTGTCCACTTCAATAATAATTAGTACAGTTATTTTTTCTTCTCCTAATTAACCAGTTCTGACTTGCTCCTGAAGAGTTTCAGCTTAACTCGGGTAACTGCAATTTTAGGGGCTTCAGCTCCCACTGTGGATGTTCTCCCAGAGCAGATTAGGTTTCCACCTTGAGATCTAATTTAGCAAATTAAACGGAGCTGCCTTGCCAGCAGTGGGACAGATTTGTTGGGCTGGAGCGGCACCATCCCAGCTGAGGGCTCAGCTCTGCCTCTCTTGCCTTTCTGACACTCCTGGGAATACAGATTTTTTTTTCCAGGAGTGTCAAGTGGAACTCTGGGATGGGCAGAGTGTAGCTCAGAGGCTGAAGCTGTGGCCTTGGCTTCAAGGCAGTGTGTGGGATTAGCAAACTGATAAACCAGAGCTGCTTTATTTTGGTTGCAAAGCTCTGAGCTGTGTGATGGTTAAAAAACCAGGGCAGGTGGTGAGAGGGAGGCAATGCAGCTTCCTTTCCTCACATGGAAATGTGGGGCTTGAAAGACCAGTCGAATTTACGACCCTTTGACTCTCTGAACCCTGAAAACGACCCCCAGACACAGGTAATGAGTGTGGTGTCTCACTGGCTGCCCTTTTATTTAGTTCCCTTGTTCCCAAAGTAGCCACTGCTTTAACCAAATGCTTCTTGACCTGCCTCATGTCATTGTTTCCCCCCTTTTTTTTCCCCCCAGACAATTTATGAAAACAGAATATACAGCCTTAAAATAGAATGTGGGCCTAAGTATCCAGAAGTACCTCCATTTGTAAGATTTGTAACAAAAATTAATATGAATGGAGTAAATAGTTCTAATGGAGTGGTAAGTCCTTTGCTTTTATTCACTTTTACCAGTGCTTTGTGTTTGTACCTGTGGCTGCTGTTTGCTCAGGGAGGAGCAGAGGGGGGAGAAGGGAAGTTTTAGGGAAAACATTTGCTTCTCCCACTCAGATTTCCTGCGGCATCTTTCGCTGGGGGCGTGGTGGGGAGTGGAGTGTGTCCCAATTCTGACAGGAATGGTCTTTTTTGTCTGTTTTAGGTGGACCCCAGAGCCATATCAGTCCTAGCAAAGTGGCAGAATTCTTATAGTATCAAAGTTGTTCTGCAAGAGCTGCGGCGTCTAATGATGTCTAAAGAAAATATGAAACTTCCTCAGCCACCTGAAGGACAATGTTACAGCAATTAATTAAAAACAAACAAACAAAAAAACCCCACAAAAAAACCCCAACCAACCAACATGCCCCCCTTATTCAATTTAAGCTGTCTCCATTTTCCACAGTAGTAAATTTTCTAGGTGCATCTTGTAGACCTCAAAATACTGGAAAAGGAAGTTCCTCTTCAAAGGAAGTTTTTTCTTGAGATACTGTAAATGATACTAATTTTTTTGTTTTGTTTTGTTTCATTTGAAATATAAGTTGTGCTATAACCAATAACCCTGTCGTGTAACCCCTGTCCACAGAGCTGACCTCCTGCTGTCAGGAAAAGTCTATTTAAATTGATTCCAGTGTGGCACATCCAACTCAACTGTGAAAGGATCCATCCCACAACCACCTTGCTGTGTGTCTGGCCTGGGTTATTTTAATTTTTTTTTCCTTTCTCTGTCTTTTTTTGCAATAGAGTCGAAGCTCAGGGCTGTTTATTAGAGTCGACACAAAGGTCTTTGCTGCCACTGGGCTGTGTGGACTACTGCTGGGGCTGTGTGCTGCCCTCAGTCCCCCCCTTTGTGCCCGCTCTGGTAAAGGCTGAATGTGACCGTGGGCCTTTGGGGTTTTGTTGTTTCACGTGCCCTGAGAGCCTGGGGCAAGCTTTCCTCCTTTCCTTTGGCCAAGGCACGGATTGTATTTCTCTTCCTGGTGCCCCTCCCCAGCGACACGGGCTTTGGGTGAGGGATTCAGGGCTCTTTTAATCTCTTCCCCTCCTTTTTCGTGGGGGTGCTGCTTGTCTTTTTGCCCCTTTTTTGGTGATTCTTCTCGCCCCTGGCCCAGGGGTAAGTGTTGGGGCAATAACTTGACCTTGTTCCCTCCTGCTTAGTTTTGGTTTGACGACAAATTCAGCCTTCACCACCCTGGGGAAACAAGAGTTCTGCTCCCAGACTGGGGGTTCCTTCCCTCTAGCACTGCTGCCACTCCTCCAAGCTGGCTTAGGTAGGCTTTGATGTGGGGAAAAGAGCAGCCATTTACCAGGATTGCCCAGACCTGCTGCTGCCAGACTGTGACAGACACCCTGAGCTCAAATCCTTGTGTCCTGGTGCTTTGGATCGACCCCAGAATGTCTGTTAACAACCCCTGCCCTTGGCCCTGCTAAAGATGTGACAACTGCAGACAAATCAAACCCCTGGGGTGGGTTTCATTGGGGTTCTCTAAGGCTTAGAAATCCCTCCAGTAAAGATTTTGGGGAAGTGGGTGGTGTAGCAGATTAAGGACCTTGACTGGCTTTGCATCCTGGCAAATCCCTGCCTTTTCTGGTTTAATGTTTTGGACCACTAACTGCTGCCATGTGGATGCAAGATTCCAGAAACCAACCTGGTGTGTCCTGAGTTTTATGGACAAAAAAAAAAATTCAGTGTTTGTGTTAAAAAAAAAAAAATAAAAAAAGGAAAAAAGAAAAGAGTAAAAATAAACATGTTTTAAAGCAGCAGCTGTCAAGTCAATGAACAATTGATGTTTCCATTAACTTTTGAGGAGAATATTAGTTGTAAGGGTTTAACATCCTCTGTACGTTTAACATGACAGTATTCCATGAGCAGCCTTTTTATTGTATCAGACCATTGCCTGATTTTAATATAATAAAGAAGTGTGCATTAATATTAGAAGGCTTTAATTGTATTTATGTTTAGGATTTTTTGATCCCTGAACGGAATTCTGGATTTGCTGGAAGTCTCTTCCTGCAGCTCAGGTTTGGCTGACAGTGTAAATTGGTGGTGAAAGGCAATTGTCTCTGTCCAGCTGCTGCTGTGCCAGGGGGTGTCTGCAGTTGTCGGTGAAGGCTCAGGCTTGGCAGTTGGTAGGGCAGGGGATGCCCAGGAGCTGCCAGGGTGAGATCCTGCTCCATATGCTGCCTGGAGTGTTGCCCCGAGGAGATTTGGAGCCTCTGCAGTTCAAGGACTATTTCACAACCTGAAATTTAAGTGTTTTCACTGGGATTGTGAAGTGTGTAACCAGCTGAGCTTCTCTCCAAGTCTGGGTGAAAAGAGTGTTGGCCTTTTCCAAGGGTAAAGGATCTGCACTTCAGGGGATTGCTGGAAGGGTCTCAGTGAAGGTTGGGGTGAAACAAGGTCCCTCCTGGGCTGGGAGTGAAAAAGGGAATCACCTCTGAGACCTGCTGCTGGCCTGGCATGGAAACTGCTCCCTGCTGGGGCAGCCCAGAGGGGGTGTGAGACAATGTGACTCATTCTGTGTCACATCCTGTGTCCATGTCTGTCTAACCCAGCTGTGTGTCCAAACAGGCATGGGAACAACGTGGGTAACGACAGGGGCTGCTGGATTGTATTTCCAGTACCCTTGCCCTCTTTGTGAGGTTGTTTCTGGGGCCTCCTCGACCATTCCTACTTCAGGTAATGATATTAAAACCTTGAGAGTGTCTGGTTTGCTGTGCAAATTGTGCAGGTTGGAGCATCCACCGTGTGCTGGCACGTCACCTGTTGGCAGGAGCTGCCACACGAAGCTGGGGCTGCTTTTGGGAAATAAATCATTCCCTGTGCCTGGTTCACTGCTCTGCCCTGGACGTTGCAGTGCTGTCCCACTCAACCCAGGAGAGGAGTGACATCCTGGGAGTCAGCTGCCCCTGGATGTGTGAGGGAGGTGTGACCTGTGCTCTGGAAGGGACTGGTCACCCCCAGCTCGTCAGTGCTCCAGAAACGAGGTGAGGAAACAAACCCAGGGGCAGGGTTTGCAGTTTGTGCCCTGAGCCGGTGTCTCTCATAATAGATAATGAATCAAATATCAGGGGAATTGATGCGGTCCGTGCTGTTGTTGGAGCAGGGGCTGCTGGAGGGCAGGAGGGTCCCTGAGGGATCCCTGCTGTGCCCAGGGCTGTCCCGGGATCCCCCTGAGCCCCGGCCCGGGGACGGCAGAGGGAGCCAGAAACCTTCCCAAGGCTGGGGCTGCTCCTGCCGCTGGGACCTCCCCTTGTGGGAACCACCTCTCGCGTTTGGCCGGAATCAATTCCACTTTTAAAAGCCCGTTTATCGCGACTCTCTCACTGCACAGGCATTCGCTTGCAGGGGGAATACCGGCCCGCCGGTGAGCTCTGAGCTGCTGATCATTGAAGTTTCTTCCACTATTGTTAGCCATGGTTTTTAAGGCAGACAAGCTGCTCTGCGCAGCTCCGGGGCTCTGTGGCTCATCCCGGTGCGGGACAAGGACACGGAGCTGCCCTCGGCCCTGGGCAGACCCTGCTCCAGGTGCTTTATCCCCCACCCCTTTATCCTCCGGGGCTCCCGTGGCACTGCCAGGGACCCACGTCCTGCAGGGATGTGCTGTGGGATGTGCTCCTGCTCCCCTGCCAAGAGCCCCGGGGCTGCTGGCGGCTCCCTGTGCTGTCCGTGGGCACCTGAGGTCACTGGGGGCTTCCTTCAAGTCCCACGGTACCGAGGGGGCTCCAGGTCTGCACCTGCCTGTAAATACGTGTGACAAGCTCTACCTCCCTTGAGCTGAAAGAAGAGGATTTGATACTGATATTCTTAATATCTTTTTTTTTAACTTACTGTTTTATATTTAATAAGCTTTTCCTGATGGCTGAGGGTTTTCCTGTGTCTGTGGTGCATTAATCTTTGTGCTCTCCCAGCACACACCCACCTGGCTGCTGCCTGAGGCTCAGGTCCCTCAACAGCCTCTTGTTTCCCCTGGTTGTGCTGTAGCACATTGCTGGAGAATGTGCTGAACTTTGAAGCCCGTGAAGAGCCCCAGTAAAGGCAAATTTCAGTGAGGTGAATGCTTAAGTGCTTTGTTGGAGCAGAGCCAGGGTGCTCAGCCTCCTCTAGGAAAGAGGATTGTTTTAGTCCTTGATGAGCATCTTCCTCATCCTCCCTCCTTGGTGCTGCATCTCTGGTGCCTTTACATTTTCCCTGGTGCCTCCCACACATGTTGTCACGAAAATCAAAGAGCAGGAGATGATGTGGAGGATAAGGAGATAAACTGGATGCTTATCATTTTATAGCTGTCAAACATCTTGTCACCTTTTCTCAACCTTATCTCCTTCAAATAAAGCCTGCAAAGGGTTTTCAGAAATGTGGGTCCTGTCCTGATTTTTCTGCCTCTTGAGCCAGGGTGTTGGTGGCTTTGCCCTGACATGTCTTAAAAGCCCTGGAGGGTGACAGGAGGGGACAGTAAATGTCCAATGGTCTGAAAGTCTCTCCCCCCTGTCTATTGCTCAACATCTATTCTTTTCTCTGACTTTGTTAGCTTTCCACTCTCCAGAGGATGTATCAGGATAGCCAAAGCTGACGTTTCTTTGGGACAAAAAAACCCCAAGCAGGAGTTTTGGAACGAAAAGAGGTGCAGACTTTGAGCCACCTTCACCAGAAGGGATGAGGCTGCCCCTCTCCTCCTGCCCCTTTGTCAGAGCTGCTTTTAAAACCACGTGTTGCTAACTGGCCTGGTCGTGGTGTGCAGATCTACAGGGGTTTGTTTCCCTACTGGTGGGGGCTGTGGGGCTGAGCTGCTGCTGTAGGTGGAGGACAGGCCATGGGGAGGCTGCAGGGCTGGGGACACAGAGGTGCCTGGTTTGGGGAGCTGCTGTGTCCCCCCTTGAGACTGGGAGAGCACAGGCAGTCCCACACCCCCAGGAGTGTTCCTGGAAATGAGGTGGTGTCTGATCACAGCTTTGGGCAGTGATTTTTGGTGCTGTCAGTGGGATCAGGGTGTGCATCAGCTGTACGTGTCCTCCCAGAGCACTGGGACTGAAGGAACAGCCACAGCAGAACAGAGATCCTGGGGAGCATCTGCCAAACTCCTGTCCTGCAAAGAGACCTCTTAAATCCCTGGGCTACCAGATTTGAAGCTGTCCAAGGTTAGCAGCCAGATGTTTCTCAGCTGCTTGGAGTGGTTTCCAGCTGAGCCCAAACGAGGGGCTGTCCAACATGTACGTATGAATATAAACATTTCAGGGGGCCTTGCCTTGAGTGAGCCATTAAAAACTTCCCACGATCCCAGGAGCGCCGGGGCTTCCTTGGAGAGACCCAGGATTCTGTTCCTCGCACTTGAACATCCCGAGCGGGTCAGGCTCAGCTGCCACCTGCTCACACAGAGCTGGGGCCAGGCCTCCCCCTCGCTCTGGTGGCGCCAGAGCAGTGTGGTCCCTGGAATTTGATTATTTGTGTTAGCAGATAATTTAGGCCAGAAGGCTGAGAGTGTTCCCTTCCTTCCCTGGATGTCGTCATGCTTCCCAGCAAAACACAAGCCCGGGGCCTGTGTCCCTCTCCCTCCCCTTGCCCCACAACTGCAACAAAAACTCTTTTCAATGTCCCTTCTTGTGAAGGGTCACTGTCCACTCGGTTTTAAGCTGGGTTTTGGCTTGCGCAGACCTGCCAGAAGGGGAGGATTTCATTAACTCCACCGTGTAGAGCTGTGGTTTTAATTATTACATGTATTAAAAAAAAACAGAGCAAGTTTTTGATGTGTGGGACTTCTCCTGAAATGTGCCTAATGCCACCCATGAGCTTTGGTGTTTGAACATGAGTGACGAGAAATGACCCCCTCTGGTCTCCCACTGCCGTGAAACAAGACCCTTCTAACGCTTTCCATCATTTCCAGGGGGTTTTAGTGCTTTGCTTCTCCCAGTCCTGGCTGTTCCAGCCCCACACCGCAGCCAGGGCCTGCTGGAGCCGTGGGGTATTTGGGGAGGCAGATGCTGCTCCTTGGATTGGAGTGTCCTGCAGGGGACTGACTGCAGCCTCCTCCCTTGGTGCTGCTGTGGCAGGACCTGCAGAGCTGGGGCTCTGTGGGTCTCCTGGTAGCTGGGATTGCTGGGAGGGAGATGCAGAGGGGGAGGGTTTTTAGTATGAAAGGTTGGGAAGCCACAGGTGTTAAGGGCATGAGCAAAAAGGGAGGATTTAACAAAAAATAACTCAGGTGTTTGGGCTGGATTTAACCAAACAAAGTCTGACATTTAGGCTGGAAGGGTTGGGGTGAGGTGGTATCTCCATCCAGCCCCTGGGGACCGTCAGCCCAGCCAGAGACTCACTGAAACAGTGACCCCAAAATCACAGAACTTCTTTATAGCTCGGGCTGAAAACCCCAGAAGTACAACCACAGCAGATGTTTGCTGTACTGGGCACTGAACAGGAGCTCCTGAAACTCGGGGCCGTAATTTCATTTACTGACAGCCAGAAAATCCCAACCTGGTTTGTCTGAATGCTCCCTGTCCCTGCAGAGCATTGAGGGAAAAGGGCTCTTCCCTGAGTTCCAGCTTTCCCAAGGGAAGGCAGAGCTCCCATCAGCTGCTCCTGCCTCTGCCTGCCGAGTTTTGGGGGGTTTGCAGAGCCTGTGAGTGACCTGAGGGTCAAATCCCTCCATCCAATGCCTCGTGTACTGGGGTGTACCATTACCTGCAATAATAATAATAATAAGGAGAAAAAAGTTCAGGAAATCACATTTTTAAACCGTCCTGACAGAGTGAGGTGGTGTCCTGCCAGTTCACCTGCTGTGCTTTAGATCAGTCATCTCTGTTTACAAGCAATGAAAATTTGTAAGGCAGAAATATGCAGTTAGAACCTACAAATTTTCAGGGCTTGGGCTGGAATGACTCTGCTAAGCCCCTCACATGGCGTTTATTGTATGAGCCCGAGTGGTGCTGCTCCAGGTGAGGATCCAAACCCAGAGCTGGGACCTGTTTCTGCCCTGGACTTTTCACCTTGGCCTTCTCCCCACGTTGTTCCTGACCTGCCCCCCGGGCTCTGGCACCAGGGAGTGATGGAGCTGGCAGGGAGCTGTGCCTGGGAACTGCCCTGGGTGTGGTGTGGGAGAGGAAAATCCCCAAGTGAAGTTTTTAATGAGATTATGGGATCAGCTGGGAGAGGCGGCCGTGCTGACATGTGCCTTGGCTCCTGCCGTTTCAGTCTCAGCTGTGCCACCACCAGCAAGGCCCTGGACTGGCACCTGCCTGGGGTGTCTTCCCGTGCCAGAGCTGAGAGATCTTGTGTTTGGGAACCTGCAATTCCACGAGCACAGCTTTTGGTGTTGTGTACAATACCACCTATGTTTTCAACATGTCCTGGTGTGAGTGAGAGCAGGAGGCAGCTTCTACTCTGATTGTTTTTTAATGATTTTTTATGACAGTCACATGGTTGAGATGCTCTGAAGTGTCATGAGGAAGTGGCTTTTCCCAACCATTCAGCCCCTGGGTGTGCCCCTGTCCATGTCTGCAGCTCCCACATCTCAGTCAGAAGCTGTGGGCAGATTTGGGGCGTTTTGTCCCTGAATGCCAGTGTTCATCCTGACCTCAGCTGCTCCCAGGCTGCTCTGCCAGGGACACTGAGGAGCCCCAGGAACATTCTGCTGATGTTCTCACCCAGCGTTTCTGGCTCTCGTGGGCACATGGAATGTCCTGGGGTGTCCCTGGGGGCTGGTTTGCAGCGGGTGACGTGCCTGAGGTGCCACGCTCCCATCCCTTGGGGGGAGTGAACGTGTGCTGACACCAATCCCAGTCAGAGTCCAGGAGTGCTTGGATCTGTTCCTCTTTCCCTTCCCCACAGCTTGGCATCCCCAGCTGGGAAAAGGATGCAGTTTGGTTGAAAAGAAAAATGAGAAGTTATTTTCCCTCTCTCCAGCACAGAGGCATTCCTGCGAGCAGCGACTGTCAGCCCTGGACGCTGGGATGGGTGTTTTCAGTCATTTCATTTCCTTGTATTTCTTGCTCGTTTTTTACCGTTCGGATTTATTTTTAATGGCCCTGACACCCTTGTTTATAATAATAAACAGCAAACGTGTGGACACAATGAATCTGTTTCAGGTTCAAGTGTTTCTAATAACCTTGCAGCGAGAAATAGACCCGAGCCCAAATGTGGAGAAACCTGATGAAGACTCTGTGCTGCTGCAGTGAAATACGATTTTGGAGCGGCTGCTGTGCAAACAGCCCGGACAGCCTTGACTTGCGGCCAGGCCTGTCACACAACTCCCCTTTGTATCGCCCCAAACCAGCACTCCCAAGCAGTGTTTTTGTCTTCCAGACGTGGCCTGCTTTAAGCAGAGACAAGGGGGTAGGTGTGGATATTTTATCATTGTTTATCAGCGGCTCTCCTGAGCACACGCCTCACCTGGAGCTGGGCTGGATAATTCCCACCTGGGATGTCACAGCAGCGCAAGGTGGAGGCAGAAAGTGACAACCAGCATTGTGAGGCCTCGGGGGGTTTAATTAAGTAAAACCTTATTAGCTGCTTTAGTGGAGCTGCTGTTTGCTAAGGTGGTGGCTGGAGTGCCCGCAGTGCCCGGCAGGAGCCAGGGATGGCTGCTGGGATAACGCTGCCCTGGCTGGCAGCAGGGGATTGGCTTTTCCTTGCAGGAAAGGCTCTTTTCCCTGAACGTGGCAGCTCTCCCGTAGGGGTTTCCCTGCTCCTGCCCTCCCAGCTCCCTGGCAGCCCCCTGGGGACCTGGGGTGCCCCTCTCTGTCCTGTGCCCTGGCATCCAGCTGTGCTTTGGTGGCTGGTTCTGGGAGGGGGCCGTGTCTTGTGTCCGGCAGGGCACAGGGGACAGAGAGAGGCCATGGCAAGGGATGGCCCAGTGCCACGGCTGGCACAGAGGGCCCAGCAGGGAGGGTAGTGTGGGACCCCCTGCGAGTCCCTCCCGTGCGCCTGGTGTCCCACAACACAGGGGCAGGGAGGAAAGGGGTGACCCTGGAACTGGGGCCCTGCTGTAATACAAATTACCACAGTCCTCGTTAGCAGGGCTGGAGCCTTCCAGGCCCCCCTGTGCTGGAGCAGGTCCCGGCTCTGGTGGCAGCCCCGGGGGTGTGCACCGAGCTGTGCCACGTCCTCAGCTGCCACTGGGAGCTGGGAAATGCTGCCCTCGCACCTCTGCAGCCCTGTCCCAAGGCCAGGCGGGGCCGTGCTCAGCCCTTTGTCTTTGCAGGGTCTTCTGCCCTATTTATCTTCCCCAGATGTCATCCCCCCCTCCCCACTCCATGCAACACCCCCCGAAAAATAATAAACGGCGGCAGGCTCTGTAAACAGAGCCTATCTGCAGAGCTGTTTGAAATGTAGACAGGCTCAAGTGAATTAGTTCAGCGAGGACTTAATTGCTGTCCTGTCTGTCAGCGTGTGGTGCTGAGGGTTAGCAGGGGAGGCCGTGGCAGGAGATGGATGGACGGGGTCCTGTGCCGGGGTCACTGCTCCACAAACCACGTCCCGGCGTGACCCCCGCCGAGATAAACCTCCTCTGCACCGTCCCCACCGCCGGCTTGTCCTGCTGCTCTGACCCTCCCCAGCCCCCCCAAACCCAGCCTGGAATGAGAACCATGGGAGAAGGGCCTGGGCTGACAAAAATGATCTGTTATCCCTTCCCCATCCCAGCCTTTCTGGGGCTCAGGGCTCCTGGTCCCCGTGGATGATCAGGGGAACAGGGAGTGGTGGCGGCTGGTGGCAGTGTCCTGTGTCCCCAGAGCATGGGGCACCGCAGGGATACCTCCACCCCAGGCAGGAGAAATTCCTGCAGTCCTGCGTGAGAGGAGCAAGCTCCCCATTCGCTGTCCCGTCCTGAGCAGCAGCAGAGCCACAGTCCCAGAGACACCCAGGGGAGCCGTGGCGGTGACAGCAGGAGCGTTTCGGGGCGGGGAGGCAGGAGGTGACCCAGGGGGGTGGCCGGGGGGTGTCAGGGGAGAGCAGCCGTCAGCAGCGCGTCTGGCCGGGCTCTTCCCCACCTCCCCGTTAATTAAACGGGAGCCTCTGATGCTGGTGGAAAAGGAAGGAGAGAAAGAAATAAAGATCAGCAAGCCCAAGCCCTTAGATTGCTGTTTACCCCCTCGAGGAGCACAGAAGTATATTGTCCATTTAATAGAAGCCTATAAATCACTGAAAAACATTTATAAAATAATTGAAGGTAATGGGAACCATTTGTTTAAATAACATCACGTTCATGCCCCAGAGGTACAATAAAAGTTAGATTAATTGATAGGATTTTATATCTCACTGTGAAAAACTGAGTCACATTCTAGACACCGACAGTTTGGGAAAGTTGCAAATTCATCAGGCACCCAGCTACTATCAAAATAGTCTCTTCCATGTGAAGAGGCACATTTATATGACCCTGAAGGGTTTTGGGATGAGAACTATTTACTTAAACTGTGAAGTGAACTAGCCAGTGTGAGATCCTGACCCAGATTGGGTTTTTTTTTCCTTCCTCTTCTATCTGCTGTTGCATTTTTTTCCCATTATGATAAAAAGCAAATAAATATCTCCAAACCAGAGGCTCACTCCTAATCCAGGGCTATAGTGTCCTGCACCCGTCTGTGCCCACGGGGGTGGCACCAGGGAGGAGGCTGGGGACGCCCTGGTGTGCTGGTCCCGCTGTCCCATCCTGGGCTGCTCCCCCCAGACTCGCTGGGTGTGTGCCAGCCCCGGCCCCAGCAGAGAGCTGCTCTCAGCCTGTGAACCACCCTCCCCTTTCCCTGTGGCTGGGTTTTGTGGTTTGCCTGGTTACAGGGCAGAGCAGTAGAACAGAGCACGGGTTTCAGCAGAAGGGCAGCTGGAGGAGGGCAGGGACTCCCCAGCCCTGCCACAGCTCTGCCTCCCCACGGCTCCCTCGCCTGCTCTGCTTTCTCCCTGGTTTTCCCCAGACTCCATTTTCACTTCTCTCCCCTCCTTCCATCACCTCCCTCGTGTGCCCGAGAGCAGGGCCACAGTGAGCCTGGCAAGCCTGGGTTCTGCCAGGCGAGGCTGTGGCACTGTCACTCCCAGGTCACCCCGCTGTCCTGCAGCCCCGGTGTTCCCTGGTGCCGGCAGCAGGGACATTGTGCTCCTCAAAACTCTTCAGGCTCGTTTTTCCAACAGCTCCATCAGCCCTGGCTGTGGCAGTGCACCCACAGCACAGGTGCCCCCAGATGCAGCCCCTCAGAGGGTGGGTGGCACGGTGGGGACCCCTCCAGAAATCCCATCCCCGGGGAAGGAGCAGCTCCCAGCCACCCTCTCCATCCCGCGCCGCCCAGCCTGGGCTTCGCATCGGCTTTTGATAAAGGCGCCCTGTCAAACAAGGGCTGAATAAATCATGATGTGTTACCAAGACGCATTACAGCTTTTAAAACAACCACCATGGCATTCTACCCCACGGACTGATGAGTCTGGGGATGCCAGATCCCTGGCGCTCCGCAGCCTTGCTGGAGCCAGCTCACATCTGGAGTGCAGTAAACGTACCCAGAAGCAAGAAAGCAGCTCTGTAAGGGTCAGGAGTACAGAGAGCGGCTGCTGACTCCAGGCGCCACCCCAAAACCCACATGCATTTCCTTGTGTAAACACATGTGGCCAAAAGGCAGCCATGGTCACCTTTCTCCAACGTGAGCCCTATAAAACCGCCAGCAAAGTGAGGAACAATGTCACTATTATTGTTTTAGAGGAATTCCTCCGAAGCAGAAAAGCATAGCTGGGCTGCCGACAAGGGTGTCTTTAAAAGCAGGGCTGACAATTGACTCCAGAGCTGAGGGGAGGGGAAAAAAATCCCCCTGGGGTTGATCATTTGCAGTTGCTGGGGGCTTTCTGAGCTGGGTCCCGCTGCTGCAGAGGCACAGCTGGGCACAGCTGGGTGTGCGGAGCCTCCCCGGTGGGGCTGGGGCCCAGAGAGCCCCAGGGATGGGGTGCTTTGAGGCCGGCCCTGGGGGAGCCCTGGGTGTTGTGTTTGGATGCTGGTGATCCCTGGAGCCCTTTCTGTCTCAGCAGGCACTGAGGGCCAAGAAACCACTCCCAAAGCTGTCCCGGGTTTATTGCCCCTGGAAGAGGGTTTCTCCCCCCACCCAGTATCAGCTGCATCTGCAACGCTGCTGATGCAATCAGAGGTGGCATCCTTGGGGCTGAGAGGAGCTCACTGTACCTGGGAAAGAAAACCAGGAGTGCCTTTGCAAGGGGGCTGAGCAGGGCGAATATTTGGGGTCTGGGCCTGCTTTGTTTTGGGGGGTGTGTGGATGGAGACCTTACAGCTGCTTCTCCTTGGGGATTTATTGCCCGGCACCAAAACCAGATGTGGGCTGCCAGAAGCAGCAGGAGAGATAACCTGGGGCCAGATCCTGCCTGTAAATGGGGAATCAGAGCCTGGAGCTGCCCTGGCTGCAGCCTGCGGCCACTGAGCACTGGGAGCTGGCAACAGGCACAGGGCTCCTACCAGTGGGGCTGGGAGAGTCCCTGCAGGAGGCTGGGGCAGGAGGGTTTGGGGGACAGGACAGAGAAAGGGCTGTGAATATGTAGGGAGGCTGGAGGCCTGCAGATAGGGTGAGTCTCCAGGCTTAACACCTGATGGGGATGCCCTTGCTCCTGGATCAGGGCTGTCCTCCAGTGACCACAGACCAACATTTGGATTTCAGTGATAAGCTCATCAAACAGTTGAGTGTGTTAGAGGCCATACCAATGTGCTGCAGAAAGTTTCTCCAGTGAGTCAGGGTCCCAAAACCTTTCTTTGGGGAGCTTATCTTATCAGCCAGGGATGCAGCTCTCCCGAGGAAACAGGGGCCAGCTCAGCCTGAGTAATGGGGCTCTGAGCAAGAGCATTGCAAAACTAAAGGTGCTTTTTTAGAAATCCTGACAGGGCAGACAGAGGGGTGAGGAGAGAGGAAGAGGAGGCTTAGTCACGTTGGCCACAACTCAATGCCACGGTGCTGCTCCAGGGCCTTTAATGTCCTTCCTGGGACAAAGCTGCACATCTGCCTTCCCCCCTTTCCCTGTGAGAGAACCTGGGGGCTGTTCCCAGCCAAATCCGCTCCTTAATTCCCTCCATCAGAGGCTGGGGCCAGCGAGAGGGATCCTGCCTGCATCCTCCCAAGGAGCCGGGAAGCCCCGTTCCCCCCCCCAGGCCGGCGGGACTGGGGTCCCTCCGCGCCCAGCCCCAGTGACACTGGGCTCCCGGGGCACAGCCTGTGCCCTCCTGGAGGCGGCCGTGGGAGGATGATCTGCCGGGAGCCACCGAGACAAGCAGCGAGTTTGATGGTGAGGGAAAACAAACCAGCTGGCCAGCGAGCTCCCTCCTTCCCTCCCTCCCTCCTTCCCTCCCTCCCGCCGGAGCTGAGCCCGAAAAGCCCCTGCGGTCCTTCGGGTCCCCTCACCACTGGGAGCCAGGCAGATGAGGAGCCAAAAGCTGGTGTAAATAACGTGCAAACACCGCCTGAAGTTTTAAAACTGCTACAATTCCTGGGAAAGAGGAATATCAGTGTCCAGGGAATAAACACCCAAAACCGTCCCAGAAAGGAGGAACAGTAATGCTCGAGGGTGATGCCTTCCCTTCTCCTCTTTTCTTTCTCCCTGTGCTCATGGAGATGATGAATTTCCACCTCCTTGGGAAATTCTTCCCAGGGTAAGTGCCAGCATTAAATTAAAACCTCCTTGGAGCCCTCCCCTCCAAGCCAGCACGTCCCAGCCGACATCCCAGCGTGGCCATGTGTGCAGGGGCGCCTTCGGGAATGCCTGGTCCCTACAAGCACATGTTGGCTGGACAGAATTCCTGGGGCTGGCAGCGAGGGAAGCCTCCAGGCTGAGGGAAGCCTTTGGTTCCTGCACACCCACACACTGGAGATGGTCTGGCACGGAGGGATGGCTCTGAGCTGCCAGGGCAGCCTGGCCACGCTCTGGTCTCGGGGTGGGTGACCAGGACAGACCAGTTGTGACATGTCTCTGGCACCTGAGACTGGTGTGGGGACCTTGGTGCCCTCTCC
Organism: Pitta sordida; assembly: GCA_013390025.1. Lineage (NCBI taxonomy): Eukaryota > Metazoa > Chordata > Aves > Passeriformes > Pittidae > Pitta > Pitta sordida. The sequence goes on from WEKX01007699.1 coordinate 678,474, forward strand.
CTGCATGAGGGTGCAAGGGCTGAGGCACTTGCTCCTCTGGAGGCTTCACAGGCAGTGGCTACAGGACGTGTGTCATTATCAGTGTCATTCCTTCATTTTTTGGATCCCTTTGGACAGGATTTGGACAGTGTTTACTGCTGGGCTCGGTGAAGGTGGAAGAAAAGGAACTTTTTAATGTGGATGTTTCATAGCTGATAAAAATAAATGATGTATCTCTCTTGCCATGACAGAAGGAAGTGTAACTAGTGATTAATGACATTGTGAGCTCCTTGATGAAATACAGCCAAAGCCACTGCGTGGGTGACACTTGGAGGCAGTTCTGCCACCTGCCCCTGTTTGCTGGGGCACAAGGCTGGCACTGGGGAGTCACAGCCTTCTTCAGCATCCTGGAGAGAGCCAGGCAGCCCCAGACCCCCACCACAGTGGAAGGTGAGTGCAGAGGAGCTGAGGGGCAGCCCTGGGGCACAGACACCCCCCGGCTCTGCAGGTCCTGTCCTGGGACATGGCCCTGCCGTGTCACCCCCCCCTCACACCACCAGGCTCCCAGCCCCCCTCTCTTTGTAGTGCTATTTTTAAAACACCAAAGGAGAACTCCCACCTCTGTCTGCTGGAAACGTGGCGTGTCCCCCTGCAGCCAAGAGCCCTGCTCATTTTCAAACCTGCCCGAGTTAGCTTCGGATATAAAACCAAACAAGCAAAGTGAAAGGGGCTAGTTGTGTAAAAAAGTTCCTCCGAATTAGTTCTATCTGGCTTGTGATCCCTTTTTGATTGAATACTTAATAGCAGCCAGGTGCAGGCAGTGCAGGGAAGCAGCCTGGGAACGCCGGGCAGCCCACGGGTGGCTCGGTGTGTGGGCTGCTCCTGCCCTTCCTCTGCCTCTCCGCTGATCCACAGGGATCCCAGCCTTTGTTTCCTCCCCCCTCCCGGCACTGGAGCAGTGCAGGAGATGCACACATGTGTCTGTGTGTGTCTGTGTGTGTGCACAGAGCTCTGGGGGTGCAGTGGGCACAGGTACACGTGTGTTTGTGTGTGTTCACGTGCACGTGTGTGTGGGCATGTCCCCCTGGCAGCTGCCACAGGAGCCCTCCCAGACCCCCCCAGTGGGACGTTCACGTGGCGCTCGGGGACGTTTTTCCGTCCTGGCACTTCCCAACCCGTCTGCTGGTGTTTGGGCCCCTTTCCATCTCCCAGTACATGTGTGTGCAGCTTTAGTCCATTAATTTGAGAAACACGCTGCCTGCACAGACAATAATAAAGAGTGGGTGCCAGGGAGAGAGAGACTGTCCAGAGACTACCAAGTTAAAGCCATCGCTCTCCTGGAGCATGACATGTCCCTGGAAACGCACGGTCCAGGCAGGAGCGCTCCTGAAGACAGGAATGTGCCCAGTTCTGGGTCAAGTCACAGCAGTCCTGTGGTGGCTCACGGCCCTCTGTCCCTGTCCCCATGCCAGACTGTGGCAGCAGCCCTGCCAGGCAGCTGGAGGTGCCTGAGCTGCTCCTGCTTTGGCAGGGCCTCCAGGTCCGTGTCGATCCAATGTCTCTATTGGAAATGCACTTTCTTTTTCCCTTCCCCTCCCCATTCCCCCAAACCCAACCCCCCCTTTTTTTTTCAGCAGTGATGCAATTTCCACCCAACACTGTTCTGGAGAAGCATCTACAGCAAGAACTCCCAAATCCTCCAAAAAAACCAAGGATTTTATAAAAACAATAGTACCTTGTGCCTGAAAATACAGCGTTTGCCAGGGCTCTTTCTGGGTGTCAGCATCCCGAAAGATGCCAGATCCAACAGGAGAAGCAATTGTTCTGGGCTCCTGGAATGTCTGTCAGTGGGGCAGAGCCAGACCCCGGGCTGCAGAGCTCAGCACTGGGAGGGAGAGGAGCCTTTGCTGCTGTCTGCAGGCTGGGTAAAATTAACCTGTCACAGCCTTTGGAATGCCCGTGGTCGTGCTCGTGGCGCTGGACCTGCACCTGGCATCACGTGCTGACAGCTCCCAGGTCAGGTTTCCTTCATCACTGAAACGTAACTCGAGTTTTCCACCTGCAAACAGGGCTGAGAACACCTCAGCCATGGAAAAGGTGATAAGATCCAGTGGGAAAAGGTGCCATGGCAGACCCAGGGAATTCCTTATTATCCCAAGGGTTCAGGTGTGCACAAAGGGCTGCAGGGAAAAAATCAGCCAAAGGTCTGTTCCTTCTCCGAGAGGGGAAGTGTTTGTAGGATTAGGGCATATTTAGACTTGACAGAAATGGGATTCCTAAACAAAGGGCTGGGGGAGGAGAGCCCCTGCACCCCTGCCACTGCTCCCACCCCGCAGAGGCTTTCCAGATTCATTGCCTACCTGCCTGTGGGAGTAAAACTGTCCAGATCCACTGCCTGGTGCTCCAAACTTCCATTTTAGGAGCTGGTGGAAACAGGGTGAGGCCTTGCTAATCCCCTGCCTTCTTGCTGGAGCAGCCAAGGTGGGCTGGGAGCTGCTGCTGCCATGTTCACCCTGGGCCCCACTGGGAGCACATCCAGTGCCACACATGGAAACAAACCCAAGCATTAACCCAAACCAGCACCATCACTAGGGCCACACTGACCAAAAACCCCAAGGAGCCAAGGGATAAACGAGACTGAAATGCCGAATTTCAGCATGGTGGGCCATTCACAGGGATTTACTTTGGGATTGTGCAATGAGCAGAGGGGGACATGCAATCCCTGGAGTCAGCGTGCAGGAGCAAATTCCTTCCTGTGGAGGGAATCAGGGCAGTCTGAAGGAAGGTGTCAGTGCCAGCAGGGATGGGGCTGGGCCAGTTAAACCCTGGCCAGAGTTTGGGAAATAGAGATGTGTGATGCCAGACTGATGCTGTGGAGCAAGGAGGGGATGCTGGCAGGGATTTTGGATGTTGGAGGCGGGGAGAGAGAGAGCAGCACCACAGTGACAGAGGGGATGGTGGATCCTGTCCCCTTGGAAACCCCCCTCTGAGCAGGACCCTGGGAAATGTCCCTCCTGTCCCAGCTCAGCCCGTGTGCTCACACAGGCAGGGAGGTTCCTGGGCTGGGCTTGGTCTACGCCACTGCTGCACATGCAACTTTCTTATTTACAGCCACAATCAGTTTACAATCTCTGGCCAAAACTTCATGTGCTGCATGGGAAGGCTTGGCCTGCAGAGAGCTGTTAGCACGAAGGGGAGTGGGAAATGTGAAAGGAGTCTCTATGTGAGAGCACTTCTGTCCATTGCCAGTGCACAGCCGGGGTTTTTCCATCCCTCTGGCTTTCAGCTTGGACATGTGTCCATGCTGTGAGCTCTCCCACCAGTGCTCTGAGCCCTCCTGGGGGTGATGATGCAGGAGGGACTGGGGGCACCGGAGACACAGCTGCCACAGATGTGCGAGGGCAAAACCAGGATCTGAGCTGTTGGAGGGGTTTTGGCCTTGGGGCTCTGAGCATCCATTTGGAAGCGCTGCCACATTCCTCAGCTCGAGGAGGTGGAGTTGGCCCTGCTCTGAGCAGTCCTGGTGGATTGGCACAGTGCTGGGAAAGCACCAGATCCAGCAGCCCCTGCTGGACCGTGGCCACCCAGGGAATACCCTAGGATGCAGGAGTGCCTCTCTGCTCTGGAAATGTGGGGTGCAGGCAGCATGTGCCACGATGCCTGCTCGGCACTAAATTTCCTTGGGAATTAATGGAAAAGATTTTTAAAAAACGCATCTTGCTGTGAAACTCAGAAGAACAGAAGGGGTGGGGGAAAGATGAGCCTGCTGGGGTGCAACTGCTCTGCTGATTCTGGCAGGATGGAGGAAAATCCTGCAGCTACAGCACTGCCGAGCTCCTGGAACTCTGTTGGTGGCTCTGCTGGTGGTGAGCAGGGATCCATCCTGGCTCTGGCACTGCCCTGGCTCAGCAGAAGCTGCTCTCACACATGCAGTGAAGGTGTGGGGCCTCAGCTCACAGCCCAGTGCAGCTCCCGCCCCTGCCCCAGCAAAACTTAATTGTTTTCTGCAAAGAAAAAAAAATCATTTGGGGAATAGATGGGAAAAGGAGATAGCGTCAGGCAGTCATGGCCTGTTCTCCACCTGTTGTTATTTTGGTCTGGCCCAATCAACCTGCTAGCCAGGCTGGAGCCAGCAACCATCTGGAAAAACTGCCGTGTTTATAAAACTGACATGGAGCAGCACCCCAGGGCCCTGACCTCCCACACAAATCTGGAAATGATTAAAATGGCCCTGGCTGCCTTCTCAGCTCGGAGCTGCCTGCCGAGAGCAGCCCACCGGCTGCATTTGGAGTTCTCATCAGCGGGGCTGGGAACTCCTCCCGACACCCAGCCCGGAGTCCCCTCAGCTCAGGAGATGCTCCGGGGAATTGTGCCCGTCCGGCTCATCCTGCAGCACCTTTCCCCGGGCTCTGTCAGCTCCAGGCACCAATCCCTCCCTCTGCAACGCTCCTCTATTTTCATGGCTATTTTCAGTGCAGGAATAGCACTGAACTGGCTGCGAGTGTCGGAGCCTCCCGTGGGCAATGAAGGATGCGGGACTGGCACCGCATCCAGCCCTTCCCCAGGAGCGGAAAGACTCTGGCAGGGCTTTGGGTTGGGCTCCAGGTTTGGAAGAGCCCTCCCCGGGGGCTGCTGCCCTTCCCTCCGGGCTGTTCTCACCCCTCCCACCCACAGCAGCTTTGTGTCTTCCATGTAGCACAGGGGGAGTGACGCTGGAGCCCAAATTCAGGCCACACTGGACCTTGCTGACCCGCCCTGGCCAGGGGACATGTGGCTGGTCTCAGCTTTGCCTTGCCTGCTGGGCAGGGGCTTAATTAGAGAGGTGTGAATAATGAATTATCTGTGACTCCGAGCCATCCATGGAAAACTCAAATCAAATCAACCTGCTTTTCAGCTACAAGAGGCAGACTGCCAAGAGGGAGCAGAGGCAGAGGGAAAAGCCAGGCTGTGTCCTGTGGACCCACCCCAGGGTCCCCCTGCGTCGGGGGGCAGCTGGTGGAGCTGGCACCTGGATACAGAGAGAGACTCTTGTCCTCAGCCCCATGGCACATGTGGGGTGGGCACGACTCCTTTTTGCAAATGGGGCTGCTGGGATTGATGGAGAGGGCTTTGGTAAACCCTTGCTTCACCCCAGTCTGAGGGGACCTAATCCCTGGAATCCTTGGGGCTGGAGGAGCCCTTCTGGCTGTGTTTGTCCTCAGCCCTGCCTTGGTTTACCTGCTCTGCTGCCCTAAGCCCGAGTTTGCTGCCACCACTATTGTTCCCTGTGTTATCAGGGCAGGACGGTGGGGACAGGGACAAGAGCAGGAGGGGCTGGTCAGAGGCTGCAGAGCTTGGCTGGGGACAGATGGGCCTTTGAACTTGGCACAGCTGGGCAGGATGTTCTAGGAAAGGCTTTTCTCATTCCCTCCGGGTGCTGCCCTGGCCTGGCTGTGAGGGTGGCAGCTCCTTCCCTCCTCTCCAACCCTCCCAAAGAGCTGCTCCTGCTGCTGGGGTAGGTTAAGGATGCTGGAAAAGGCACAGGTCCCACACCCCTTACCAAAGCAGGCAGGGGTTTTGATGGAAGAACGTGCAAAAATGTTCAGCCTGAATTTCAGACTCTTTAACCAGCTGCTGATAGTGAGGGGGAGCCCTGCATTGCTGCTGGGGACAAAGGCTTTGAAATGGGCAGAAAATAGACCTGTCATGTCTTTTGTCTGGGGCTGGCGCTGCCCATTGATCTCTCTATCAGATGAGTAAACTGATATATATTAACCCAGAGCCAAAGCAAACACATCCTGAGTGCTGAAGAAGCTCAGGTGAGTCCTTTCCTCCCCACGGGAAGCTGGAGCTGAAGGCCTGGCTGGGGGGAGCTCCGTGGTCCCACAACAGCTCCTGGGGAGAGCGGCTGCGTGTGCCTCAGTTTCCCCTGCCCCAAGCAGGGGATGGGACCCTCCATGGTGGGTTCATCCAGGGGGCTCCAGCCCCCCCATCCCAGAGCCCATCATTTGCTACTGCTCACCTGCCCCAGAGACGTGTGCCATGGGTGCACCCCAGCCCCCTCCACCTCCAGGGGTTATTAAATCCCCCCCAGGTTTGCAGAAGGCCACTGGCTGATATCCTGTGTGAAAGGAGGGTGATAACAGCAGGGAGATAAACCCTTCTGCCCATGGCAGTCCCCACACACCCACCTGCAGCTCCTGCTTTACTGTAACCTCTCACAAAATTATGATTAAAACCCATTACACCAATAGATTGTGGGAGTAAATTGGGCTACTGGGAAGCTCAATGCTTGGAGACCTGTGGCTGATTCAATCACTGGCCAGGGATGATAAGTGGCAGCAGTGGGTCTGACCTGGGTTTCTTCTCCCTTGGTACTAAATGAGCATTGCCTGGACCCTGAGGGGCACTTCTGGGTGCTGGGACCCACCTGCCTGGGCAGTCAGAAGTGAAACACCTCACCAGGACACGAACCTTTTGGTGCTTTTTCCCTGGGGAAGAGTCAAAATGACTCAGGCCGATGGGGATTTTGGTGCAATGCTGTCTGTGCCTGATCTTTTTGATAAGTTCAAAGGTTTCATTTCCACATGATTGTTTTGCTTCAATTTGCTTCATTTTTTTTGTACTAAGAACTGTGCTAGGTACTTCTGCTTCAGATTTTCTATTTCTATGGTGTGCTAAATACATTGTGAATAAAATGGCATATTATTGCATAGATGTGGTCATCTGAATGGCACAAAATTTGGTTTGATACAAATTCCAGTCCAGGAGTGAGGAGGAGGGAGAATCCCCGTGGTGCCACACACAGTCCCCTCCACCATCCCCATCCCTGGGGGCCGAAGGTAAATGGAGACAGTGGTTGTGGTGGGGGAGGAGAAGGGAAGTCACTGTCACCACCGGGCTGTGTGTCAGCAGGGAAGCCAGGAGGCCTCATGTCCGGCCGGGCACTGCTCACCCCGTCCAGCTGTGCCCAACCCAGCACCCCCCAGGCACCCAGTGAATCCAACCAAGACACCCACGGCAGAAATAAATGGGCACGGCTGCTGTGCTGGGGTGGGTGCTTTGGTTTGCACCTTGCACAGGAGCCACAGGAAGCTGTGGCTGTGCTGGGAGAGGGAGAGGAGCCAGGGCAGCCACAGCACCACGACCTTTCCTCCCCCTGGGAATGTGCTGCCCCAGCAGGAAATCCTTGGGATCCCCCCCCAGGGATCTGCTGCTCCCCACAACTGCTGTCAGCTCTGGGAGCCTGGGGCGGCCAGGAGGAGACTCTGAGAAGCCCTGGCCAAGAGCATCCTCTGCACAGCAGCTCACCCACAGCAACCACACACCCAGTCACTTGATTTCTCACGTGGGTAAGAGAAAAGGGACCTGCAGTGAGCCTGGGTGCAGGAGAGCCCGGCCCAGGTCAGGCTGCTCTCACAGTCCACCGTGGGGATTTCTGCCATCTGAGTCCCAGAAACAAGCAATTAGACTTTTTTAAGTGGTACAGAAGTAATTCGGGAAGTCAGGACAAGCGATGGGAAAAGCTGACGTTGAATCTTGGTTTCTATTCTCCAGCTACACTGTGCTGTGATTCTGGGGAAACCCAGCACCCCGCTGAGGGTGTGGAGCTGCAGGTCCTGCCACAGGCACCCCGGCTGTGTCCCCCAGCCCCTGCTGCTCCAGAGTGAGCCATGGACATGGATTACAGGCTGCCAAAGAGAGAGAGCCTGGCTGGGGTGGCAGAGCCCAGCGAGGGCAGCGGGAGGTCCTGGGCTCAAACGCTGCAGAGCAAAGCTCAGCCCCAGTGTGGAGCAGGATAGGATCCATCCTGTAAAACCTGTGTGCTGCCTGTCAACTAAACACCAAAATGATTGCTCAGGGAACAGCCTGTGCTGTCTCAAAACGCAGACCAGGTGAGTCCCTAACAGCATCCAGGTTTCCACTGGGGGGTCCCAGAAGACGAAGCCGTGCTGGGGCTCAGGTTCGTGATGAAACCCCTCGGATGTGGGGGCTCCTCACAGCGACCGAGTGCAGGGACAGGGGGCGATGGCAGCAGGGTCAGTCCCGGCAGGTGAAGCGGCCGGAGTTGCTCCGGCGTAGGAAACAGGGGCCCGTTCCGGTAAGGAAACGGTGCGAATGCTATTTATTTGCAGAGTTTTGTTTTCATTAAGTGCAGCATGAGTCAAACCCTTCCTGCCAGCATTCCGCCCGGCACGGTGCCTCGGGCTGGCACGGCTGCTCCGGGAGGTGACGGGGCAGCTGCTGGTCACCGTGCCGCCCGCACAGGGGCCCGGAGCTGCTCCTCGGGGCTTTCCAGGGACGTGCCGGGAGCTGCGGGCATGAATCACGGGGGGCTGGCAAGGGAGGAGATGCGCAGGGATGCTGGGGCGGGAGAGAGACTGGGAGAGGGACTGGGAGAGGGACTGGGAGAGGGGGGAGGGCTGCAGCAGCCCCCCGGAGGGAGCCGGGGCTCTGCTGGGGTGGTCGGGGCCGGTTTGAGGAGGGGGACCGAGAGGACGGCCCTGAGCCAAGCCCCTCACGCCGTCCCTGAGCCGGAGCCACCCAGCCCGCATCCTGTCTGCCCTGGCGAGGGGCGAGGGTAAGAATAGCACAGCCGTCCTTCCCGGCGCCCGGCCCCGTGGCCAGGGATTTCCTGAGCAGGGCGGTGCTGGCGCTGGATGCGGCGCCGTGGCCGTGCCCCCTCCATCCCGCGCAGGGCAGTGCCAGGGAACGCCTCTCCTCCTGTCCCTAAAGCAAGGGATGGGGGCGACCAGCTTGCAGGTGTTTGAGGTCAATGCCAGCCACTCGTGGGGCAGCCAGGGATCTCGATGGGAAAGGGGATCCAGACTGGGCTGCCGTGGGACCGTTCCAGCTCACAGAAGGGCCCCTTCAGGATGGAGAAACGGAGACATTTAAAGGAGGGCTGGTGACAGCTCTCAGAAACACCCTGGCAGTTTCCCAGTCTGTTCTCTTTTCCCCAGAGATGCTCCAGCGTAGCTGAAAGCAAAATAAAGACAAGTTGCAAATGGCTTTTACTTCTCCNATACTCCAGCCAGGAGCACCCGGCCAGAGGAACAGCTGCTGCAAGCCACACAGCCCTGCAGAGCAAAGGTCTTTGTGTGAGAAGGAGCCGGTCCCCCACCGCTTCCTCCAGCCTGCTGCCTCTGACCCACCGCGTCCTCCCAGCCCAGGGCTGGCCCAGGCAGGAAACAGGTGGGATAAATATTTGTGCAAACCAGAGAGAAATTTCCCTTGAAGGCCGTGCAATGTGTTTCCCTCCCGGTGGCTGTGAATGGGAAGGTAACGGCCGGTGCAGCAGCAGGTGCTGCCAGGGTGGTGTGGGACCAGTGCTGCCGCCTTCCTGGGGAAAGTGAACCCCAGGCTCTTTCTTCACCCAGAAGACAGGCTCGGGAAACTGCTGGGGGTCGCAGGAAAAGCAGTCCTGGAAAAACCTGCACTGCTGTGGCTTAAACCCAAGGCCCATGTGAGCCCTGCAGGGTAGGGGCCAGCACATCCCATGCCAGCAGAGCACAGCAGCTCCCAGCATGACATTGCCAAAAGCTGTGCTCCCCTTTGCAAGGCTGGTTAAGAAAAGCCCCCGAGGGCCTCATTCCCCTGCAGTGTTGCAGGCACAGCCCGTGCCCCTCACAGGGACCGGGTGGCAGCACACCAGGGTGGTCAGCACACAGGAGGTGCTGGCAGTTTGGGACCAGATATTACCCAGTTCCTGATGTGGGCTGTTCTCTGGGCACGTACCCTGCCTGCTGGGAGGGGGCTGGGCCCTGAGAGCACAAGGGTTCGTGTGGATCTGGTGCCTTCTGCAACCCCAGCATTGCTGGAAACAATGTGTTGGTGGGGTTGGGGCAGAGCCAGAAGCCCTTGGAGAATGGTGGTCAGAATGTGACCCCCTGAGCCCATCAACATCAATGTGAAGGAGGGGAAAATGCCCTGGGAATCCTCTGAGGTGGGAGCGTGCAGCTCCACATCTCCAGTGGTGTCTGGGTAGATCCAGAGGGCTATCTTTGACTCAACCAAAACTGGACAAGTTTGAGATCTCAAACAGCTTCATCTGGTTCATTTCAGAGTCAGACAGTGGGAAAGGAGTGGGAATTCTCTCTCTAAGTAAGTGGGCGAGGGGAGCCCAGGCAGCACAGGATACAGGCGCCTCTGAGCTAACACGCACTCTGTTACAGCCCCGACATCTGCTCTCTGACCTCTTGAGCTCCAATTGCCGGCAAACCTGCTGTGGCTGCCTCTTGGATTTCCTCCTCCTCCTCCTGCTGCCTGTGGAGACCACGAGCTCCCCGGGCCGAGGGGCAGGTGGGAGTCGTGGGCTCCTGCTTCCCCCACCCCGAGTGCTCCGGTAGCTGAGCCCTGTGATCTGGGGGCTGGAGGGTGGGGACGGACTCTGCAAACCCGCAGGGTTTCACAATAGTTTGCTTAAGGGCTTGTGACTTACGGCTCGTGCTCAGGTGCTCCAGCCCTGTCCTGGCTGCCCACGGGAGCCCAGACCGCTCTGCCCGGGGGGGGAGGGCACCACCCTGCACCCCCCTGGGGNGCAGGAGAGAGACAGGCTGGTGTCCCCCTGCATGTGCTAATTGCATCAATCCCTGTTTATTGGGATGTTTATCTCGACCAGCGATAATGGGAGTGTTCTCATAGGTTGAATCCATCCCTTCCCCACAGGAATGAGTTCATTTTGACCCGTGCTTTCAGCACAGCCCGGGACAGCACTGGGTTCCCATGCCTGCCTTCTGACCTGGCGGATACACGCCTGTGAAAAGCGGGGGCAGGAAAGGCCTGGAAAGCTCCAAATGTGCTCCCTTTTGACCTGCTGCAGTGTATTTTGAAGCAGGTGTCACCCACCTGCTCTGGGGCCCATGAGGCACTGGAGTGGGACCATCACCAAGTGAAGGGATGCTGTGGGGGACAAGCTCTGTACCAGGGCATGGCAGGGCTTTGCTCCAGCCCACCACAGAGCTGCAGTTTTGGAAAGGAGCTTTGCCTCTTGTGCTGTGGCACAGCCTGGGAGGAGATGGGACAGCCCTGTCCCCACTTCTCCAGTGCCATAGGGAGGGCAGGCACCACTGCTCCAGACCCTCTTTCCCTGAGCTTCTGCTGCCCTGGAAAGGGCCCAAGATGTTGCAATAAAACGAGTCTGTTAATAAACAACGTCAGATCTGGGCTGTGCTCACCATCATCAAACATCCTCCGCGGGGCATCTCTGCTGGTACCACACGAGGCAGTGGCACGTCCACACAGGTCCTGGCAGGTCCCTGCGATGCCCTACAGGCTCCACTGCCTCACCTGGACCAGCAGGGACCAGGTAAGTGCACCTGCACTGCCTGAGTGTCCTGCTGCCCCACGGGACCCCAGGATCTGCCTCCCACCCCCAATTCCTCCGCTGCCCCGACCGCAGTGCTGCAGAGGTGGCCCTGGGTGCCACACTTTGGCACTGACCGTGACACCCCAGTCCCTGTCCCCCATCTCTGTGTGCCACGGGTCTCTTTGCTCAGCCTGGCACCCCTAGAGCAGAACAAGTGACACCAAACCCCCACCACAGAGCCCAGGTCAGTTGGCTACAGAGAAGATCAGCTGAACTTTTGGAAACCTCCCCTACAAAAAGTGGGGGGGAAAATGACATTTCAAGGCTCATTCCCAAGTCTTGGATTAGATCAGCCCTGGTCAGTTCTTCCATTCTCGTTCAGACACTTGTGAAATATTTTGTTTTCACTTTGAACATACAGAACGTTTTAAGTGCATTTAATTAGCTTACGTTTCAAGGGGGGAAAAGAGATCATTTGGACTTGGAAAAAATGAGATTTTTTTAAAGAGTTCCAATGGTGGTGGCATAATTTCAAGCAAAGAAATTAATCAAAACCCACTTTTTCCTGCATATCAAGTGCAGTTCGTCGATAGTTTTCTATAAATAACATTTCTTCAGAACATTCCCATTGGCTCTGGTAGCAGTGCTCGCTCCAAATCTCCTGTAAAAGGAGAGGGTAACACTCAGAAGCTTATCCAGAGGTGCAGTGGGGGGGACTCCTGGCCACGAGGTATTTCTGAGGTCAAGGACCAAGGAGGAGGAGCACAGGATGGCAGAGGATGTAGGGGATGATCCTCAGCCCCCGGGGTCTGGCTGCTCAGGGGAAGGGGCTGCAGGTCCCAGCCCGGGGGGAGCAGGAGCTCTGCCCGCGGGGCACAGGCTCTGCCAGAGCACCTGCTCCAAGGTCTCGGGCTTTCCCAATCCCCGGGCAGGTTACTGCAAGCGCTGTCTTGCACAAGTGCCTGTTATCAGCATATCTGGGGGCTGAGTGGCGGCTGGGGATGGGGATTGCTCTTGGCTGCCGAGCACTCGGGGCTGCAGCCAGGCGCCGGGGCCGGGAACAGCCCGGGCTGTGGCGCTGGGAGCCAACAGCTCCAGCCTATGGAAATGCGTGGAAAGCAGCCCAGAAATCCCGAGGCTTGGCCTGCTGCAGGGAATGACTCCCCCTTGGCATCCTCCCCCCTTCCCAGCAGTCTGCAAGGGCCGGGGAACCCACCACCCTGCAAACCAGGGTCCCCCAGTGTGACAGGACCTGGCTGGATGTGGGAATTGCTGTGTGAAACACCCGGGGGAAGGGCTGATGCTGCCACACACCACGTCTCACACGGGCTCTGCATTTCTCACCCTTTCCTTTCCTTTCCTTTCCGCCTCTCCTGGCTGTGATCCAAGAGCCAGCCCAGGCTGAGCAGGGGTCCCTGCCACCTCCCCAGGGAGCACATCAACATCATCCCTGCCCAACCTAAATCTTCCCCTCAGGGAAACATAGTCACCCTTTCAAGCAGACACTGGCTGAGGCTGTGCCTCATGTCTGTGGGGGGAGCCTCAGGGAGTGCCCCAGGCCCAGAGCCAGCCCGTGGGCACCTGGCAGTGACTGAGGTGGTTCCTGAGCATCACCTGCGAGCCTCAAACTACTGCAACAGCAGAGGAAAGGGAGGCAGCNACCCTGCACCCCCCTGGGGCCACAGCTGCTCCGGGAATCTTGTGGGAGGGCTCAGGGACCCACCACTGTCCCCTTGGCACCAGCTGCTCACACACACACTGAACCTGCCAGATCCACCCGCAGCAGAGAGGTGCTCAGCATCCCGCAGGGCAGCTGGTGGAGTTTGTGATCCGCCCAGCAAAAGTCAGCACAGCCAACACAATCCTTTCCCTTCCTCTAGCTCTCCCCCTTTTTTCTTCCCTCTCCTTCCCCCCTTCCCCCAAAAGCTCTTTGTCTCCAGGCCCTGCAGAGGAAGCAGACCTTCTGAAAATAAACTCCTTCTGCTTTGATCTGGTTTATGGGCACGCACTGTTTATAGCTCCGTGTGTACGACTTGACACCTTCCCACCTGCGGCCCCAGCAACTGCTTCTTATCACAGCCACTTTGGATATTAACAGGGCGGCAGGGAGGGTGATCTGGAGGTCCCCAAGGCCCCCAGCCCCNTCTGTACCAGGGCATGGCAGGGCTTTGCTCCAGCCCACCACAGAGCTGCAGTTTTGGAAAGGAGCTTTGCCTCTTGTGCTGTGGCACAGCCTGGGAGGAGATGGGACAGCCCTGTCCCCACTTCTCCAGTGCCACAGGGAGGGCAGGCACCACTGCTCCAGAGCCTCTTTCCCTGAGCTTCTGCTGCCCTGGAAAGGGCCCAAGATGTTGCAATAAAACGAGTCTGTTAATAAACAACGTCAGATCTGGGCTGTGCTCACCATCATCAAACATCCTCCGCGGGGCATCTCTGCTGGTACCACACGAGGCAGTGGCACGTCCACACAGGTCCTGGCAGGTCCCTGCGATGCCCTACAGGCTCCACTGCCTCACCTGGACCAGCAGGGACCAGGTAAGTGCACCTGCACTGCCTGAGTGTCCTGCTGCCCCACGGGACCCCAGGATCTGCCTCCCACCCCCAATTCCTCCGCTGCCCCGACCGCAGTGCTGCAGAGGTGGCCCTGGGTGCCACACTTTGGCACTGACCGTGACACCCCAGTCCCTGTCCCCCGTCTCTGTGTGCCACGGGTCTCTTTGCTCAGCCTGGCACCCCTAGAGCAGAACAAGTGACACCAAACCCCCACCACAGAGCCCAGGTCAGTTGGCTACAGAGAAGATCAGCTGAACTTTTGGAAACCTCCCCTACAAAAAGTGGGGGGGAAAATGACATTTCAAGGCTCATTCCCAAGTCTTGGATTAGATCAGCCCTGGTCAGTTCTTCCATTCTCGTTCAGACACTTGTGAAATATTTTGTTTTCACTTTGAACATACAGAAAGTTTTAAGTGCATTTAATTAGCTTACGTTTCAAGGGGGGAAAAGAGATCATTTGGACTTGGAAAAAATGAGATTTTTTTAAAGAGTTCCAATGGTGGGGGCATAATTTCAAGCGAAGAAATTAATCAAAACCCACTTTTTCCTGCATATCAAGTGCAGTTCATCGATAGTTTTCTATAAATAACATTTCTTCAGAACATTCCCATTGGCTCTGGTAGCAGTGCTCGCTCCAAATCTCCTGTAAAAGGAGAGGGTAACACTCAGAAGCTTATCCAGAGGTGCAGTGGGGGGGACTCCTGGCCACGAGGTATTTCTGAGGTCAAGGACCAAGGAGGAGGAGCACAGGATGGCAGAGGATGTAGGGGATGATCCTCAGCCCCCGGGGTCTGGCTGCTCAGGGGAAGGGGCTGCAGGTCCCAGCCCGGGGGGAGCAGGAGCTCTGCCCGCGGGGCACGGGCTCTGCCAGAGCACCTGCTCCAAGGTCTCGGGCTTTCCCAATCCCCGGGCAGGTTACTGCAAGCGCTGTCTTGCACAAGTGCCTGTTATCAGCATATCTGGGGGCTGAGTGGCGGCTGGGGATGGGGATTGCTCTTGGCTGCCGAGCACTCGGGGCTGCAGCCAGGCGCCGGGGCCGGGAACAGCCCGGGCTGTGGCGCTGGGAGCCAACAGCTCCAGCCTATGGAAACGCGTGGAAAGCAGCCCAGAAATCCCGAGGCTTGGCCTGCTGCAGGGAATGACTCCCCCTTGGCATCCTCCCCCCTTCCCAGCAGTCTGCAAGGGCCGGGGAACCCACCACCCTGCAAACCAGGGTCCCCCAGTGTGACAGGACCTGGCTGGATGTGGGAATTGCTGTGTGAAACACCCGGGGGAAGGGCTGATGCTGCCACACACCACGTCTCACACGGGCTCTGCATTTCTCACCCTTTCCTTTCCTTTCCTTTCCGCCTCTCGTCGCTGTGATCCAAGAGCCAGCCCAGGCTGAGCAGGGGTCCCTGCCACCTCCCCAGGGAGCACATCAACATCATCCCTGCCCAACCTAAACCTTCCCCTCAGGGAAACATAGTCACCCTTTCAAGCAGACACTGGCTGAGGCTGTGCCTCATGTCTGTGGGGGGAGCCTCAGGGAGTGCCCCAGGCCCAGAGCCAGCCCGTGGGCACCTGGCAGTGACTGAGGTGGTTCCTGAGCATCACCTGCGAGCCTCAAACTACTGCAACAGCAGAGGAAAGGGAGGCAGCCATGGAGAAATGCAGGTGTCCAGGGCTTCATGGCAGCTCCCGGGCTCTGGAGCACACGGAGTAGGACTGAGCAGTGTGCCCACCCACCTCCCACAAGCTGTGCAGAGAGGAGAAGCCAGCCAGGTGTCCACAGCAACTTCTGTTCGGCACAGAGGCACCTCTCCCTTCTCTTCCCCAGCCCCACGTTTGGGTGGTGGGGGCCCGAGGAGCGTTTCAGTGGCCACATGCCCAGCTGTGTGCACAGGGAGAGGCAGGCTCGGCAGTGCCCCCGGAGCCTCCAGCCCCCCGTGTGTCTGGCACCGGCACCTTCACGGCCAGAAGCGACGATGCCCAGCCAGCAGCTCCCCCCACATGATCAATCACCGTCCAGCCACGCGGGGCCTCCCACCCTCAGAGCTCCTTGAGAGAAACTCCTCATTTTCAACACCTACTTCAGGCACTTCAGGCAGCAGACGTGAGCTCATGCTGATGCTCACAGGCATGTGCCACCCTGCTCCAAGGCTTACGCCCACAGCAAAACATCTCCCCCAGCCTCTGGCTGCGGGGGCAGGCGAGAACCCTCTGGGGAACAAAAGGTGGGGTCACAGGTGAGCCCCCCCACTGCCTGTGTGGTCCCTCAGAAGGACCTGGCCACTCCTTTGCTCCCACTCAGGGCTACCTTCACAGTTCACTTGAGGATGGGTGTTCCCTAACCAGGGGGGCACAGGAGAGACCCCCCATGTTTGCATCCCCCTGCTGACACAGGGAGAGCCCTGCAAAATCACCAGCACAGGGCTTACACTTCTCCCCAGAGAGGTCCTGCTGCCCTGGAGCGCCCATGTGGCAGAGATGGAGTGTAGTCCTTGGGACAGTGCCCCAGTACAGTCCCCTGGTCTGGTCTGGTCTGGTCTGCCCTTGGGGCAAGATCTTCCCTCCCCAGGCAATGCCCGAGTGGGGCAGAGCCCAAGGAAGATCCTGTTTCAGTGGGAAGATAAATGGCAGATGGCTTTCAGCTGCTCCTGTGCCAGGCAATCAAGCCCTAGAGCTCCTGCCAAAGGGTCACTATGCCAAAGGGTCACTGTCACCCCCCTGGAGGCAGTGAGGCACTGAGGGGGGCTCCTCCAGGCATGCAGGGATCAGGTCAGTGGCACCCAAGGGCAGGTTCAGCCATGTCCCTGTCCTTGTCCCTCAGCCTGTGTGTAGGCTGGACTTGGGGTCCCACCACAGCCGGGCAGTCCCTGCTCCAGGGTGGCACCCCGGGCTGGATGAGCACAGCCAGATGTGGACGGCCCCTGTGGTTTCTCACCAGCCCTTGGCTACCACAAACATTTTCTTCTGGCTAACCACAGCCCTTGTCACCCCCAGTGAAAGCCCCAAGGGACGAAACCCTTTGGTGATTTCCCCCTGCTTCATGAAAACCAGGCTCCTGTGAACACCACATGAAAGAGCTGCGAAGGGAAGTGGACACAGGAAAGGTTCCCAAGAACAAAAAACTTTGTACCCTGGAAATTGATTAGCCGGAATCAGGCTGAGGTGCCAGGCTGTCCTAAACCAGCTGGGTGTGAAGGGCCACCAAACAGACTCGATGGCACTAGTGGTGTGTGAACCACAAGAGGTGTCTGACACCAAACACACATCTGGGGTGAGGTCCCTCATGGGCCAGCACCCTGTGGAGTCAGGGGGTGCCCGAGAGAAAAGGCAGGAGCTCAAGGGGCTGCTCAGCATCCCAGGGCACACTGAGGCTGGGTGGGGACAAAGGGGTTAAAAACCCGGGGAAAAGCTGCAAATGGATTTCACAGATGGCCCTTTAGCCACAAGTGCAACCTCCACAGGTTGTGCGGGTCCCTCTGGGTGGCGGGGTGAGGGGGGCAGGCCGGGTCCTGGAGAGCCCCCTCGCCTCTGGCACCCCCAGGAGACAGCACGGGGCAGAGGCTGGGACGCAGCAGCCTGGCCTTGGCTCCAGCAGGAGGCATGGAAAATAAGAAAGATGAGGTCACTGCAAAGCGGTCGTGTAGGATGTGATACAGGAGAGGAGTGGGACGTTCGGAGGAACAAGGAGCTATTGTAACCTTGCAGAGCAGGGAAAAACCAGCTGTGGGGATGGCAGGTCACCTCCTGCTCACGCCATTTAGCCTGTCTGAGGTCACACGGAATGGGTGGAGAGGAGGAGTGGGTAGAAGGAGGTGGTGGAGGCCAGATGGGATGCTGTGATGGGGGCATGGCTTTTCTGTCCATTGCACCAGCCCTGCTGGGAGAAAGTACAAGTACTGGTGCAGCTATTTCGGGTACAGAGAAATAGCTAGAAAACACCTGGCACAGCACTGGGAATGCCCCAGGCATGGCTCTGCCCCACGTTCCTGGTCCCTAGGGCATTCCCTGAGGACAGGCCATGCCTTGGGGGTGCTCAGAGCCTCGGGAGTATCACTGAGCAGTGGCAGAGGCCGGAGCAGGCTCCTGGGGACAAAGACAAGAGCTTTTCCCTCATCTCAGTACCCTTTGAGCCCCCTAGCTGTGCCATGCTGTGTGTGCCCCGTTGGCAGAGGGTGTGCCCCACGCAGGGGGGATGCACAGGAGGTGCCCATCACTCCGTCCCGAGGCTCCAGCCCCGGGGTCCCCTCTTCCCTCGCTGTGCCCCACGCAGCCCCCCGAGCCTCCATCCCCCGTGTCGCAGCGCCGGCCCCGCGGTGGTCGGGGGCCCGGAGCTCCAGACTTTCTGTCTGCACGGGGACTTCCCGTCCCCGCTCGGCGAAACCAAAGAGCGGCTTGTTCGGCTGCCGGAGCCGCCTCCGCGCTGACTGCCCCGCTCTGTTCCCGCTAGGAATAATATACCCAGAGCCCTGCGCATAAATTGAGCTTCCCAGAGCCAGGCTGGAGGGGAGACTTTAATGGGAAGGAAAATAAACTGTGTACTCGGCACGCCGGGAGGTGTGGTGCTGGCAGAAGGGCGCCGCGAAAAGGCTCCTCTCGGCTCCTTTTTTTCCCCCGACTTGTTTGCTGAGGGAGCACACCCCGCCTGTGCAGCGAGTCTGCTTCCCGGGATGCCAAGGAAAAGAGGGGCATTCTCAAGGAGCTGCCTGAGAGCCCTGCGGCCTCTGAGCTGCCAAAGCGCATCGGTGACAGCGCGCAGCCTGGCCCCCGGCTCTGCCTCAGAAGCGGCTGCTTTCCTCCCCCGATCGCTCCCCTCGGGGCTCCGGGGAGCCCGTGGTGCTGCGGGCACCACGGAGGGATGTTGGAGTGCCGGAATGGTGCCAGCGTGTTTGTGATTTCTCAGCACAATGCTGCGATTCAGCGCCCGGGGAAGCGCATGAGTCACGCCGCGAACTTCCCCGGCCAGTCACCGCTGGGAAACACGCTCCCAGCTGCTCAGCCACCCTCACAGTGCCTCCTGCCCAGCGATAATCCCACCGCTTCTCCCTTCCCGCCCGCTCTGCTCTGGGAATATCGGCAGCCCAGAGACGAGAGGGTGCAGGGGAAGCACCGAGAGAATGTGGAGGCAGGAGAAGAGAAGTGCCCGTGTTTAATTGCTTGGCCGGGGACGGTGGTCACCAGCCAGGACACCCCGCGGTACTTTTTGGGCGGCTGGGACCTGCCCCCCCTCCCTCCCTCCCGGCCCCGCGGCAGAGGAGGCTCTATTGACATAACTCTGGGGTTGCACCTCTCGGTGTTTGCGAAGTCTTTGAAGCCCTCGGGGAGAATTGCAAGGCCGGCGGATGAGCCCGTGACTCAGGAGATTCCACCTCGCTATGACCAATAATCACCCCGACCGGGAGGAGGGAGGCCGGGGTGGGCAGCGGGCATCCCCCCACCCGCGGGCAGTCCCGGGCACAAGAGGCGCGGACGGGCTTCCCCGGGGCCACGCTGGGGCTGGGAAAACTCCACGGATTCGGGAAGCCGCGTTTCCCTTTGAACACACTCACTGCCAGCTTTCAACAAACGTGAGAAACGCAAATGGGAAGTGAAATCCCATTTTTATAAAATTATTTGCTTTTGAGCTGAACGAGGCTCATTAAGGGAAAGGGTGGATTTGAGTTTCTTTTCGGTGTGATGCTCTGGACCCCACGCCCTGGTGTGTCCCCGGGCCATGTGCTGGTGGCCGTGTCCCACCCGTGTCCCCTGGCTTCTACAAAAGGGATGCAGAGCCGGGATGATCCTGGGGAACAGCCCTGGCACAGCTCCGAGCCAGCCGTCGCTCGGGGTGGGAGCTGAACGGAGCTTTTCTGCCCTGAGAGCGTCTCGGGGTTGCGGGAGGTGCTCCCCGTCCCACGTCCAGCTTCCTGCAAGGGGAGCCATCCCACGGCGCCGGTGCCTCCGTCTGTGCCGCATCCTGCTGAGTAACACCGGGCCACATCCATACATGGGGAAGAGCCGGGCGAGAGCCTTTCTCCCCTGTCAGAGCTCTCCCGCGCTCAGTAAATAACATTCCTGCTAACGCTGGTATGTCGGAAGCGTTCCAGCTCTGGAGCTCACGTCAGCAGGTCTGGGTGGGGTGGGGGCTGCACCCTGCCCAGAGCCCGGGCTGGGTGTGGGGGGGTGTCCCTGCTCACCCACCGCTCCCGGCTCCACCTGCACGGGCAGCATTTGAGTTCGGGGAAAATATGAATGTCCCAGACGGCTTGTGGTTCCCTGTGCCCCCCGGGGGGGATGAAGGGATGCCTGTGAAGCGATGAGTTCTCCGAGTGAACAACGCGTCAGCGAAAAGCCTGGGTCAGCGTTAGCACGGCCGGCCCGGGCTGTGCAGCCACCTCCCGCTGAACCCCGGCTCCTCCGCTCCTGCTGCTGCAGCTCCTGGGGTCGGGCATGGCGTGAGAAAGAGCCAGAGAGCTCGGGCTCATTCGTGAATCGTCTCCCTTTGTGTCCAGGAAGAGGGAAGGCACTGGGTGCCTCGCACATCGCAGGTGCAACATTGTCCTGGGCTCCCCCTCAGTGCTCCCTGCAGCCAGCCATGACATCGGGCTGGTGCTGAGGTGTGACTTCCACTGCCAGTCACGGCAACAATCCCTACACGCCTACAAAGAGAGGGTTTAGGTTTCCCCAGCACCTCCCCGGGCTGCTGCCACACACTGGGGCCGTCCCCTGCAGCCACACACCAGCTGCAGAGCCGGTGCCCTCGGCAATTTGGGAAAGGCACGGCCATGGTGCCTCCTGTGCCTCTGTCCCGGCCCGTGTGCTCCCACAGTGCTGCTCTCCAGGGCTGCTTCCCTCAGCACCAGCCCGCTGGCAGCCACCAGGGGAATTTGTGCTCTTGTTCCTCAGCAGCCACGTGTTCCCCTGCAAGGGCCCAGAGTGCTGGACACCTCCATGCCTGCCTGTGCCCTCCAGGGAAATCACGCCCTTGTCCCAGACTGATGCACTCAGGCTCCCACCTCATTTTATGGCCTCAGAGAGAAGTCCCTGGCTGGGGGATGAGCCCACATGTGGTTTAATCACAGCTCTGCAGCCTTGGAAAAGGGGCCTCTCTTGCTCTTCCCAGGTAAAAAGGGCTCTGGTAGCCCCAGGAAACTGATGAGTTTCATCCACCATCACATGCCAAAGAGCAGCTCCCTACTGGAAAACAGGAGTAGGAGCCAGAGCTGCGGGACTCATGGAGACAGCCCTGCCATCCATTCGAGCACTTCCTGGCCTCAGCAGAGGAAATGTGTGCTGAGGGCTGCTGGGGATGGGCTGTTTCCTCCCCCGGGCTTTTCCTTCTCTTTTTTGCCCTATTTAGGTATGTAAGGATCAGTGGAGGGAAGCTGGGCTGGTGTGGGGCAGGGGCAGTGCAGAGCTGTGGATCATGGTGTGGGGCTGGCAGCTCTGTCCACCCTCCCCCCAGCATGAGGTCACCCTGCCCATTTCCTTCTCTCTCCTCTCTCCCTTTGGCCAAGGATGCTGTGATAAATCCCACACCAGCCCTGGGGCCATGGAGCAGCCCTGGCTCTGCACTTCCCACGCCAGGAAGAGGCCGGATCCTGGTGTAGCAGTTGGGCTGTGCTCCCTCCTCATACCCCTCTGCGAATCCAGCCGTGGGGTCTGGCCCTCTCTGTGCCTCCCTGACATCCTCTCCAGGAGCAATGACACAAACGTGCTGCTTGCCCTGTCCCCACCAGGGCGTCTGTGGGCTCTGCTCTTGCTTCCCCAATGCTGTTTTACATCAGAGCAGCTCCCATCTGTCTGTCTGTCTGTCTCTTCTGCCTCCTGACGCAGCTTCCAGACGGTGTTAATGCCCAAAAGGAGAAGCAAACCAAGCAGCAGGCTGGAGGCAGATCAGGCTCAGGCATCCCCCCCCAGCACAGCACCTGAGGTGCCAGCCTGGCCCTGTGTCCCCACCAAGGTGACAACAAGGACATTTGCTCGTTGGCAAGTGCTGAGAACTAATCCTGCCCCTGAGTGCCAGGAAACCACCTGGGGGCTTGCTGAGAGGGTGAGAAGTATCTATGGGCTCCCCTGGATGTGGGGGGCACCGAGGGTGACCAGAGCAGCCTCTGCCTCAGTGACACCTGCTGTCACCCTCCCCACTGCCACTGTTCTCCACTCAGCCATCCCGACAGCTCAGCCCCACGGGGCAGCTGGGGAGTGACCCTGCCTGAAACTGGATGGAGGAAGGAGAGACCTGGATGACGAAAAGAGGCTTCTCCCAGAGCACAAGGCTGCAGGAGAGATTCCCACGTGCTCCCGCCCCACTGGTGGACATTAGAGGACAGATGTTACAGCTGTAACAAAGTTTGCACTGGCAGCCTAATTGCTCATTTGCTGTTGGGCTCCAGAGTGAAATGCTTGTCTTAAAAGCAGCCTCTGTCGCTGTGGGGCTGTTCTGAGTCACACCAAGGTTCCCATTTCTCCCAGCCATGGAATAAGAGCAGTGCAGCTGGTGAGGGGTGGCCGTGGGTGGTGCTGGAACCTGCTGTGGTGCTGCCCACGTGGGGTGGCTGTGGCTGGGAAGTGGGTTTGTGCCAAGCTGCAGTTACAATGAAGGGAAATTAAAAACCCCCGTGGTATTTCCAGCTGTCTCCTAACATGCCCCCCAATGTGGTGGGATGGCTGTCCCTGTGCTGCTGCAGCCCAGCTAACAGGACTGGGACTGGGGGGAACGACGGGGCTGGGGCCTGGCTGCAATCCCTGCAGCAGCCCGGGGTGCCAGTGAGATAATGAGAGGGGATGTTAAACGTTACTGCCGTCTCAGGGCTGTTTATCTCACACCAACAGAGGCAGTCGGGAATCCTCCAGGGTGCACGGCTCGCCGTAGACCCCATTAAAGTTCCTTTTATTCCCCGTGTTTGAAGCAGTGCCTGGATCTCTCCTGCGGGAGGTGGTTCCGTGCCTGGCGTCAGGTCTGCTCCTTCCCTGGGCTCCAGCTGCCTCTGCCCCACCATCCTCCTGCACCCCCCGGCACACGGATCCCAGCCCGGAGCAGGGCAGGGATCCTTCGGGCAGCCCCGAAGAGCAGGGGGGCACTGTGGATGTGTCACAGGGGCTCCCAGCCCTGGCTGGGCTCTGCAGGGTGGGAACAAGAGGCAGACGCCAAAGGGGCTGTTTTGTCGGGAGCCAGGCTCGGGCTGTCTGCCTGCAGCCGTGTTCCCAGCACCAGCGCTGCCAGGAACTTATCTCCCTCTGCTCTGACATCTTTCTGGGGATTCATTTTCCCTCCTGAAAGAGGAAAAAACCTGGAAAACCTCACAGAGGTTGTGCTATACCCGGGCAGGAGTGCAGGGGGCTGAGCAGAGCCTCCCCCTAAAGAGCTTGAGTCTCCAAGCCGAGCCATCTGCGAACTAGAAACATGTTTAGTTTTGGGGGGGAACACACCAAAACGAGATCATTTGGAAACTTTGCGAATAATTTTGGACCCCTGAATTCCTTCCCTGCACCACCCCACTATCCACTCCTGTAGGAGGCTTTGGGGCACTGAGCTGAGGGGATGCTCAGTGAGCACAGGTGCCACCACAGCATCGCCCACCCTGCCTGCTGCTGCAGGGCTGAGCAGGAGCCAGGTGCTGCTCCATGAGGCAGGGCAAGGCAGGAGGGCAGAGAGGCTGCCAGAGGCCGGGGAATTGGGATCCAGGAGCGGAACAGACAATTTCCAAGCCATTGTGAGGGTGCACGGCGATGAGCCGGGGCTGCTTCAAAGGGAACCAGCTTTAACTGGATCAAACCCTGAGCCAAAAGCATAAACACCAGGAGGAAGTTTGGCTAGAGTTAAATCATGTTTTATTTAAAAATCTCCCTCTCCCCTGTTGTAAGATGGAAACTCTCCATCTGAAAAGTGAAACTAAGATTGGAAACAGTCTGCAGTCATTAAGTTTACGCTACGATTTTTTTCTCTCTCCAGCTTCTCGAGTAAAATATCAACTGGCTCCACTGTCAAGGACAGGAAACATTAGTAATAAGTTCATAGATTTACATTTTCCCCAGGGAAATACAGGAATATCAGAGATCAAAAGTTGGAGAAAGGAGTTATTTTTATACAGTGATTTGCAACCAGCATTCATTGAGGGGAGTAAATAAATTACAGGCCCTTCACTTTGGGGTTGTTTAAGTTCTTTTTCTTTAATGCAATCCCTTTTAACTACTGTAGAGTCTGTCAGGCCTTACACAGAGCAGCGAGACTTCTCCTGCCCCTGCCAAAGGGACTGTTCTCCAGCCAACAAGGTTGGTCACTGCACTCAGTGTCCCTCCATAAGGGGCATTGGGGTGGCTCAGGGCAGGACATGGGACAGGCCAGCCTGGGCTGTGGGGACAGCACGGGGAGATGGCTCTGTTGGCCCAAAAGTTGCACCTGGGGGCTGCCATGCTCAGCCAGGTACCTGTGTGGGGCAGCACTGCTGTGGAGTGGGGTGCAGTGGGATGTGCAGCACTGGGGCTCTTCCTCCTCTTCCTCCTCACCTCTTCCTCCACTGCTGCTTCAGCCAGGGCAAGGCAATGGCCGTGGGCACGGGCCCCATGGGCTTCTCTGCCACCCAGACCTGTCCTCGCTGCACAAAGGGTGGCTTGTGACAGCCCCGGCCCCACTGGCACAGCCCCTGCTCCCACAGCATCCACCACAGGGGACCACAGCTCCCAGCAGCCACGTCCCCCTCTGCCTCCCGGTCACCTGCGGTGGCTGAGCGGTGCTGGCAGGGTCAGGGATGGACGAGAGCCAGTCCCAGCTGAGGTGGAGACACTGGAAACTTCGACCAGGAGTTTTGTCTGGTGTCATCAATTAAAGGTGAGGCACTCGTTGGCTGGGCAGGATAATGAATGATGGGTTTAAGTACAACTGGAAAAACAATAAAATACTCTATTAGGGTGACACAGCTGTGAACAATGAACATTAAACAACTTCACGCTCACAGAGCTGCCGCGGCAACACTGAGCCCTGGAGCTTGATGGATTCCTGTTTGGAGTGTGCCTCCCAAAGCCACTCTCCATCCACCCCAGGCTGGGAACTGCTCTCTCCTTCTTCTGCTTAAAAACACATCCACGTAAAATGTGCTTTAAGAATCCCTTAAGGTTCATTAATGTCACAAACGGGGAGGGGAAAAGAGTTGGAAGGCCTTGAAGTACATGTCGGAAACACTCCAGAGAAAACTGTAAATGCTGCTGGGATGAACTGCAGGCTCTGGAGGATCAGTCGTGCTGGAAGACTATTTATTTTCCAGTCTATTTTAAACACTGGACTGTTTCAGATAAGAGTTGCCTGTGGTGGCAGACAGGATCGTGGGACTGGTGTGCAGGAACTCATGCCAGATTCATTTCTGGGGAGTATTTCCTCCCTGCCTTGATAAATCTGCCTTGTCTGCTGTACCAGGTTACTTCCTTTGGAGTTCTCTCTCCTTATTATTACTTATTAAAACTGCCTGCAAATAGCACTTGGGCTTCATGCAACATCCTGTATGACAATTCATCCTTCTCGTTATCTCAAAGCTGACAATTCCCACCAGGGCCAGAGAGGGTGGGTGGAAAAATGCCTTGAGAAGAAACAGAAACGGCCATCCCTTCTTGCAAGGCTGGAGAAACCACACTGGGGAGGCTGGAGAGGGCAGGAGATAAATGGGGACTTCCCCCCTTCAGGGACAGACCCAAGAGAGGGAAGCAAAGAATCCAAGGCAGCAGCACTGCTGAGCATCCTCCTTCACTGCTGGTGCTGGGGTCCAGGGCTGGTGTTCAGAGGGGTGAGACCCCTGCGACCTGACCCTGCAAACTGCCCCCTTTGCCGAGATCTTATCTGGGAAGTGGTGCTCAGGTTACAGAGCTTGGTCGTGCAGGGCTTTTGCTGCAGACAGTGAACCCAAGTCTTCCCTCTGCACCTCCCGACTGCAGAGGGGCCCAGACAGGGTCCCCAGGCCCTGGACTTTGACTCTGCTGCATCCCTTGCTGCAGGGAGGAGATACAGTGTCTGGGTAACCAGGACTGAGTGGAGGGACAGGTCTGGGGAGTGGAACTGCTGGGTCCTACAAGTGGCATTAGCTGTGGACCCTGTGCTGGAGATGCTCTGGGGATGGACGGCTCTCCTCACCCTACTGGCCTCCACATCTTCATCTCCAGCACTGCAAACCAGTGGGTTGCAGCTCCCAGACCTCACCTCCTCCACTCCTCTCAGCCTGATGGGGACCAAAAGCCAAGCCTGGCTTCCATGAGTGTGAGGCATTGCCATCAGTGTGAGCATCTCTCGTGGGGACACAGCAGCAGCTTCCCTGGCTCCATCCTGCCAGCCCTCCCCAGCCTTGGCCATGGTGCATCCAGCCCTTTTGCCAGCTCCCAGCCTGTGCCATCCTTTCCCAAAGCAGCCTTTTCTCGGGCACATGCCCTCTGTCCCTGGCCTGCTTGGGGACGGTGCTGCCCTGGGCACGGGGGTTTAACCATGGAGCATCTGCTTCCCATTGCAGCCACTCAGGGCAGGTTTCTCCTGCCACGGTGCTAATTCTATGTACACAGGCTGCTTCAGCAAGGTATTGAGAGAGCTGGGCAGCTGTGGGAGGCTGGGGGCTCTGCCACGGGCAGGGGGAGCGGGGCAGAGGGGGACCAAGGCAGTGCAGAGGGAGAAAAGCTCCTCTTCCCACTGGGGCCATAGGGAAGCTGGAAACAAGTCTCAGAGACACTTGGCCCAGCAGAGCAGTGTGGAGGGGTGCCAGGGACTATTTTGGGAAACCTCGCTCATGGTAACATCACAAGCCAGGGGTAACAGTGACACGGTGTCGCTGGCACAGCCTGACCTGTCCCAACGCCAGAGGGTTTGTGGGACGGCTCCTCGTGCGCCGTGCCAGGCAGGAATCTTAACTATCACTTCCTGGCCACAGCTCCTAGAAATGGCAAATGCTGCCGTGCCAGACGACGGATGACTCCTCCAGACATTCTGGAGAAGTCTCTGGAAAACTGTCTCTTCAAGGGAGCTCAATTTTGGCTTTCTAAATTGAGGCTCCCCAAATGACTTTTGGAAGCATTAGCCATTATTATTTTCCTTCTTTCTGCCTAATCACAGCATTTTCCCTGATGATTGGTGATAACAGGCATTCAAGGGTTTCGTGCCCCCCCACACCACAGCCCCCCCAGTTCCCACACTGTGACAGTCCCCACTGCTCTGCCAGCGCTGCTGTTACCCCTCCAGGGGTGATGCCAGGCAAGAGACTGTCAAGTCTTCCCTTTGCAAGGGGCAGAGAACACTGCAAACCTCAGCTCTGCTTCAAACTCACCCACTGGAGCTCCGTGCTGGGAGGGTGTCCACAGACCCGACCAAGTGCCAGGATGAGCAGCAGGAAGGTGGGTTGGGGATAACCCCATCGTACCCAGGGCCTGGGGCTGCTGACAGCAGCGCTTTGCCCTCTGAGAGCGCTTGAGCTGCACCAGGAAAACCTCAGAGCTCTTTGATCTGTGCCGGCGCTCCTTGATGTAAAGCAGGGACCGGGTGGCTGTGGGATGAGCCCTTCAGCTGCCGGGGAGGAGCAGGGCTGGCTGCCCCAGCAGCGCTGAGCAGGGATGGCCTCAGCAGCACATCTCAGTCCTGGCACCAGGGGTCTGCCTGGGGACTAACAGACTTTGCAGCATCCAACCCGTGGACAGGGGGATACTGGGGCACTGGGAGTAAAAAGACAAGCATGGAGCAGTTGGGAAGGCTCAGATCTCTGCCTTAGCTAGAACGGGACCATGTTGGCAAGATCCCACAGGGTTCAACAGCAGCCAGGCCAGCAGAGAGAAACCTGCAGCTGGCAGTGCCCCAAGACCCAGGACACGAGGCCAGCAGGTCCCAGGCCTCCCCACAGGAGGGTCCCCCAGGAGAGTGCTGCTCCTGGTGCCTTTCTCATCCTTTGCCTTGTCTGCTGAGTGCATGAGCTCCCTGCCCCTGGGCTCACAGACCCCCTTACAGCCACAGCTGCAGGACTGTATTCCACACTGTGCCTGGGAAGGAGGGCATGTGGGGCTGGTGTGCCATAACCAGGGATGCTGAGTAGGTGACAGGGTTGGAATGTGATACCTGCACCTGTCCAGCTGTTCTCTGCTCTGCACACCTGCCCTTACCTGGTGCCACAGGGTGGTTTTGCAGGCCTCCCTCCCCTCCCAGGCTCCTGCTGCAGCAGAGAAGGAGCTCAGGGCTTGGCTCCCCACGGGGCTGCTCTCAACACAGCCCACGCTGTGCTCCCTGGAGGGAGGGATGCTCAGAGGCTGCAGGTGCCTCAGATGTGGCACATCCAGGCAGCTCCTTGGTGCACGTCTGTGCCACCGACCCTCTGTTTCTCTTCATAGGGATGTTCTCCTCCAGCCATGAGCCAGAGCACACCGGGAAAAGCTTCCTGCATCTGCACTCACAGCCTCCCCCACGCTCCCTCCCACCACCCTTTATTTATGGGACAGCTATTTCCTCTCAGAGAGAAGTGGCCAGCAGTATGAAATGGCAAAAGGCTTTGAATGAAAACAAGGTGTTTGCTGAAATTGCGGAAGATTTGAAGTTTCCGATGGGTGATGGGGTGTGACACCCCAGCCTCCCCTTCCTCCCCTGCAGCTGGCAAGAACCGCAGTCTCTGTCCCTCAGGCACGTGCCAGTTGCTGTTTTGGCTCCTGAGATGCTCTGAAGATGATTTGAAAGAAATCATTTGCCATCCACCACAGTGCCTGCGTTCAAAAACTGGCCTTCAAGTTCTCACCTGAGTCACAGGTACCAACAAACACTATTTTTCCCAGCAAATGCAGGCCCCGAGTTGCTGCCCTCCTGCTCTGTGGAAGGGATGATGGAAGGCTGTTTCTGTAAATGAGGTTTAGGGAGGGAAATTCAGACGATATTGATCACAGACTGCAACTGCCGTAACCAGGGCAGCAAACTTTCCTACCCCAGTACTTCTTTGGGGGCTCTCTTAAGCTGCATCTTTCTGAAGTCTGAGCAATGGTTATTTTTTATGGGGTAGGGCAAACCCAAGCCCAACGCCTCCGTGGCATGAAGGGACACCTGGCTGGTGGATGCCATGGGGAAGGTGGATGAGGGTGGGTGACGTGCTTGAGGGTTGCAGCAGGTTGAGGCCCCAAACTCTGGAGCCACTCCAGAGGCTTGTCTGGCTGTCCTGGCCGGGACATTTTGGGGAACCAGGTGCCTGCAGGAGCCCACAGGCTTTCAAGCCGACTGGATGGGCAGGACACAGGGAACACCCTTGCTGGGCACCTCTGCCCTGGCCAGGAGCTCCCTGCACCCCCGTGTTTGCTCCGTCACCATCTCGAATGGCAGCAAACACCTCCAGAGGCAGAGGAAGGGCAGGGAGGGGCAGCCCCCGCGCCAGCTGCTCGTCCCTCGGTCCCCACCAACATCCTCCCCTGACACACGGCGGCTTCCTGCACGCGGCCCTCGCACCACTTCCTACCCCACTGCGTGCCAGAGTGTGGGGAGAGCAGAGAGAAAAGAAATTACATGAGGAGCTTTTCTTTCTGTGGGCTGAAGTGAGGCACAGGCTGGGCGGGCAGTGCCCGTCCCCACAGGAGCACCCCTGGCACTGGCTCACCCATAGCTGGGCAGGGAGAGGTCCTGTCCTGTGGCCACCGATGGTTTGACACCAAAACTCCCTTGTTCACGGATTAAAAGCCTGATTTCTGAGGTCGGTGAGAGGGGCAGATGCTCTGTCCCCCCTGCCTTGGTTTTAGGGTGACAGGAGAGTGCCCTGTTGCTCCAGCCTTTGCCCCACATGCAGGGCCACTCTCCAAACCCACTTTCTGCCTCATCAGGAAAGCAGGAAAAGCGATCAATGGCTCCAGCTCTGGCTTTAGAAAGTGGATTAGGGCCCGTGAATAGGAACTGTCTCTCTAATGAAGTGCTATTACCAACAGGCTAATTGAGTAATGACATAATGCAGGCCCTTGAAGCTCTTTATAAGGGACCGTGACTCCGTGCCACAACACAGCGCCACTTCCTCGCCTCGCCCCGCTCTGCCTCCAGCACATCCCGGCAAAGGAGGCTCCAAGTGCAGCACGGTCCTCCCGGAGCAGCCACAGACAAAGTGTCGCCAGCATAACCCTGCGTGGAAAATGCGGAGGTGGAGGGGAACCCGGACTAATTAGCCCGGGAGCCGCCAATCTCCTCCAAGTGAAACGTGAGCCCTTTTATTGGGAAAAGTAAAACAGGCCTCGCATTGCTTTCAGGGAGCCCAGTAAAACAGAAGGTGATCCATAAATATGTATGTTATGCTGGATTTAAAATACTTTCTGATGATTTTCTAGGCTGATCTCCAACAAGTTGCTGCACAGCATTGCTATTGTGGAGTGGCCAGGGCAGGCTGGTGGCTCTGGCCCCTCTTTTTGAGAGGAGGACGCAGGTCACCACTGGTGTCCCTTGTGCCAAAGTGTCCATCCTCAGGGGAAAACGATGGCTTTATGGCAGGTGTTTGATGCTTTGCTGGGGCAGGGTGGGCATCACCCTTGTCCCACTGGCCTGGGGCAGGCAGGGACTGGGAGAGATTATGCCCACAAAGGTGAGTGCACATGGAGCAAGACTACAGTGATGCTGCCACCCAAGCCACCCCCATCCACAGGGAGATACCACCTCTAATTTAGTCCTCCAGCCTCGTGTCCCTTCCCTAGGTCTGCCTGGCTCCCTCTCTCTGCATTTGCTGTGCTTGGTCTCCATGGGAAGACTCACACCTCCCCTGCCCCACACTATCAGTTCATCATGTGATTAAAGATTAATTTGAGATTATTGCTCATGTCAATACCCTGGAGCCACAAGAAAACAATAGCTACACCTGCAGTTTGTTTGTGAGCCCTGCTCCTTATGGGGAGCTGATAATGGACGGAGGCTCTCAGTGTTGACAGGGGCTCCTGAGCCCTGCGTGGGCACCTGCTGCCCTTGGCCTGCCAGGGATAACCTCAGATGCCTTTTGAGCCTCCCACATCCTAGCTACCTAAAGAGGGAATCACCCCCTGAGCCATCCCCTCCCAGCCTCTGCCCCGCAGCTCTGACTGTTCCCTGCCCCAAATCAGAAACAGCCGCCCAGCGATCGGCTTTAATAAGGGGCCTTTCCCTGGATTCCGTCCGGTTTCTGTTTGTTTGTTCAGCTTTTTCTAGGCAAGGTAGCAGCCAAAAGAAGAATTAGCCTTCTACACTTTGTAGGGGCTGAGCTTTGGCTGCCTTTTCTGGGGGCTGCACACTCAGCTCCTCCAGGGGCTGTGAGGGATCCAGGACACCACAGAATCACAAGGAGAACATTTCTGTCCAACAGTTTTGCAATGACAGAAGAAGAAAGTGGATTTTTTTTCCCTTTCTACTGCCCTGGAGGTGGGAGGAGGCATTCTGGGGGTTCCTAAAGCTGCTCCTCACCCTCACAGCCCAAGGGCCAGGTGTGCCTCGTGCCTGTCCTTGGGAGAGATGGGGACAGAAAGTGATGGAAAAGGTAATTTTGGGAACTGCAGCCCCCAAATCACTGAGGAGATAAAGCTTAGCTCTTGCAAAGGTGGCTTTAATTCTCCCTTCTCACCCCCTCTGGGAAGCTCCGGATGCTCACAGAGACAGAACGATTTAAACAGTGACATGGAAGCCCTAAAGCCCTTTTTAACCCGGTATCTCTGCCCCAGGGGGGTCCCACGGCGGGGTGGGTTCCCCAACACCCTTAATTCTGCACAGGGTCGGGGAGGGGGGGGTGGGGAACACAAGTCTCCTGTGGGAAGAAAAGGCACTTTGTGGTTTCCCCGGAGCCTTTGAAAGGGCTCCAGGAGCTGAGGGGACGTACGTGCTCGCTTCAAGGTCCCGTGGAGGTCCGTGGAAATGAAAGAGCGGAGTTCAAACGTGGCTGCGGAGCGGGGCCGGCCCCGGCCGCACCCCGGCCCTGCCAGCGGGGCCCCGCTACCTGCCGGGCGCTTGATTGAATCCCGGCTTTTACGAGCGCTGACACCGTAATCTCTTACAGATGGTCACACAAGGTGGTCACCAAATGGTTCCTCCTCCGTTAATCGCCGGCTGCCACCCCCTCCCCGGCTCCCAGCCCCGACACCGCAGCCTGAGCTACCTGGCTGGAACAGCGGCTTTACGGTGGGTTTAGTTCCCGCGGCGAGGAAAATACCGCTGAGGTTTTGCCACGAACCCTCTGCCTTCGCTGGTTGCCTGGGCAAGCACAGGGGACCACGGCACTGCTGCCAGGGATGCTGCTCCGCGGGTTCCCTTCAGAAAAAGAAATTAAAAAGCAATTGCAGCTCATCCTCTGGCCCAGCTCCCGAGTGCATTTATCCATCACAGAGCCCAAAAGCTGTACTGGAACAGAGAAAGGCTGGAGGGGATCACCCTCAGGATTGAGGTGGACCCAAGGGTCTCCTGGTCACGGTCCCCAGCTCGCCCCAGCAGCTCTCAGGTAGAAATAAGAAATATTTTTGCAATAAGGAAATGAGCAGCTGGTCGCAAGAGAAGGGATCTGGGCTACATCCATCACCCCGTGATGGAACAGTAGCTGGTCCAGACCTGGGCATCACCTGGGCAGGTCCAAGGCAGTGCCCCAAGGGGCGGGACATCACCTGAGCAGCCGTGTCCCCGGGGCACGGAGCGTTGGGCAGGGCAGGGAGCAGATGCGGCAGCAACCCAAGTGCCAGTGGGCTGTGCTTTTGTGATTCAGAACAGGCAGCATTTCTTTTTTCCTCACTGTTTTAAGGCTGCATTTGTGTTTGAATGCCAGCGGGATTTGTCAGTCGAGCCTAGGCTGTTCACCACCCGGTTTGTACCTTCCCTCTCAAAAAAAAGCCTGGCGTCCCAGCCAGGCGCTGGACAAAGCTGGGGACACAAGTGGGAGCAGCAAGGCTCGCTGAGGAGGAGGTTTCTCACAGCTCTCACCGCCGGCCTGACCGATATTAGCTGAAGCCCATTGAGAGGAGCTGGCAGCAGTCCCCGGTGGGTGCCAGTGCGGGGATGAAGCCACAGCGTGAATGACACAAGGGTCAGGGTCCCCATCTGGTGACAGCCACGGCACAGCCCGGCCGGTGCAGGGCCCCGGAGCTGCAAAGCCAACCCCAACCGGGGCTGCTGCTCCCGGGGTACCCACTCCTCGACCCTCCTTTCCTGCAGGTGGTCCGTCCTCAAAACTGGTCTTTTTTTTTTTAATTTTTTTTAACTATTTAGCTGCTTTTGCGGCTCCAGGATTTTATGGATGGAAAGCTGAAAGTAATTAGTGCCCCTCCCCCGCTTCCTGTTGGGAAAAGGAAGAAAAAAAGCACACACTAGAGCAAACTCAAAACTTCCTGCCCTGCTTAATAATCGAGTAATGAGTCCAACTCGGCTGGGAAAGTCAGTTTATACCGGGTGAGCTCTTAATTAAAGAAGGGCCGAGCAGCAGCTCTGCTGACTTTTACAGCCACACACACCTTCCTGCCCCGAACAGCCCCTGGGAGAGGCGCAGGGAGCCAGACACCCGCGGGCTGGAGGGGGATGAGAGCTGGAAGGCTCTTGCTTTTATTCCCTGCCTGAAAGCAATGTCCGGGAGATGACACCGAGGAAACGCGGGGGGGAGGGCAAAATTCCAGCCCCTGGGGAACGCATCGAGCCTGGCCGCGCTGTCCCTGGAGCATCCCAAGTTTGGAGGAGGTGGGGACGGCACAAGGCAGGTGCTCTGGGGCATTGGGAGTTTCCTGGTGGAAATCCCAGAGGCAGAGATGGGGGGTCTCCAGGAGCGTCAGCCCCAGGGTGCCCCCCGGGTGTGGACACACAGGGACAGCCCCACCTGCGCTTGTTAAAGAGCTCCGCGGTGACAATAGGATGTGTCACCTCTGCCGCCACACCACCCACGTTGGGTCAGCTCCCTGAGGCGCCGGGTGCTGGAGCCATCCCTGGGGAGGCTCAGGATCCTGGTAAGAGCCAGAGGCAGCCCCGACCTGCTACTGGGGGACACAGACAGACTACGGATGCTCCAGCAGCTCCCTGGGGAACCGGCACCTACCTGGGAGGGACAGGGAGAGCCCTTGTGCTTTCCCACGTGGAGCCTGGGAGATCATCTGCACCCCCAGCCCTTCGGCAGGAACTGACTCAGCCTGACTTTTCCTCTCCCAAGAGGCAACTGCTCCACAGATCCTCTCCTGCCAAGGCCACTCGCCAGTCACCTGCAGCCAGAGGCCAGAAGCACGAGGTGGGAGAAGGAGCCGAGCCCAGCACCCTGGTACCCGCAACATTGTCCCCTCACAGTCACACATTCACCCACAAGCCTCCCTTATAAATTAACCATTTTATTGAATATCAATAAACTGTATATAATTATATAAAAAGTTTCATCAGTACAAAATCGTGGCACAAAAATATAAATACCAGTGTACCTTTGAAATGTAAACATCCTCTTTGTAATGATCTCTTGAAAACAATGTCCAAAGAAAGATGCATTCAGAAGGCACCTGTCAATACCCATAAATAGGGCTTTTGGCACACACCTGTCGATGGGCAGCCTTGGGACAGGCCACCATTGTATCAGCTGACAAGTGCCTGCTATTAGTCACAGTTCTCTTGAAAAGCAGTTGTTAAGAGTCATATTAACAGGTGCTTGAGTGCATAGCTGCTCTGTAAACAGGGCTGGGGTTTGAAATGGCTACCCCTGCCTTTCATGGACACTGTTAATCTCGCAGGCATTGCAAATTGTCTTTGTGCTGGGGAGAAGCAGCTGCTTCTCAACTACTGGGATACTGTATTATTGCATAGTTACACCTTCTACAGGCAGTGTACATACACTCTGGGGGTGGGGGGAACGTTCTGTCCTTCAGGAAAAAAAAAAAAAGTCTTAAAAATTACCGAGTGGTTACGATGGATGTTAAAAATAAAAAAAACCAAAACCAACAAAGAAATAAACAAAACCCACCCCCCCTCCAAGCTACATGGTCGCAGTGTTCAATATCGGCACAGGGCCAGGGTGCAGGTCCAGCCCTTCAAGGTGCTGAGCGCCTCTGGCAAGAGGGGGCACCTGCTGAGGGGCTGGGGCAGCAGCGGGGTGGGCTCAGGGCTGTGCCCCCCGAGTTTCACACACTGGCTTTGCCACCGAGCCCAGTCCTGCACCCCCAGGTACCAGGATGGGAGAAGTGGTCACAGCACCGAGACTGTCCGAGTTCAAGGAGCGTTTGGACGTTGCTCTCAGGCACATGGTGGGATCCTTGGGGCGTCCTGCGCAGGGCCAGGAGCTGGGCTCGATGATCCTTGTGGGTCCCTTCCAACCCCGGATATTCTAGGATTCTATGATCAGGCTCTTGCATTGCACTGGAGGCACCGAGTGAGGAGTGTGAGGGTCTCGAGGGCCAGAGTCGCTGCGTCCAGCCCGGTGCACACTGCAACGGAGGAAACTAACTCCTACAGAAACTAGTTACAATATAGGTATTTGTGATGTGAGAGGCTGGGGGAGCGGAGTCCTCAGCGAGAGCCAGAGCAGCCCGTCTCCTCGTGCTTGTGGAGCAGCGACATGCGGGAGAAAGTCCGGGAGCAGGTTTTGCACTGGTACTTCTTTACATCTGAATGGGTCTGCAGGTGGGCGCGGAGATTAGAGCGGTCAGCAAAGGCCCGGTTGCAGTGTGTACAGGAAAAGGGCTTTTCACCTATGGGACAAAGAGAAACGCTCCCAATTAACCGGTGCATCAACACATGGGGAATATCAAAGAAGGAGCCATTCATTAGCCAAAGTTTGTGCAGAGCACAGTGAAAAGAAGTGCTGGCTGTTATTGTTCGGAGGGAAAGCCGGGTATGTACAGCGGTGCTTGGGGGAGAACCATCGGCTTGGGAATCGCCCACTCCCAGAAAAAAAAAAAACTCTTCTAGGAACCACGGAAAATTAATGCTGGCAACATCTGCAAGGAGCAAGGCAGTTGCACTTACAAACCAAGACGTGATCGTCGTCTCCCGCCCGCAGCCAAGCAAGGAGTTTGCGGCGAGGCAGGAAAGCCAAGCGCTGTGTGTTAATTATATCATAGCAGGCAGCGGCTGCGAGGCGCCAGCCCAGGGTGAGTGGAGCTATTTCCTCCACCGAGCCCCGCGCTCCCCCTTCTCCTGCCCAGCTCGCATTGAAAAGCCTGGCCAGGGCGAATTCCTCCCAGAAAGACTCTTTTAGAGGAAACAAATGTGTATGCTCAATTTGGAAAGCACAATTAAGTCTACCCGGCTTCCTTCAGCCATCATCTTTAGCACGTTGAGAGGGTGTGAAATCAGTGCCAAGTCACAATTACGTCGTCCTGCAGCCCCCACAAAGGATGCTCGGGAGATGCATTGTGGGGACAGCGGGGTGGGCTGCAGCTGCGGCACCAGGAACTGCGCCAACAGGTGCCTCCAGCACCTGCCCGCGGCCTCGCCGAGCCTTCCTGAGCCTTCCTGCCGCACATCCCGGCCGCGAGGGAGCTCAGAGCCGGGCTCAGCACCGCCCTGGGGCTGCAGGGCACAGCGCTGGGCAGCCAAGGCCGGGGTTCTGCCCTCGGTGTGGACACGGAGGGATCCTTTGGGCATGGCAGTGCCCAAGAGGGAGGACTCCTGCAGTGTCACAGCCCCAGCTGATGAATTTGTGCCGTCACATCGCGGCCGACGAGCCGGTTCCCGGGCAGCCACTGCAGCTGCACAGATTTACAGGCTGGGCCTTGACCCTGCGCCCGGTTCCAGCCAAGAGGATATTTAAAGGACATTTTAGAGAGATGTGCCAAGGGGGTCTGGGAAGCTCTTATCTTCCCAGATAACACCCGGCCCGCCGATTCGCTGCGGGCAGCAGAGCAGGGAAGAGGGAGGTGATAAGGGAGGGAGGGAGAGGGACGAGGGGGGACCTTACCGGTGTGTGTCCGGATGTGGCCCTGCAGCAGCCAGGGCCGGGAGAAGGCCTTCCCGCACATCTTGCAGACACAGGGCAGCGTGTGGCTCCGGATGTGCATCTTGAGAGCCCCCAGGCTCACGTATTCCTTCTCGCAGTACTTGCAGCTGAAGGATTTCCTGGCCTGGGCGTCGCAGTGCAATTGCTTGTGCTTGGAGAGCCCGGCGAAGGTGGAGTACGCCTTGGCACACTGGGCGCAGCGGAAGCGCTCGGCAGCGGCGGGGGCCGAGGCCGGGCTGGGGGGCCCCGAGCTCTTGCCTTCATCCTCCTCGCTGGAAAGCGCCGTCAGGTCCAGGGCTGGAGCCGCAGCGGCCGCCGCTTCGCTGCCCGGGCCGCCCGGGAACAGGCTGGAGAGCAGCCCCGCATCCCACACCAGCGGCGGGTAGTAGGCGCCGGGGCCGAGCACCTCGGGCGGGGGGATGACGGGCAGCGGGCACGTCTCGTACAGCAGCGGGCCGGCCAACACTGCGGGAGGGGGCGGCGATCAGCGGGAACGGGGGCGAGGGGGGCTCCGACCCTCCGCCGTGGGGTGCGCAGCCCAGCCCCGCCGGGCGACCCGCGCCAAACCGCGGAGTCGGAGGGGCAAAGGGGTCCCAGGCCACAGCTCCAGCCCGCCCCGGGGCGAAGGGGACCGACCTCACCTCACGGGGACCCCGCGCCACCGCCCGCTCTGCCCCCAGGGAAAAGGTGTCGGGGACCCCGCGCCGCTCCTCGCACGGAGACCTCCCAACGCACCCCATGCGGGAGTCCCCGGTGCCTCCGCCCACCCCGAGGGGACCAGGAAGCGGCTCAGCATCCCTGGACACGGAGGATACCGCGCCCAACCCCACCCGAGATGCACAAAATTGAAAAAGAAAAGCAAACAAAAACNGGGCACCGGGCAGGTGTCGGCCCCGCCGCCGCCGAGGGCCGAGCCGAGCGGTGGGGATGAGCGCGGACACCTCTGCAGGCGCACGAACCGATCCTGGCTTCTCTCCAACCGGGGCTCCAGAGGGAAGGAGGGTGAGGAGCCGTGCCACTGACTGACCCACGGCCTGTGCCCCACCGGGCAGAGAGGGAGGAGGGCTCTGTGCCGGGGAGGGCGGTGATCCCCCCCAACCCTTCCCCTGGCCCACGGCTGAGGACAAGGCTGGGACAAGCCTCCGCCCTGCCCCCCTGGGACACATCCCGGCGGGCAACACTCTTTGCCACAGGGTAATACCCCTCTGCGAACAGGCGGTGACTTGCTGAGGAGCGGGTTTGAATCCGGCACAGCCTTGGGTGCCTCCTTCCCCCTCGCAGGGGTCAGAAGCACCTGCCCAGACTTGCCCCTCCTTTTGTGTCGGAAGGTTTTGAGCAGCGCACCCCTCTGTTCTCTTCCCTCCTGCCTTCCCCTGGCTCCTTCCCACGGGCAGTGTGGGTCAAACAGCCCCGGTGAGACACACACTCCCTTCAGCTTCGCGCTCCTCAGGGGACGTGTGCCCGTGGGAAGGTGCTGGTGGGTGCTGGGGCGGTGGTCAGCAGCGCTGCATCAGTCCCCTCAGCCCCTGGCAGCTGGAAAGTCCATCCAGGGCTTCCAGCTCGTCCCATCCCTCCGGCTCACGTGGGGGTTTCCCCGCTGGAAGGGCGCAGGGCACGGGTCCAGGCACCTGCTCAGCTCCGGGCCGAGACAGCTGGAGACGGCAGGAGGAGGAGGAGGAGGATCGGGTCCTGCTGGGAATGCCTCCTGTGCTGGGGCACTCGTGACTCAGCCGTCACACATCGCTCACCAGCCCCTGCTGACCACGCGTTGCTGTTTAGCCGCAACCACATGAAATGCAGAAGTGGGAGCAAAGCTTTCCACTGGCACGGCTGCAGCACAGGGGCTGAGCTCACTGCCAGCCTGTCCTCAGGGCAGGGAGAGCTTGGAAACCTGTCCTGCCAGCCTAGACCAGGCGCATTTGCAAACTCTTCCCCTGCAGCCACGTGCTCTGAAGTTGGATCATCCCTCCTCTGCTGCGGGATTGCCCGTGGCTTTCAGCAGGTGTTTTATCTGCAAAACTCATCCCTGGATCAGCCCGAAGCTCAGGGCCTTGGGGTGCAAATCACAGAGGCCGGGTTCCCCCCACTTCACTTGGGGGTCCAGAGGTGCAGCACCCCTCGGGACAGGGGGCAGCAGCCCTGGTGCTGTGCAGATGCTCCCCCTCCCCGACCCCTCCCCGACTCCTCCACCTGCCACGGATGTGGTTATGCCGGGGAACCCAGCGAGGCAGTTTTCTTTCAAGAAGCAAAGCCTGCTCCTCTGTTCTTTCTGTGATGGCAACAACCAGATCTGTTCCAACCACCACGTGTGGAAAAACCTTGCCTGTGCTAGGGGAAAAACTGAGATCACGGGAGAAAGTGACCTGAGCTGGCNCAAAAAAAAAAAAACCCAACCAAACCCCACACCTCCGCAACCCCGCGAAAAGTCGGTCATCCCCCTCCCGCTCGCAAGCGGAGCCCCGGGGAGATCCCAAACCCGCCCGCCACCCCCCACGTGTCGTGCCCGTACCAGCCTGGCTCTCCAGCTCGCTGTAGTTGGGCTTCTTGCTGGCCGAGAAGTGCTTCTTCACCAGGAAGGAGCGCGGCATCTTGCAGCCCCGGGGCCGCCGCGCTGCCGCTCCCGCTCATATGGGCGCGGGGCCGGGGGGGCGGCGCGGGNGGACAAGGCTGGGACAAGCCTCCGCCCTGCCCCCCTGGGACACATCCCGGCGGGCAACACTCTTTGCCACAGGGTAATACCCCTCTGCGAACAGGCGGTGACTTGCTGAGGAGCGGGTTTGAATCCGGCACAGCCTTGGGTGCCTCCTTCCCCCTCGCAGGGGTCAGAAGCACCTGCCCAGACTTGCCCCTCCTTTTGTGTCGGAAGGTTTTGAGCAGCGCACCCCTCTGTTCTCTTCCCTCCTGCCTTCCCCTGGCTCCTTCCCACGGGCAGTGTGGGTCAAACAGCCCCGGTGAGACACACACTCCCTTCAGCTTCGCGCTCCTCAGGGGACGTGTGCCCGTGGGAAGGTGCTGGTGGGTGCTGGGGCGGTGGTCAGCAGCGCTGCATCAGTCCCCTCAGCCCCTGGCAGCTGGAAAGTCCATCCAGGGCTTCCAGCTCGTCCCATCCCTCCGGCTCACGTGGGGGTTTCCCCGCTGGAAGGGCGCAGGGCACGGGTCCAGGCACCTGAGCTCTGGGCCGCCGAGACAGCTGGAGACGGCAGGAGGAGGAGGAGGAGGATCGGGTCCTGCTGGGAATGCCTCCTGTGCTGGGGCACTCGTGACTCAGCCGTCACACATCGCTCACCAGCCCCTGCTGACCACGCGTTGCTGTTTAGCCGCAACCACATGAAATGCAGAAGTGGGAGCAAAGCTTTCCACTGGCACGGCTGCAGCACAGGGGCTGAGCTCACTGCCAGCCTGTCCTCAGGGCAGGGAGAGCTTGGAAACCTGTCCTGCCAGCCTAGACCAGGCGCATTTGCAAACTCTTCCCCTGCAGCCACGTGCTCTGAAGTTGGATCATCCCTCCTCTGCTGCGGGATTGCCCGTGGCTTTCAGCAGGTGTTTTATCTGCAAAACTCATCCCTGGATCAGCCCGAAGCTCAGGGCCTTGGGGTGCAAATCACAGAGGCCGGGTTCCCCCCACTTCACTTGGGGGTCCAGAGGTGCAGCACCCCTCGGGACAGGGGGCAGCAGCCCTGGTGCTGTGCAGATGCTCCCCCTCCCCGACCCCTCCCCGACTCCTCCACCTGCCACGGATGTGGTTATGCCGGGGAACCCAGCGAGGCAGTTTTCTTTCAAGAAGCAAAGCCTGCTCCTCTGTTCTTTCTGTGATGGCAACAACCAGATCTGTTCCAACCACCACGTGTGGAAAAACCTTGCCTGTGCTAGGGGAAAAACTGAGATCACGGGAGAAAGTGACCTGAGCTGGCTGTGCCCATGAGCCAGGACGCCGTGGGACAGGGAGCAGGACAGGGAGGGGAAGCGAGAGGAAGCTCTG
The DNA here is from genome assembly GCA_013390025.1 of Pitta sordida. NCBI lineage: Eukaryota > Metazoa > Chordata > Aves > Passeriformes > Pittidae > Pitta > Pitta sordida. The sequence goes on from WEKX01007699.1 coordinate 719,104, forward strand.
CAATGCTTCATGGGTTGGAAGTGGCGTTGGTTTCTCAGCCGTCCCACCCTGCTCTGGAGAACCGGACTCTGGCAGCAGCTCCAATCCCAGACACACACGAGTGGCCCGAGGAGCCCACAGGTTCCCTCCCACCACCTCCAGAGCAACAAGGTGGCTGCAAATCCTCCCCTTTACTTTCCTTGGCCCCGCGGCTCCATGAAGCTTCCCGAGTATCTGGCTGCAGAGCAGAGCTGCGGTGTGGTGAAGGGAAGCTCTGGCCGTCAGGTGTGGGGAACCCAAGGCTAGAGAAGCTCCCTGGAGCTCCCGAGCCCTGTGGAGGAGGCCGGGGCCGAGCACAGACAGGGCCGGCAGGAGGGAGCCCCGAGCATCCCTCCGAGATGCAAGACCTCCCTCTGCCGTCAGCGGCCGAGCGGGAACCGCTGCACCGGGAGCGGGGACCCATCCCTTGCTCCAGGGGGTGCCAGGGACCCATCCCCTGCTCCAGGGGGTGCCAGGGACCCTCTCACTGCTCCGGGGACTAGAGCGGCGCCCAGAACTCCCCTGAATTATTTATTTAAACCTCAGCGTTTGAGAACGGGGTAAAGACAGAATAAATGTGAGAAGAATTAGAAGAGAGCCCCGAGCCTGTGGCAATGACGCTTATTTTCCACTGAGTATTTTCTGGAGTTTGGAGGAGGGAATATGGGAAAGAAAAGCAAGTTTTCCTAGTGGTTTCAACAGTCCTCATTTGTATCACCCACAGAATAATGGAATTTGCCCATAAAACAATGAGTTGCTTTTGGTGAAGCACAAACCAAAGCAACTGTGGCATGAAGCTCTGTGTTAGAAAACCAAATGGAACCCCATTCCCAAAACAGGCAAACGTTGCTTTATAATTTTTAATCCTATACTATTTAAACCAAAGAAAGGAACTTTAAAACGGTGAGCACATCCTTCATCTGCTTTTCCATGACTTAACACAGCCTTGGTTCCTTAATCCTTCTTGCACTGGTCTCACCAGGGACTGTCCAGTGGAGGCAGCCAAAGGACTCAAAGTGAATTTGCTGTTCTTTTGTCAATCAGAACATACCACTGATGCTTTATTACGATAAATAAAATAAAACAAAGCATATTAGCATAAGGCACCCACAGAAATTTACCGCAGTAATTCCAGATGAAGCAATGCCTTTGTGTCAGGCAATTAACGCTGATAACAACTGATCAGACCTATTGAGGGCAGTCCTTGGCTGAAGACAGACTCATTTAATAAAAACTCGGCTGCAAACCGCTCTCATTCCCTTTCCCTGTGCTAATTGCCTTCCTAAGGCTGACTCCTTGTGCCAGACAGGGGGAATTTCACGGCTCGGAGCCGCCCGATTGCGTTATCGCCCACAATGGGCGCGTTATCAGCCGCAAGGGCCGCTCGGGGTTTGCAGCCGCACCTCAGGCGCTCCCCAGGCGACAGCACTTCCCTCCTCCCCAGGGACGCTGCACCGTGTGGAGCTCCCAGCTCCTGCATTCCTGCTTCCATCGCGCTCTCGGCAGTTACACGGCCGGCAGGAGGAGTTTCTGGGGAGGCGCTGAAAGGGAATGTTGACCACGAGGAAGGAATGACACGAGCTGACACGAAGGTAGGATTTTATAAATTAAATGGCCTTTATTCGTAACTTGTCTTCAAAAGTCAAAAACATGACAAAGTGATTGCTCGGAAGCTTCTAACTGCTCCTTAAGTTTATTTCCTCAGAATTGCATGGAAGTGCACTTAGAACAGCAGCAGGAACCTGGGTTCCTGGCCGTGGGCATCACCAAACTGTGCTCCAGCCAGGAGCCAGAGATCCCGTCATCCCTTTGCAGGTCCAGCATTAAAATCACCACCCTCTGACACAGTCCCTGTCCCACAGAACCACGGCATTCCACACGCCCCACGCTCCAGGCAGAGCTTCCAGTCCCCTCATGGGTGCTCAGGGAGGAGCCTGCAGCAGCCCATGCCAACACCAAACCCCTGTGCTCCAGGTCTGGCTGGACACAAAGTTTAATCAGGAGGTTTTAGCTGGGGTGGCTCCAGGGTAAGGCTGTGCTGCAGCCAGCAGAGCTTGATGAGTGAAGTTACTTACTGCCCAAATAAATTAATTAGTCCTCAATTCAATTCCTCAGTGCTCCAGCTGCAATGCTTACATCAGACATCTCAGCATGACTGTGATTTACAAGCTCTGCTCAGGTGTCTCAGACCTCTTATCTCAGCAGCTCCTCTGTGAATTAATGAAAACACCGAATTAAAGCCAAGGAATCTCTGTGGTAGAAGTACAGGGGTGAACACAGAGTATCCATCTGCCACAGACTGGAATTGCTGTCCCTGCTTTCCAGGCTGTATTTGACTTTTCCTTGAAAGCTGCACCTGACTGCACACATCCTGCCAGATGGAAAACAATCCAGTTACAGCTTCAGCTGCTTTGGGAACATTGAAATGAAGAATAGGAATTCAAAATACCCGATAGAATCTGAGACAGAAAGTGCTATCTAAGTGCTATGAATTACTGATAAGTTCTGCCACCAGTTACTCAGGATAGATGGAAAAACCAGGAGGATATAGGAAAATTTTAGTTTAAATAGAAAGCAGAGGTATTGAAACAAACCTTCTGAATTATCCTATCAGCATAAGGCTTAAAATCACTAAAAAAACAGTTTAAAATCCACCAATTTAATCATAAAGCACTTGCTAATAATAGTCAAACAAAATGTGGTTTTACTAAGACAATGAAGTTTGCTTTTTTAATTTTTTTTTTAAATTAAGTTTTCCAGACTAGAAATTTTAGTAAGAGTATGGAGGAAAGTCATCACCATGCATAGAACTGAAGTATTTCAAACGAGTTGTTTACACAGTGCCAAGATTTGCTAAGGAAGTTTACAGCTGGAGGATGTGTTCTCCATGGATTTGGGAGGCTGCCAGGATGGACTGGAACACTGGGAGACAGGATGAAATCACAGGAGTCAGAGAGCTGCTCTGACAGTCACACTTAGCAGCTGCAAGTGTCACTAGAGGGAAACAAGAGCTACAAATACATCTCACAGACTGTCACTTGGGATAAGGAGATTGGAAGAGATACTTGTTAACTAGTCCAGGCCTTTCCACCCGGAGTGGTTTTGGTTTTAGACAGTCTAAGGAACATTGACTGTCCAAGAAACCAAGAAATAGGTACAGGGAGAGGAACAAGGTTTGTTTTCCACCTGTTGATCTACAATTAAGCTTTGTGTGAAGCAAATAGAAAAATGAGGCTGACAGGGCTGAATGGCAGAGATCAAACGACTGAGTGGTACAGAAATACCAAACCAGGATTTGAAACTGAGACATGACTAAAGTCTTCTGTATTTCTGGGCGCCTGAGTTCATCTTGGGGGTGTGCAGGGAGAAGTGCAAGGATGCTGGGCATTTTCCCCTGGCGGAAGCTTGGCTTTACAGTTAATCCTCTGGCTGGATCATTTATCCCTCAGAGATCTCATCAGGACCTGTGCCATCATATCATCTTCATCAGCATCGTAATCCTGAGGACAAAGGGCACAGAAACTGGTTAACACAACAAAGCCAGCAGCAAGGGCTGCCCTTCCCTTGGACTGTGCAATTCCCCCCAGGATTCAGGGCAGGAACAGCCTCCAGGGGACAGGGAGCACCTACCACAAAGGTGTCGTAGGAGAAGCGGTGCCGCCTCTGCAGGTGCTCCATGAAGTTGGCACTCCTGTAATTTGGGTCTCCCCACGGCATTGAGGCACAAATTGGGCAAACCTTCAGGAAAAGCCCAGAACAAGCAGTGGTTAAACCCTCTGGCACTGCCAGTGCTGTCACTGTTCTCTGTGCAAAGTGCTGACCAAGTGCTGGGACACTTGGCACAAAAGCCTCAGATAACCCTGGACAATTTCAATTCATGCTTTAGATCCCTGAAATGGAATTGTTTACTCTCCCACCTCATGAAAATCACAACTCACTACAGGGCCCTGCTTTAGGAGACTTCAGCCTTCGTTTCTCAGCAACAGGAAAGTTTCCCTGGTCTCCTTTGCAAAGATCACTTCTCTCCAAAAGAAAAAAAGGAACATTTTTTTTTAAATGAATAATTTGGAATTCCAAAAAACTTCCCAGAAAAATGAAAGTTTCAAGTTCAGTTCCATGTTTTGCAGTTCCTCTTACACGAGGGGGAAGTGTCACAGCTGGATTACTAGAATGACAGACTGGGTTTTGCAAACATTTCTCCCAATGATTTATAGGATCTTCTTGCTGAAAACAGCGCAAGGGAAAAATTAAATGTTTGAATTTTATTTTTTTTAAATTATATTTTATTAATTTGCTGTGCCCAATTAACTTATGAGTGCCTGCTATTTTTCAAATGTGAAAGGAGAGCGTGGAGGAGAGACCAGTCACCTCCAGAGAATGCCCTGAAAGCCACCAGAAGTCAAAGGCAGAGCCACACTGGGCTTAACAGTAAAGAGTACAGGGACTTAGCTCAAGACTAAGTCTCTAATTGATTAATTGATTGCTGAAGGGGGTTCAGGACTAGACTATTGCAATTCTTGCACCAAGAGCTTTTGTTACCACTTGTTTTGCATCCATGCTGTGCAGGGCTTTGCAGTGTTCCACCAGTCCCTCCTGGTCGAAGTTTCTCTCACTGCAGTACGGACAGGGGAAGGTGAAGCGATTTGGGAAGTTCCTGGGAGGGGCACAGCAAAAGAGGTTATTTGCAAACATTAATTATTCAAAGCAATGCCAGTAAAATAAGTTAATTTGAACAATCCGTTTGTAAACTCCCAGCAAGAGCTCGACGAACTCAACACTGTCCACATTTAGGCTGAGCTACAGTTCTGCTCCCAATGTCCCAAGTGCCATTTATCACGTTTTCCGAGTGCACAGGGTCCCACCCAGTGTGCCACACCCCAAGGGCACTGCCACCAACCCCCACTTCACCTAAGGGAGCACAACCAAGAGACAGAAACACAGAGGCTTATTTAAAAACCAGCTACACCTACAGAATACCCTGATCTTAAGGATGTCCTGTGCTTGGACTAAGCAGAAGCAGCACAGCACTGCCAGCTACAGGATTGAGGCTCAGTTTTTAACTAGGTGACAATTAACACCCAAACTGAGTGAGAAGATAACTCAGTCTTACTTCAAAACTCCTAATTGCAATAAAACCTCGCAGGATTGCAGAGCAGAGCTGTTACCTGGTGTTGTGGAGGGGCTCTTTAGTGACAGCTTTCACACCTTCCATGATGTAGTTCTGGTACTTGGAGCACGAGGCCGCGTGGCTGCGCATCTTGGAGAGGTACATCTGTGCAGGCAACACACCAGGTTAACCCAAACTGTCTGAGCAGCAAACACTCACCCAGAGCAGCTTTCTGCACAAGGGTTACAGCACAAAATCCAGGCACTTCAGACAGTGAGATGAGAGATGAGTTAACCTGTAACTCTGCCACCTGGAGCGTGTCCCTGCTCACTTCTCCTCACCCGCAGGATATAAAAAAAGGCTTCCTGTGAAGCCAGTTTACCTGGTCACCGAGGAGAACAAAGTGCATGGAAAATTCCTTGACTTTTAGGACAGACCTGGGTGTGCACTGATGGCTAATTGTTCACTCCCAATCATGAAAACTCAGATTAACCAGGGAAGCTGCAACTGATGGAATGGAGACACAGGGAAGAAATGACCCAGAAATAAAGAGTGAAACTAACTGAACTCTCCCCCTCACCTCAGTGTGTTTAGTTACCCTGTTGCTGTGCCAGCTGCTATGATATTTTCTTATACAGTCACTTAATGCTGGGCAGCCCAACTGCAGCAAGGACAAACTCTTCAAGGACAAAGGACGTGCTCACAGAAGCAACAGGCTGAGCAGGCACACCTCATGCACTCAGCTTCCACAACCCTGCCATACCTTTTTATTGCAGCCGTTGCAGGTGGTTTCCGTGGTCTCGATCTGCCTCTCCAGGTCCAGGGCCCTGCTCCCCGAGGACAGGGTGCTGCGGCACACCCCGCACACCGGCTTCTTGGGCTTCAGGCACTCCTGCAGGCAGGGCGTGCAGAACCTGCCAGGAGAGGGAGGGCGGGTGGTGAGACAGCTCTGGGCACCAGCACCCACTGCCCAGGAGGGGAACAGGGAAAGCAGAGCCTGCAGGCGTTTGGGCACAAGGGAGGAGGAGGATCAGGCTCAGCTTTATCTGCTGTTGGCCAGGGCTCTGTGCCCTCGGCTCTGCTGATAATCACAAAGTCATTTGGGTGGGAAGGGACCTTAAATATCATCCCATCCCACCCCCTGCCATGGGCACGGACTCCTTCCACTGTCCCAGGTGGATCCAGACTGGTCCTGGACATTCCCAGGGATCCAGGGGCAGCCACAGCTTCTCTGGGCACCCTGTGCCAGGGCCTCACACCCTCCCAGGGAAGGATTCCCTCCCAGTACCCCACCTGACCCACCCTCTGGCAGTAGGAAGCCATTCCCCCTTGTCCTGGCACTCCGTTCCCGCACCCCCCAGGAGGGACAAAAACCGAAAGCGGAACAACAGCGGTTTTATTTTCGCCCCTACGCTCTTGTTTCGTTTTCCCCCTTCGCCGCCCGCCCCAGGTCACCCCTCAGCCACCGCCGAGGAGCCCCTGCGCGGAGAGCCCGGCCCGGCTGCCCCCCGAGCACCCCCCGCTCCCCTCAGACCCCCGAGGCCGCCGCTGCTCCCAAGGCCCCGCAGTCCCCGCGGGCG
>WEKX01007699.1:725966-757227 GCA_013390025.1 Pitta sordida
TCCGCAGCAAGTGCCTCCCGTTGCACGGCCCCGGCGGGCAGCGGGTGTGCCCGGGGCTCTGGGTTGTGCCGGTGCCTGTCCCGGTGTCCGGGCGCGGCTGCCCTGCCCAGGGCACGGACACACGGGGACACCGCTCGGGGCTCCCGCTGCTGAGCCCCGGGGCAGCTCGGGGGGTCGGGCCCGTTCCTGCCGGGGCTGTTTGTGTTTATTTGTATTTGTGTTTCTCTGTCGCTGCCGGGGGTGGCTCAGGAGGGGCAGGGTGGGGACAGCAGCCGGGCCCTGCCCGGTGGATCCCGCGGTGCTGGAGTTGGGCGCTGCCGCAGCCCCTTGTGCCGCGGGTGTCCCGCCCAGCTCCCGCACACAGCGCCGTGTCTCCTGCGGGGATCTGCCCTTCTGCTGCTCTCTGTCCGCGGGCTCCGTCCTGCCCGGCTCGGGACTGCACCCTGTGCTGGGGTGTTCCCTTAGCGCCGCACATCTCCTGCCATTTCCTGGGACTGCCACTTAACTGCCCCCCCTCGGGGACCCTCCGCTGCCAGGCTGCTGCTCTGGGTGGGGGTTTGTTTCCCAGGCCTCTTGGTTGTTGGTGTTTTGCCTTTGGGCTCCTGCCATTCTGTTACTTTTGCTCCTAACGGCGGTTTTCGCTGTAACAGGATGGAGGGGGGCACTGATCAGTTAATTTGGGGTGCAGGGTCTGCAGCGACTGCCACTGGAACCCTGCGCTGGTTTCCCCCACCTGCCCTCGGGTCTGGGGCTGGGTTGTGTTTTATGTACAGAACAAACCCTGTGCTTGGCTCCTGCATCACAAGTTCTCAGGACGGGGTCCCTTGGCCTGTTAATTACCTCGGGTTTGGTCAAGCCTGTTAATTACCTCGGGTTTGGTCAAGCCTGTTAATTACCTCGGGTTTGGTCAAGCCTGTTAATTACCTCGGGTTTGATCAAGCCTGTTAATTACCTCGGGTTTGGTAAAGCAGCATTCGGGAGCTGCTTTTGTCACCAGCTCTGTGTGAGCTCAGTGGAGTGAAACTGTGGATCGGTGTGTCCCCAGCTGTCCCTGCAAACCAAAGCACACGGTGGGAACACGGTGGAGATGGTTGGGCTGTGGTTGGCAGGGCTCAGGGGACTGTGTCCTCTGGCTGCAGGGAGTGCCAGTGGCTCGCAAAAGCCCGGAAAATGTTAGAAATTGAAAGGCAGAGTCAACAAACCTGCTCGGTTTGGGGGCAGTTCTGTGCCACAAGGAGGGAAATAAAGTAGAGGCTTTCCTGAGAGGTGCAAAATGAAACTTCTCTGTGGGATTTTTTTAAAATCTTTGTGTCACCGTGCAGGGCGGGTAAAGAAGGCAAAACCCCCCCAGTGACTGTGTGAGTCGTGTGAACTGAAAGGGAAGAATGAAATGCTGAGAAGAGACTCTGAAAACTTGTCCCTCCCTCTCCCCGTGGGGCAGGGGGTGGTGGGGACACCTGGGACGTGACTTGTCTTTGTTTCCAACCTTTGTTCCAGGAGAGTTGCTCTTGCTGAAGATCCTAAACACCGGGCACCCCAAAATACTGCCAAATAACCATGAGAGAGCTGAGGTAGCTGCCCCGGAGCCAGGGAGAGCCGCTTTCAATGGATACAAAATACAAAGACGATTTATTCAGGAAGTATGTGCAGTTCCACGAGTGCAAGCTGAGCGCCTCTGACAACAAGCAGCGGCCCATCAACGATGAGTACCTGCGAGTGGCAGCGGCAGCCTTGCTTTGCCTTCCCAAAATCGATCCCTTTTATCGATTCCGGCTGATCAAGTTCTACGAGATGGCTGAAAACTCCCTGAGGTCTGTGAAATCCTCCAGTCTGCATTGTCTCCACAGCGCGTTCAACATGCTGGAGACTGTGGGAATTAATCTCTTCCTGTACCCCTGGAAAAAGGAGTTCAAAAGTATTAAGGTAATGAGAACATGGACATTTTTTCTTTGCTTCAATGGCTTCTTTTATTTCCCATCTATGAGTGTGATATATGTATTTGTCTATATACAGTTGGTAAACAGAAGCTTCTGTGTGAAGCAGATGAGTAAGGCTATCCCAAGAGCAGAAGCACAGTTATAATTGTATAAAATAGAAAAAAGACCTTGTTTAATGGTGCTGTTCAGCCTACCCTGCTGCACCGTTTTATTTCTCCTTGGAGATGCTGTCTTGAGGGTGAGGAGTTGAGTTGGATTTAAGCTCGCTCAGGGTTTAATTTCTGTCTTGCTTTTGGGGAAAAATAGTGGAAGCTTTTTTTCAGTGGAAGCTTTTGAATTAAATTAAATAAGACTTGTGTTTGAAACTGTATAATAACAGCATAGAAAAAAGCATGCCCCTCAAGTGTATTTAAAGCTGAATTCAAGAAGAGTTTGGCCCTCCTGCTGTAAGTCCAAGTGCCTGTTCCCTCCAGCTTGCCCCTGGCTGGGGCAGTTCCTGAAATCTCAGCCTTTTTGCCTCTTTCCTGTAATGCAGACATGTCTGGTATGCATTAATGTCAGTGCACAGCAGAGTGATTTAAATCACTAGGGAGCACATTATGCTAATCAGGACTTTAATTTGAATGAAAACTCTCCTACTTTGAATTTGTCTCATGTGGAATTTCCATCTGCTGAGCAGGAGGGCTGCAGAAGTCAGCTGGTCTTGCCGAGGCAGTTGCATGTGTCCACAGTTATTATTCTATTTAATTATGACTCTCTCTGTCACTGAATTATCCGAACATCTAGTCCACCACTGAGTTTGTAACCCAGTTTTCCTTTTATTTCCCCTCCCCCCCCCAGACCTACACTGGAGCCTTTGTTTATCATGTCAAGTCTGCCCTGAGCGAGGAGGACGTGAGCCAGATCCTGAGCTACATGGGCTACGTCCCGGAGCTGGGCACAACCTTCCGGCTCAAGGAGCAGGTCGACGCCATCCAGGTGAAGATGATTTCCTTCGAGCTCTTCCTGGCCAAGGTGGAGTGTGAGCAGCTTCTGGAGATCCACCTGCAGGTGAAGGACAAGGGTTACTCGGAGGTGGACGTGGTGCAGGAGCGCAGGAGCAGCGGCGAGGACGTGCGGGGCTGCTCGGAGGCCATGAGGCGGCGCGTTGAGTGCAAGGAGACCCTCAACACCTCCATGGCACGGATGGTGCTGCAGAAGTCGGCCAGCGAGCGCGCCTCCAAGGACTACTTCAAGCCAAAGGTCAGCAAGCCTTCCAAGTCCGTGGACACCTATGATAATTACTGGGAGAGCAAGAAACCGCCCCTGATGAGCTCGCTGAGCCTCAGGAAGGAGCCCATCCTGGTGGATGCAGAGGATGACATTAAGGATGAGATTATCCGCCCCTCACCCTCTCTGCTGGCCATGTCCAGCTCCCCACACCCCTGTTCAGATGAATACCTGCCACCCTCATCCCATCACAACGGCATGCTAAGAACAAATGTCCCTTACAGCTCCTATTTTTCTGCTCAAGAGGACTTAGATTTATACACTGACCCCGATTCTAGAAGCGTGTTGAATTTTAAGAGACAAGAAGCTGTCAAGCCCGATGTCTGGGTGTTAAAAAGTGATGCCAACGCCCTCTACCACAAACGCGCCCACCTAGCCAAAGAGACAGCTCCCCCCAAGTGCCAGAACTGCGGGGTTCCCTGTGGCACTTCCCTCTGCCAGAAGTGTGAGGGCCTGTTCGGCTCCAGGCAGGAGTACCCGGCGCTGAAGCAGAGCACCTACTCCATCAAAGCCCTCCCCGGCGAGGCCTTGTCCCCCGCCTCTGCCCTGAGGGAGAAGTCACAGTACACGGCCCAGAGCCCCAGCCAAGACAGGGCTGCCCAGTTCAGCTCCAAACCCAAACCGTCGGGCACCTCTCGCTGCGGCTTCTGCAACCGCTCGGGGGCTGCCAACACCTGCGCCTTCTGCTCCAAGGTCTCCTGTGACTCTTGCCTCAGCGCCTACTACTACGACCCCTGTGGCAGGAAGAGTGAGCCCCACAGGTTCCTGCCCAACAACCAGTTAAACTATAAATCCTCCCAGCTGTCCCACGTGGTTTATAGATAGATAGACCCCATCAGGCTGTTTGGGAAGGGAAGGAAAGGGGAAAGGGCTATCCTAACTCGTGTTCTGACTCCACGCTGACCTCCTACCAAGAACCACTCGTGTCCAGAGATTTGGAACAGTGGTTCAGAGATCAGATGCCAGTTCTTGATTTATCTTTTCTTTTTTTTTTTGTGGCTTCACAGATGCTGCAGATCCATTAGATTTCGTGCTGCTATGATTTGGGTAACTCTTAAGTTATCGTTGCTTTTCAATTCAAACGGGGGAGAAGAGCACATTTTTCTTTAAAACTCGGCAGCTGTTGCATTTTTAAAAAGTGACATCACACCAGTCGTCTCCTCGCCCAAATAAAACCAGGCAGGGCTTGAAGATACAGCCAGAGAATTAAGATTCTCGTTGTCAGTGAGTGGAAAAACCCACTGCCAGGTTTTGGTCAAGTATTACTTCAAATTGTGCAGGAAATACACGAATGGCTTGTGTTGCCAACAAGGACAATCTTCTGACACGTGTCTGCATTGGCCTCCAGAATGCAAACACCACTGCATCTCTTCCTTTGGTCCTGGTTTCTCCCCTTCTCTCCCAGTTGTTTATCCCAGTTTATATGATCTGAGTTGGACAATACATGCTTTATTTCCTGGTGTTGCCAACCTCATCCTTGTGGGTTTTGCTGTATTTGACAGAGGTGAAGCCGTGTGTGTGTCACTCAGGTGATGCCTGGAGTGTTGTCCCCTCAGATGAGCAATCCATCCTCTCTCCTTTCTGTTGCACATGTGTTGAGTTACTGTTCTTTGTACTGTAAATAGGTGATTTGGAAACGGTTTATTTTTAATAAATATTTAACATGTTGAGTTCTTGAAAGTGGTAGAATCATTATAACTATGAAGTCTCTGGGTTATTTGTTCAGGTGACCTTTTGTTTTAATTTGTACTGTATTTCACAGCTTGTTAGAGCCACTCTGGCAGACTGATCTTCTTGGCTCTGATCAGCTCTTGGTTTTAACCTGCCCTTTTTTTTTTCCCCTCTGATAAGACTCACACTAGTCTGGGTGGAGTCTTGTCTAAGAGCTGCAGGATTTTGCTTCTCAGTGCACGCTTTTTCCTTTGTGCTTATGGGAATTGTGAGTATCAATGTTCTGCTTGCTTCCAAACTCACTGCCAAGCCTGTGGTGTGGTCCAGCAGGTAAAGCACTGGCCTGGTGAAAAGCCAGAGCTCCTCTGTGACTCCAGTTCAAATAAATCCCCTTGTCTGTGGCTGGAGCCCTGGGGAGCCCTGGCTGAGAATCAGGTCTCCCTCACGCTGGACTCTGTACAGTTTGACCCCCTGCAAAAACACCTGGTTATGGATAAACTCTATTTTTTTTTGTTAAAAGCAAACCCATAGGAATCCCAACTCCCTTATTCCAACTAGCTAAGTCAGCACAAAGTGTCAGGCCACCCAACCTGATGTGCAGATTTAAATGTGTTTAAAATATCTGTAAAGAACTCTAGCTGAGATGTAAACTATGTAGTCCACTGAAATGATGCACTTAGGGGTTTTTAAACCACTGTTAGAGTCTAGGCTGCTCAACCCCAGTGTCCATGGATCCCTGCGTGACAGAAACATGCATGAATGGTCATTTGTCTTACATTTTTTGGGGGGTGGGGGGGGAGGGCTTCAGGTAGGTAGAGGGGGGAAGTTACATAGGCTAACGTTGTAAAATAGCTCAAATAATTTTAGCCATAAATGGGTGTAATGGAAACAAGGTGGAACCTGGGTCTTGCAGAGGGCTGAGAAGAGTAAATCCAGTTTGCACTGAGGAACAAAGTGTGTGTTTAACAATCAGGGAAATTCTGAAGCTGAACACAGTGCCAAGGGCAAGTCCTGCCTTGCTGACCCTGAAGGTTGGAGGGTGAACATTGTTTAGGTGAACGATTTTAAGGTTTTCAAAATCTTGTATGTTTTTTATAAATATATATATATATAAATATGACACAAATGTAGATACCTTCTGTATATAGTGAAGAATTTAAAAACAATTTTACTATTGAAAGGCAGTGGAAGGGTAGTTTTCATTTGGGTGGTTGTTTTGGTTTCACCTTCTGCAGTGTCCTGCCTGTTTGGCTGCTCTTCAGTGTATCTCCTAGGCCACAAGCTCAATTCCCACAAGGCTTCTCACACTACAGTGAATCACCAAAACCGTGATGCCACGGAGTTCTTGCGGTGACCAGGGCAGGGGCTCTGCTTGCTCTGAAAGAGAAAAAGTCCTCTGTACATATGTCATGGAATCCTGTAGTACAAACCTGTGTTGGATTGAAGTGATACCATGCTCTATTTTTGTGTATCTTACTGTATGAGGTTGCTGTGATTGATACAGTAAAATATATGCTAATTTAAAATGCAGGCGTTTTTGCATCTGATTTGTTTAAATTAATTCATGTCCTGAAGGAATTTGAAAAAAAATAAAAGAGGCCTTTAAGAAAAGGCTGAACTCTTTTCTTAAAGCAGAGTGCACGTGGCTGTCTGTTGAGCAGTGCCTTTGCATGCAGCACAGGGGGGGCTGGGGCAGGCTCTGTGTGTGGGGCTCAGCCCCCAGAGCTCTCTGGGACCCCTTTGCTTTGCAGCCTTGGCAGTATCACTTGGGGTTCCCTGGAATGTCAGCGGGCTGGGCTGGGCTGGGAGCAGCATCCTCTTCCTGAGGGCAGATGTGTGGTGCCACTGAGGTGCATTTTGGCACTTGGATTTGGCCCTCCTGACTCCTTTGGCATCCTGCAGGATCATTTCTCAAGCCCCAAACAGATCATTCTTTTTGCTTGTTTCATGGTCAGTGAATGCTGAGATGCCTCAGAGGCTGTTCCTACAACTCCTCTACCCTTGTGACCTATTGCTGGGAGCACCAGGGAGGATTAAAACCCCCAGGCTCCAGGTAAATAAAGTATTTTTGGAGGAACTCTTCCCTCACAGTGAGGAGCACAGCAAGCTTCTGGTGCTGACGTGTTTCTGGTGCTGTCTGACATTTCTGGTTACAGAGCCACAAACCTGCTTGCTGCATCTTTTGCTCTCAACAGAAGCTTTAAGGCTCCACACACTGTGAAGTGGTTTAGATTTGATGGTTCGAACTGACAGCTCCTTAAAATTGTTATTTCCTGGGAGATGGCTGTGGAATGCGAGTGTTCAGTACATGCTGCTAATTATGCTGTAAGAATCCCTTTGGGGATAAGATTCACCTTTCCAGAGTTTGTTCAGACACAGGAGCTGCTCTGAGCGGGGTGGCAAACACTGCCAGGGTGACTGGGAGGGAAGCAGAAGGTGACTGCAGGTTAAGGCACGTGTTGGTGCACCTGGTTTGGCTCCCAGTTGCCTCTCTGAAATCAGGGAGAGGTATCTAAGCAGCAGCTGAGCCGGGCTGCAATGTGCCCGTCTGTTCTTTGGCATCAGAGGGTGTTCCATGATTCCTTTTGAAAATCATGGAGTGTGGTTGGGTGTGTTTGTCCAAGACTGTAAGTGTGTAAATGTCTTGGAGCTCTTGCATGACATGAAGTAAATTGAACGCTGCCCTTTCTTTTAAGTGCTTTTCTGCAGCTGAGGGTGTTGCCCTAGAAAAGGTTTTGTCCTGGCAATGTGAAAATGCAGGGGCATGGAAGTGTTAAGTAAGTAGATTTGTGGGTTTGTGCCCCTACACTCTGCTGTGAGCCCCAGACCCTGAGGGCACTGAGCCCCCCCAGCACATCTTAAACAGCGCCTGGAGAAGGCAAAGGGTTAAAGCAGCAGCTCTTCCCTCCCCAGTCCTGCAGACACGCCACAGAATTGGAGCTCCTCCATCCCGGGAGAGGGGTGGGAGAGGCAGGGAGCAGCTGCTCTGTTTGACAGGCTCCCAGTGCCGATTTCCATGTGTGCACAGCACCCCCAGCACCCAGAGCTCAGCCCCGAGCAGAGCCCAGCGTGGCTCCTGGGATCACACTGGGATGTGGATCCCTGGGACGGGGCAGGTGAGGTGCTGGTGGGCACCAGCTCTGTGCCAGAGTCAGGAAAAGGCAGTTCTGCCCCGGGCTGTCCACTGAGCTGTAACCAGGGATTTACAGCCCGGAGCGCTGCCCAAAGGGGAGCAATCCATGTCATTCCTTACTTTCCCCCTCCTGCACTGCCTGTGCTGCTTTCACGGTGTGACACGGGCTGTGGGAGCTCTGCCATTGCTGGCAGTTGTTGCTTTTTTGGAACCAGCTGCTTTGGTGCCCTGACCTCTGCCAAAGGAAGGAGACCCTGAGGCAGGGCAGGCATTGCCTTGCCCAGGGACAGCAGGGTGATGCCAGTTTGGTCAGGCAGAGCCGCTCTTTCAGACACAGCTGCCTCCACAGGTCTGGCTTTGCCTTCCCTTGCCCTGAGGAGCAGCGGGGTCAGACCCTGTCCCTGCTGCTGTCCCCTCACGGCTGGCAGCGGTGCCTCCGGCTTTGTGCCCTTGTGGCAGGGCAAAGGGGCTGTGAAAATCATCTGGACACCCACAGCTTTGTGTGTCACCTGTGCCAGCCCTGAGCTTGGACAGGCTTTGTGCAGAGAGGGAGGGGGCAGGTGGAAACATTCCAGATAAAATGGAACAACCTGCTCTGATTTTATTTCCCTTGGCCTCAAGAAGAAATCTCTCTTTCAGCATCCAGTCTGGGAGGCACTGAAGTCATGCTGCAGGGGGCTAACATGAGGTTAGAGATGGTTTTTATTACTGATATTTCTTGCTGGTGGGTTTTTTTCTGGGGGCTGCAGGTCCTGAGTGTGAGTGGTGATGGTTCTGTTGCTTCTGCTCAGGCTGGGCTCTGTCACAGGAGATCCTGCTTGGACATAAGGGTGTGAAATAACTTCTGACACTTGGGTAACCCTACCCTTCTGTTCTTTCTGTCTTACCTGGGCTTTGAGTTTCCATTGCATTGTGCAGTTCTCTGCATTGTCAGAGCTCCAAATCGCTCTCAGGAGCGCAGGACCAGACCTGCAGAGCGTGCCTGACAATTTGCATGTGGCAGCTGCTTGTGCTGTTGTGGGTGTGGGACTGTCATGCTTCCTGCTTTAGAAATCATTCTCATGATAGTCATACTGCTCAGAGATTTTTTCATCGTCAACCTGCTTTAAAAAAAGAAAAAGAAAAATCAACCCACAACTGCTCATCAGCTCCTTGGTGAGAAATGCTGCTTTCTGCCCAAGGAAGTAAAATCTGCTCTTTAGGTCTGTGTGCAGTGTGCTCCAATTTACCTGCCTTACCTGGAATTCTCACAGACCACCTTTCTAGAGCAGTGCCAGGTGAGCTGTGTCTGCCAAAGCAGCGACCTTGGCATGGCTCTCTGTCATTGCACGTGTGTGTAAACTCCAAATATTAATAAATGAACTGTTAATGAAAGCAAATCCCCTCGGATGAAGAGGCTGAGCACACCAGTGCCCAGGTGGCCTCATGGAGGAGGGGGCTGTCCAGAGTCACTGGCAGCAGCAGAAGGGGACAGGGATGCCACCTGCCACATCCCCTGTACTGAGTCTTTCCTCCTCTGCAGGGCCAGGGCTGCCCACGAGCCATCCTGTCCAGGGGCAGCAGCTCAGCACCACGGAGGAACTTGGATTCCCTTGGGAGGAGCTGGCAGAGGTGTTTCATTTGTTGGTCCTGGGATGTGCACTGAGGGGACAAAGCCATCTCCATCTCTTTCTGCTTCAGGCTTGGTTCCTGACTCTGAGAACACAAATGTGCTCCAGCATCATTTCACAGGTTTCTAGGCTGGCTTTGAGCCACCCCAGCAGAAATCAGTGGGCTGGGTGCATATGTTCTGCCTCTCCTTTTTTGGGGAGCGTGGGGGAGAGGGGCTCGATTCCCCACACTCTGCCTCTCCTTCCAGGAGAAGTAAAACCCGTCTTAGGGCAGCTACTGTTGCATCTTCTGCTGCGACTAAATTCTCTTATTCCTCAGACCTTAACGACTGCAGTTTCTCCGGGTGTTCTTGCTGGTGCCAGGAGGGGGAATGAGCGTGGCTGTGTTGTCTGCTCTGCTCTGAAGTCCTGTGAAATAGCCATAGATGGCACTCTGGGACTGGTCACTGCCTGTGCTGCAGGACAGAGCACGGTGGGACCGTCCTGGGGGAATAACATTTGTATTCTGGCTGCTGGAGCAAACACAGAGCGAGCCAGGCTGCAGTTAGACCCAGGCTGCAGTTAAATCCAGGCAGGTTAAAAATTCAGCTGAAGGAGGAAGGTGAGACCTCGAGGCAGAGCAGCATCGTGTCCCAGGAGTGCTGGGTCCTGCTGAGCAGGTTGTTACAGACAGGGCAGGTGCTCTGGCATCCTGGGTCTTGTGTTGATCTAGGGGAGCTCTGTACCTGGTTTAAGGGGTTGTTCTGTTCAGGGTCTGCCCAGGATTTCCATGCCCCGAGAGGTGCCCGTGTGGCTCAGAGGTTTGGCTGCAGGACAGAACCGGGGGGGGGTGCGAGCTGAGCAGAGGATGCTGATAGACTCTGTCTCCCACTCCTGGATCTCCAGGGGAGATTTTGAGCCTGAGAACACAAATGTTCATGTAACTCAGTACCAGAAATAAGATTTAGAATGGGTGATTACTTGAGGACAGAAGGGGGGGTGGGGTCTGTGTGTGGCCCTTGCCCCATCCTGCACCTTCAGGACTTGGAAGGTCAGTCTCAGGGGTCCCTTTCTTGCTCCTGCATTTCAGTATTCAGGCAGAGAAGCACTGATTGGTTTGACAAGCGTTGTCCCCTCTGCACATCACTGCTGGGCTCTGGGAAGAGTCTGCCACGTCTGGTCTTCCAAAACCACCCTTCACTCGGACTCTTCTAGTGGCTTCTCCCTCTCTCAGGAATTAAAGTCTGATTTACTTTTCACAGTGACTTGTAAAGTCTTGGACTACTTAGAGGCATATCAGAAATCAAAATAATCCCTTCTGACAGCACCGAAGCCTGTGGTGTTTGAATCTTTGCTATGAAGATTTCTCCTGCTTGGAGAATAGTTCATTTTTAATGCTGTGAAATAGAGCATGAGAACTGTGCTGCTGTACGTACTACAGTGAGCATTGCATGCTCCTTGACAAAATGATGCTCCTGTCCAAGAGCTTCCTTTCATAACAGAAGAGGAGGTGGTGCTCACATATTGGTAACCCACACTGGAAACTTCGGGCACAAATTTACCTCGGGGCAGGGCAGGGGGAGCGAGCCCGGGGATGCTGAGGCTTTAAACCGCCCTCGCCGTGCCTCAGTTTCTCCTGCTGGGAAACCCGCGGCTCTGAGGGGGATTTGCGGGGCCGTGCGGGGTAAAGGGTGCCCGGGCTGAGCTCCCGGCTGTCCCTCAGAGGGCCCCGTGTCCGTCCCCTGCGCCGCGGGCAGGATGGGACAGGGTGCGGTGCGGGTGATGCGGGAGAACAGAGGTCAGTGCGCGTCCGGATGAGCGGAGCTGTCCGAGATCCGCGGTGCTGAGCCCGGGGGCAGAACCCGCACCCCCTCCCGCCGCCGGAGCCCGGTGCCTTCCTGGCGGCGGGGAATGGAGCGGGGCGGGCAGCGCTGGGATGTCCCCGGGAAAGGTGAGGGGACCCAGGCCAGGACAGGGTGCCCTGAGCACCCCCGGGGGTGCGGAGCCAGGGTTTGATGAGCAGTTTGGCTCCAGCCCTTCCCAGCGCACACGGGACACGACTCGCCGTGGAGATGGTCGGTGCCGTCGGGTGGCACAAGAACAGCCCTTGGCCACGCAGCACAGGGAGTTTGAGGCAAGTCTCCTGCTGGTGTGAGCACAGGGCATTGTGGAGGCACGCACAGGATGGCACAGGCCTGGAGGAGGCAGAACAAGAACCCTCCTGTGCCCGTGCCCAGCTACACAGCCCTGCTGCACGGGGCTGAGGGCTGCAAAGAGAGCCGCCACCCAAAGGCTAATGCTAATCAGCAAAATCTGCGGTGGGAGGAATGGTAATCAAGGGGGATTATCAGCCTTATCCCATCTCATCCCTGCATGGCCAGCTGGGTGGTGCTGCAGGTCCTGTCATGTGCTGCAACTCCTGCCCCAGCCACCCGAGATGGACAGGGACTGTTGGCATTGCCAGCTTCGTGTCTGTTGAAGGGAATTCGCACCCCAGTCTGGCCCTTGCTGTCATTTTGTCTCCAAAATGATAGAAGAGGTTTTTATACCTGCAAGAATAGGGCAGCCAAGGGATGCTCAGCAGTGCTGCAGGTACTTGCAGCTCCTGGGAGTCGGTAAAGCTGATAAAATGTCCTTAGCACAGATGTGAGACTTGCTCTGTGGGAAAACCATCCAGTGAGGCTGGGAGGAAGGACAAAGAGCTCAGCACTCTGCCCTCCAGTGACTCCAGAGCTCTGGATTTGGACAGTCCCATGTGGGAATCCTGTTCCTGAGGGGAACTTTGCTGTTGGCCACTCAGCGGCTGGTTCTTACCCTGGGATTTAATTTACAGCCTAATCCATTAGGGAGAAACCCTGATACTGCCCAACCTCCTCAAGAGCAGCGAAGATTCCTCCTCTGAGGACACTAAAACCTCTTTTCCATGAAAGCACAATTATGTAATGTAAAAGAGAAAGCCCTCATTATAAAACTTTAATCACCGCTGTTGATTTAAACACACTAATAGCAAACAGAGAGCCTTTTTCTGTTTAGTCTGGATTTCCTTGATCTCCATAGTGCCTTTTTTCTTGTTTGCTTTGTTACCATGATATTGGACAGCAGAGAGGCTCAGGAGTGACATTGCCAGGGAGAAATTGCCAAGGCGTGGGGGCCCATCTCCTTGGCCTCACATCAGAGGACAATCGCACAAAGCTCCTGTTATTTATCTGGCTGGAAGGAAGTGCCCCCCCCCCGCTCCTTCCAGCTGCAAGAAGTGACTTTGGCCAGATCCTGCACCCATTGCAGTCTCATCCCATCACTGCCCTCCCACCAAACACCTCGAGGGGCTCAGGGAGGGGCAGGGATCAGGTCCAGTGTAAAGCAGCTGCAGATGTGCTCACGGAGCTCTGTGGGTCCCACGGGCTCCCCTGCTCAGCCTTCCCTTTCCACCCTCCTTAGACTTCTCTGGTCTCAGGATCTCCTGGTTCCTTTCCTGGCTGTTCCTCTGCCTTACCCACAGGCAGGTGAATGTCTGCTGCTCCTCGGGACTTCTCCAAGTGTTTGTGCCAGTGTGGGGAATAGCACATTTCTACTCGTTTAAAGCCATCAAGTGGAGGAGTTTTCATTTCGAATTACATTGGAAAAGATCAGAAAGGAGCGTGCATGAGTCATTGTTCCCCAGACTACAAGCTAATACTATAATTTACCAAGGATCTGTTAAAAAAAAAGTGAATACCCTTTAAAAAAAACTCATCATGTGAAAGAAAACAGCTTGGAAGCCTGGCAAGGCTGGCAAACTGTGTCCCATACCAGGGGAGGGGGGCTGAGCACAGCCCATTTCCAGACCTCCTGGCACCCCAGCACACAGATGGCTGGAGGGGGTCCAATCCTGACCTGGTGCCAGCCAGGTCTCTGGGTCCTTGGTACCCACCTGCCGTGGAGGGCTGATGCAATCCCTGGGATGGGGTGGGAGTTGCCTGAAGCTCAGCTGCTGCCCTGATGTCTGACATTCCTCAGTCCAAAGGGCTGAGCACCTTTCCCTGCTCGGGGTCTGGCTGCACAGGGCTGAGTTTCAGAGGGGTGTCAGTGTCCCCCGTGAGCTGCAGGAGGCTCATGACACTGCTGTCTCCATCTCCCCTTCCCGCTGCGCTCTGCCGTGTGCCTGGAAGGTTCTGGCTGCCTGAACCCCCTGCGCTGTCCTTGCCCTGTGGGCACAGCTCGGGGATCCCAGGTGACAGTCACACAAATCAGGTCACTGGGCACCGTGAGGGGGGCAGGGGAAGCTCTGCCTTGGGCTCTGGTGAAGGACCTGCTCTGAGCCCGGCCTTCCTCAGCCCTGCTGAGCGACACAGCGACAGGACCCTGCTGCCAGGCACCCGGGCTGGGCTGTGCCCTGGGGCTGCCCCTGGGACCATCCCCGCCGTACCCGCTGCTGCCCGTCCACAGGAGCCTCGGGAAAGGGACCGAGGGATGATTTCCCAGCGGAGGACACAATCGCGAAGGGCTGCTGCCATCTCCTGGGGGCTCTCAGGGCTTGGCCGCCCTGGCACGGACAGGGACCAAGGACTGACCCCGCCAGGCTCAGGCGCCGAGACAGAGTTGGATCCCTGCTCTGCCCTTGGCTGCTTTGGCCCCTGCTGGCTAAAACCCCTGAGCTTCAGAGATCCCTTAAAATCCAGAGACCACTTAAACGAGACTGGAGGAAGGGCAATTACCTGCAAGTCCCCTGGGTCCTCTGTTACTCCAGGAATCCCCCAGATCAGCATCTTCATCTTCAGCTCGGTGTGAGAATTCCCAAAACAGAGACCAGTGACGCTGTACTCTCCATTCCCACAGTCCTGCTCCCAGGGAGGGCGGCGGCGCTGCAGCCAATCTGTGGCCCCCCAATTACCTGAGCACAGTTACCTGAGCACAATCACCTCGGCAGCCGATCTGTGTCCCCCCAATTACCTGAGCACAGTTACCTGAGCACAATCACCTCGGCAGCCGATCTGTGTCCCCCCAATTACCTGAGCACAATCACCTGAGCACAATCACCTCGGCAGCCAATCTGTGTCCCCAGCTGCCATTAATTACCTGAGGGCACTCACCTGAGCACAATCACTCACCCAGTCTGTGTCCCCAGCTGCCACCAATCACCTGAGGACACTCACCTGCGGTGCTGCGGGTGGGGTGACCCTGCGAGGAGGGTCGCGGCGGAGGTGGGCTCTGTGCTGGGTTTGGGAAAGGCCTCCTGGGTGTAAGAACAGGTTCCTGTGGCGCTGCTGCAGTGGGTGGGAAGGGACTCGAGGGGTGCAGCTCCGTGAGTCCGGTCCTGGCGCAGGGAAGGAGCCGGGGCTGCCCTGGGGTGGGTTCGGTGTTTGGGGGCTGCATCTCCCACTTGTAACACACGGTAAGGTGGCAGGGGGGCAGTGTCCCCGTGGGATCCGTGTCCCCGGATGGCCCCGCGGCCGCCAGGGGGCGACAGCGACCAGCGCACCTGGCGCAGGTGAGGGGACGGAAATGGGATGGGAATGGAAATATGGGGATGGGAACAGGAATTGGGAACGGGACCGAGAATGGGACCGGGAACAGGAACCCTGGGACGGAGACCCCAGGACGGGAATGGGAACCCTGGGACAGGAATGAGAAAGGCCAGGAGCTGCCAGGCCAACAACAGGAACCCCCCGGGCCAGGGAAAGCTGAGGCCGAGGAACCCTGCAGGGTGTAATTCAGGCCCCCAGTGCATGTCCCTGGGATGGGCAAGGAAATGTCCTGTACTAAGATGTGGCATTCTGAAAAACAGGTCAGACAACACAGGTTCAGGATTCTAAATACATTCTTGAACTTTATTCTCCCAGTGGGGAAGCAGTGGATTAAAAAGCTCAGCAGCAAAAGCAGCCCCAAAGCAAGTTTCACACTTCCAGAAACAGCCACGTGTATTTCTGAGCCCGTCTGGGGAGCTGAACAGGGCACAGCCCAACACTGGATATGCAAATGACCACGGAGGAATTTGGCAGTGAGAGCAAAGTGCTGCGTGTGTCACCATGGCAAATGTGCAACAAACACGTGTTCAGGTGTTGGCAACGCTGAGCAAACAAATGCAAAGTGCCACAGATTCTGGGACAGTGGGGTTACAAGGAAATCACCTCAACAGCTTCATGGGAGCTGTTTGGCACTTCCCAGCTGAGGCTGTTCCACTCATGTGCAGCATTAACCTTTCTGTGCCTGGATTCCAGTTTGGAGGCTCTTCTTCATCGTGTACGCGCTGCTGCTGCTGCTTCCACCAAAGCTTAAAAGTTCCACTGGTGAGTTCTGGAGTGTTAGGGACACTTCATGAATTAGGCAAAACAAAAGCTGCTCTTTAAGATTTGAAGCCAAAGTGCCAGCAAGGCCCAACTGCCAATTGCAGAAACCCAACTGCAACTGGGTTTGGCCAAAGAAAAGAAACCACAATTCCAAACACAGTTCTGCACTGTGTCACAGTCCCACAAACCATGCTAAAATCAGTACTGAGGATGAGACCCCTCAGTATAAAAACAACAAGTCCCATAAAATAGAAATCAAGAATTTCTAAAGTGACAAAACTGTATTTTCAGAGGTGCTTCCTGGCACGTGCAGCATCTGCCCTTGCCAAGGAATGCATCGTCTCTGGGTCCATGTGCAAATCCCACAAATTACAGATTTATTCCAGTCAGATTCCCTTACTAGAAACAAATTCACAGTATAAACTGCCAAGACTCTTCATGCTGTGAAGGAATATATATATTTAAAAGGTAAAGTGCAAGTGGCTGTTTTGCAGAGCCTGTCCTGCAGCGTGTGGTGGCAGCAGGTTAAACAACCCCATCGCTTCGTGCCAGAGGGTTCTGCTCTGCAGCAACATCTGAACCAAAGGCTCTTCCTCCAGCCCCTCCAGTGTACAACACTCAGGAATGGATGCTGTTCATTCCCTCCCTGGGCAGCACCAGCAGAGCCCTGGGTTTTACCTAAACACGCAGCACAAGTGACAATCCCTGCTGAGCTGCCCGCAGTGACAGCGTGGCTCTGTCCCCTCCCCGCCGGGCTCCAGGGCCGCCCTCAGCGCACTCCAGCCCCGCTCTGCTGCAGCAGCTCCTGCTCGTCGTCCTCGGAGCCCGAGGGGCCCTGTCGCACCTCCTCGTACCACTTGTTGGTGAGGGTTTTCATCTGGATGCGCCCGTCGTGCAGGTCCTGGGGCAGAGCAGAGACAAGGAGTAGCCCCACGCACTCCCCTGCAAAGCAACTCTGTCTCCCACCGAGTGTTTATCGGGTGCTCAGGCACTAATTACTGCCACAGAGGGGGTGTTTACCTGTGTTTTCTAGACAGTCCTGCCCTGTGTGTTTAAACAATCCCAGCGCTGTCTCTCCTCGTGTTCCCAGGCACACTGGGAAGCTTGTGGCCTCAGAATCACAGAATATTCTGAGTTGGAAGGGACCCACAAGGATCATCGAGTCCAACTCTTAACACTGTCTCCCTGGTGGGAATCGAACCCGGGTCTCCCACATGCCAGGTGGGGACACTTACCACTGTACTAAAGTGGATTTTTCCTCCTGGGGTGATTCACAGGCTTATTTTTCCAGCCTTTGGGCTGCAATCTGGATGGCAGTCTGTGCTTCTGGCTACCAGCTACGAATCAGAGGCTTGCTCTGGTTTTTTGATTCCTTTTAGGGTTGTCAAAAAAACGCCTTTAGTTTTTGTGGAAGTGTGCTTTTGAAAACAAAGGTGCAAGACAAGAGGAAAAATACTACTTTTGAGCAAGCTGGGAATGTTTGAATGTGCAAACTACACAAAACTATCAACTCCACAGATAAAATGCTTAATTCTGTGGCAAACTAGAAAATGTGAATGATGTGGCTGAGGAGTGTCAGGTTTCTGAGGCATGGGAGTGAAAATGACACAGCATTTACACTTCCCAGAGCCACCCAGAGTTAGGTTACACACTCAGCCAGGTGTCACTTTGCACTGACAGCCTCAGAGCTCTGGTATCCCAGTGAGGCAGCCTGAGAAGTGAAGGTTGCCATGCTGGGATGTATTTCCAAGGCAGAAACTGCGTCCTGCAGAGACATCACAGCTCCACAAGTCACGGGACTGCTGACAGTAAGAGGCAGGGACTGTGTGACAGCCCTTCACAAACTCTGCCTGAGTGGCAGCAGCAGGAACCAGCAACTCCTGATCACCTTCACTGTTCTCTGCACCACCAAGTCCAACAGATCCTGACACTGGGGTAGCCCTGAGATGCCCACTGAAGCCAAGCTGCACTTTTCTCAGGGCAGATGTCCATGAGAGCTGCTCTACCCCTGCAGGACAACACACAGATGTCCTGCTGTCCCTAAAGCACCAGGGGTGTGGCTGCAGGATGAGCCTCGTGTGGTACCCAGGGAAACAACCAACTCCACCACTTCCTCCAAGAAAATGAGAACAACTTACCTCTTGTGTGAGTCTTCTGGTGAAGAAAGGGTTCAAATACTCAACATCAAGCCTCATAAACCCTTTGAGGTTCTGGCGTTTGATGTACTGGGCTTCATACTCCTCCTCCGTGAGCTCTGATAAGTGCTCAGACTCGATGGTGTTTCCCTGGAAAATCACAAATATGGAGCAACTCCAGGGAAGTGGCATCATCCCTCCTTTAGCACAGCCCCTGCTCTGTGTTCTGCCCTCTCACAAGCAGTTTCCATGCTGGAACAATCCAGAAATCATCCCCCAGGGCTCTGCTCAGCTGCTGAAGCCCAGAGCCACCACCCAGCTCCCCTTCCCAGGGTGAAAGAGAAAAGCCCCCAGCTGTTCCATGTTTGGTATTGTCACTGTTGCTGAGGTTCCTGGTGGGCAGGACAATGGCTACAGCCAGCCAGCACCACTGCTCTCACTGTCCCACTGTGCCCTTCCTGCAGTGCAAAGTAATCCCTGAGACTCCAACTAACCTCATGCCAAGGGAAAATGTTCTTAAGATTCTGCAGAAAACACCCTGCACATACTGTTCAATGGTTTGGGGAAAAGGATGCAAAAAGTGCCCTGGGATACTTTATATTCTCCAGTCTTTTGCACAAGGGGTTCCAGGCTGGCTGCTGGTTTTGTCAGTTCTCTTGCTTTGCCATAAAATTGCTTTAAAATAAGGTCCAGTCAGAGGGGGGGGCTGTTGTTCCCACCTTCTCATGGCCTTTGCTTTGACTTTAATGATTAACTTGTCTCACACTGTGCTATCTGTACATGACTCAATCCTCTATCAGTTGCCTTGTGATTTTGCAGGGGTTACTTTAATTTGTATGGATCAATTTATAATTTGATTGAGTTAAAAGACTATTTCTCCTCCCTTTGTCCAAACATTTTATGCAACCACTAACCCAACTCTGTCCCCTGGATATTTTAAAATTATATTGCTTGGCTTTCTCCCACCACCCTGAATTTTCCATTGCTTTCATTTTACTTTTCAATAAAAAATTATGTACTAGTCCTGAAAAACGTTTAAAAAGCAAAAAAAAACCCCCAACCACTGAAACCCAGGGATCCTCTGAATAAAAAAAACCAAAACCAACCATCTTCTCTGTCTTGCTCAGATTCACATCCTTCTTGTTCCTCTTGCGTGGCTTGGAGTCCTCAATGTCCACCAGCCTGATGAGGGGCATGGTGCCCCCCCCCAGCAGCAGGATGGTGAAGAGCACGATGATGATGGTGGTGGTGCCAATGAGCTGCCTCTTCTCCATGGGCTCCAGGCCCAGGTGGAGGCTGAGGGCATAGGGGATGGCACCACGTAACCCTGAGGGCACAGGAGATCCCAGTGAGTGAACCCTGCAGGAATCCCCCAGCATTTAAAGGCTCTTCACAATCCTTCTGTCCCTCAGGGTCTAAAACACGAGCACTGAGATCCTGCCAGGCCTCCAAAGACAAGCAGCCTCTCTGGGGCTCCCCACTGCACACTCAGGGGACACGGGACACTCCTGTTGCACTTGGCTTTGAGAGCACTGCAAATGTTCTCTGCAAATGTTCAGCTGAGTTTGGCTCAGCCAAAGGAAAAACAGTTCCTCCTTAGAGTGGCCCACACAATGAGAAGGATAAAACATTTCTTCCCATTTTCTGTGTTTTGAGCTTTAAACTTACCACTGAACCACATGATGAACATCATTTTGGGGGTGATTTTATGATCACGGAAAAAGTTCAGCAGGTAGGAAAGTGGAAAAATATTCACTGCTCTGCCAAACAGAACCAGCACCTGAAAAACAGAAATGAAAGCAAAAGGCCATTTGTGCAGGTGGTTTTGGGGAAAGTGAACACGCTCCCTTTGCTCACAGGCAGGGGTGCTGCTCCACCAGCACAACACAGGAATTTAACTCCTGAAACGTTTTCTCTGCTCAGCTGAAACTAAACCAGACTTGTCACTGATGGAGACCAGGCTGCTTTACTTACAATAAATAAATGGGACCAAAGAAGAGGCATTCCAGGGAGACCAGGAATTGCTTTGGTTAGAAGTGCTCCTCTGCTCAGTCAGTTCAGCTCCTTTAATCACTCCCTGGGCAGAGCAGCCAAGAGGAAACAAGACTCTACATTTGTCTCCCCATGGGCCAGTTCCTCAGAGAGAAGGGCCAGAAGCCAAACAAAAGCACAGGGGCTGATTTCTCAACACTTCCCTGGACATGGTTATACAACACACCACACATGGAAGCAGCATTTTGAGAGGGGAGAAATAATAATAATAAAAAAAAGGTGCTGTTGATTTAGTGGCAAACAATTAACAAACCCCAGTGAAAACCTTAACTGAGAAAAAGGCAAAGTTTTCTCAGTGCAGTGTTTTTAAGCTCCACCACAAACAGACCTTGGTAAGGTAAACATCCTCGAGTTAGTCAGCAGGATCTTTGGAAGGGCTGTGCTGTTTTCCTTTATGAATCACCCCAAAATTACACAATTTGCATTATGCCTCTGAGGGCAATGCCACACACAGGAGGAAGTGTCACACCTTAAGATATATATTAGATAGGGAAGTGGGGGTTGGTGCAGGGAGGGATCCCAGCACAGGGAAGGTGGGGACAACAATTCCCTTGAACCAGGGCCTCAGAAGGCTCGGGGTTAGAACTGGAAATGGATCCACAGGCCCCTCACCTGACTCTGCAAAAGGGAACACACTTTCCCTGGTGGCATTGAACAATTGAAATTGCAGCAGATGGAGGTAACGCCCATGGGAAACTCCATAACCAGAGTGGTTGTGGATAACAACCTCAACATCTCCTGAGATGTCTTTTAATTTAATAAATCCAACAGGGTACAGACAAGCAAGGTTCTTTTCCTTGTTTTCACTGATTTTAGACAGATTCTCCAAAATAACAGCAGAAGATAATTCCTTGAAGAAGACTCACGTATTTTACACCACAAGAATAATAATCTCATGCTATTAGGGAGAGTTAACTTTGTGTAATATAAAAAGAAAGTATTTACATTAAAATCTATAAATTGTTCTAAAATCTTTTAACTGTGTTTCCCCCTTCCCCAATACTAAAAATGCATCTAAAAAGCACAGAAGAAAGTAAATACCTACTATGCACCAGATGACAAAGGACATTTCAAACTTGTGAGGGAAACTGAAAATTGAGAGGCCAAGAAATGCAAAAACACACGTTTCTGAAAGAGAGAGAACAAACAGAGCAGAGGAACACAGGAGTCAGAGATCTCTCTTTGGTCATCAGTCTTGCAGCAACTCTGAGCAGCAGCCTGAGGATGGAGGAGAGAGATTTACTGTCTGTTTTATCCAGTTTGGCAGGAAAGGTGACTTTTGAGTGCCCCCCAGCCTCCACCATCAGGAACTCTGTTCAAGACCAGCACCATGGACACACAAATGTCCAGAAACAAATCCCCCACCTCTGCTGCTCCCAACAGAACTTCACACAAATCAGATTTTAAACTATTAGCAGCAGATATTAACAGCACCTACCACACATGAAAGCAACAGTCCTGAGTGTCTGCTGCATCAAAATCTGTGTGACTGGGGACAGGTTGTGATGGGTGTAGTGAGACATCACGATGCCAGAGAAGAGGATGGCCATGATCCCTGCGGGCAAGAAGGTGGCAGTCAAGGGGAGAAACCCAAAATCACAACCCAAGAGAAAAAACAGACTCCCTACCCATCAGAATTACGCTGACTGTTGCATCCCTTCCCACCTGCCTCTGGGAAATGAGACAGGGAGACCATTGCCCTAAAACCCCCACTTGAATCAGCAAAGGTCAGAGACCATCCAGCACAAAGGGACCCTGACAGTCAAACTGAAAAGTAAGAACAGGTTAAATGACAAGACAGCTGAAAAATGACACATGTAATTCCTATTCCCCATCAGAGAAACTTTGCACAAACCCATTTTCCTGCTCACCTGAGAGTGAAATCCCTTCTGCAAGTCCATAAGGAAGGTAAGCAAAGATAATCATCATCCCAAACTCTAGGGAGGGGGTCTTCCTTAGATCAATGTGCTTCAGCACGTGCATAGGGACACGTTAGGGAAAAGTGACATTTATAAAAAACATCAGAAATATTTTAATCTGTGTCATTCCACTGCAAAATGATGATTGTACCTTATGCAGTTTCCTACTGAATAGCCAATAAAATCTACACATTAGTCTTCAAAGATTAGTAACTCCTTCTGAGGAATGTCTCCCACAGAAGGTACTGCTGGGGGAAATCTGTCAGAATGGACAGAGATAAAGATCTGCTACTGATGTACCTCTACAATACTGGTAACAACATGTAAATCGAATATTTTGAGGGACAAACTGCTGCAGAAGGGCAAATAAGGAGGAGATTTGGGGCTGTTCAGCCACCAACCCACAGGAGTGGAAGAGGTGAAATGTAAAGCAGTGCAAATGCAAACAGAACAGAGTCTGCATTCAGCTGCCTGCACATGATCCACGGGGACAAACGAGCTGGGCTGACTCAAAGGCCCTGGGGAAAAGCAGCTTTTCTTCCTCTTTTTAATTAACTGTTTTATGTATCCAAAAAAAAAAAAAAGGGGCCACACGCTTATAAGGATGGATTGGTACTGAAATGGAATTAATATATTTTGAATTTACAAAACAATTACCATATCTTATAACACTCCAGTGCACAAAAGCTATTATGCAGCATCTCAGGCCTTAATTGTGCTCATAAAAATTTGATGTGACTTTTTAATACACGTTCATGCACACTGACACAGAAACAAAACGAGCATGGGAGAATCCTCAGCTGACAAAATAATGAAACATCCCCTAAGAAACTGTGGAGAGGTTGGGAAAGAAAAATACTCTCAGAATGTTAAAGTTCACTGATTTATGCATATGTACCACCAGAACTAAAAAAGGATATTAATGCAGAGATGAGACCAGTGAGTGTACCCAGGGCTGCAGAGCCGAAGAACATTTTAAGGAAGTACCCCAGAGCCTGCAGGAAGGTTTGCCATCCACTTACATCTGACATATTTTCTCTTGTCAAACCTTCTGCTGTGCTAGATACAATGGAGAAAGAAATAAAAGGAAATGGTTATGCATTCCAAGCCTGGATCCCAAAATATCAAACATCTTCTGAGCACAACAACAACAACAACAAAAAGACTCCCATTTCTTTGTTGCTACCACTCTTAAAAGGCTTTCACTGTGATATATGGAACAAGAGGAATGTCAGAAGATGTTACATCAAGCCTCAGTGTAATCCCCAAAGGGAAACCTAATTCTGCTAAAAATCCAGAGCTGCTCCTCTGAAGAATCCCAGGATGGCATAAACAGGCTACAGTGATGCCCAGCATCTCCAAACTGACTTTGAAAGGGGGGGAAAACACATCTTACAGAGGGAAAAAACCTCCTGTGATCCTCTGAGCAGAGCCAATGAACAGGAAGAACCCTCATCAAATATTTAGGGGTGGGTAAGAGACAAGAAGGTCACTGAAGGAAAACAAAGCAGCCCTTAGGAGGAAAGGGGAGAAACATCTTTGAATTTCAGGAAGGAATTTCATGGAAATTCCATGTAAAGATGACGCAGATTCTAATTAGTGTTCCTGCTGTTGGCCTCCAAGGGCTGCATTTCTGGCAAGGTGAACATTTCTGTGCCAGCCTGAAAGGTGCTGGGCTGCTGCTGTCACGGCTCCCAGAGGGAGAGAGAACTGATAAATGAATGGAATTGGAAAGCAATCCATTATCTGGGGTCACTGAGATAAGGGGCTGAGGTAATTGCAGTGAGGCACCAATTTGTTTTTTCTGCCTTTGCAGCTTTTAGCAAAGAAGGGCCACACGAAATTCAGTTTGACACCAGAAATACCTGATTTGTTCTGAGTGGAGGTGGAATGTGAATAACCAATTAACCTGAGCGGTTCCAAAGCACTCACTTGGTGAGGACAATGGAGACTGCATCGTTGAGAATGCTCTCCCCAAACACCAGCATGTTGAGCACGGGATCCACGTTGAGGGCGTTGAAAATGGCAATTGTAGCCACAGGGTCCACTGCAGATATCAAAGAGCCAAATGCAAAACTGGGAGAACACAAAACAGAAGAGAAAACTGCGTGAAAGAAACACACACACACCTGGTAACTCACAGGAACCATGTGCAACAAAGACCTTTTGTGTTACAGTTTCCACACAGGGATAAACTATGTTCTCTTTCCATCCAGGAGAACTTGATCCTCTGCAAAGCTCTTGGAAAATCTACTTCATTGATGCTGAAAACTTACTCTGTGTTTTCAGAGAAGATTTGGACAAGGAAATTATGCCCTTATCATATTTATTAATAACACAAACTAATCAAAGTTTACAAATTTTAACTTTAAAAGATCTGTCTAGAAAAAAATCACTGAGCACAGAACAAATTTGGAAATACAGGTGTCATCAATAGGGTAAAGAAGTGTTTGATCTATTTATTAGTTTCACACACAATGCTGAATCTCAGCAATCTAAACACCAACCAGAAGAGATGGCATTTCCCACCTCTAGTTCTCCTCCAGAAACCTTCATTTACACACTGCACCATCCCCCGAGAGCTTACCTGTCTGTCATGTTGAGTTTATAAATTACATCAGCCTGAAAGAACAGGTAAAACATAAAAAAAAATCACAATCAACTGTGGTTTTCTGCTGCTTTTAAATATGAAACTATTCATCAAATCCCAAGTTCATTATCAAGGAAAAAAAAATAAATCCCAGTAGTGAGGTCACTAAGTTTAACACTGCCCACCCATGGGAAGGGGTGTGTAACACTGCCTTGGTGAAAGCAGAGAACTGGACTTTGTGACCCAGGAATTCCCCTTCCCTGTGTCTCTCTGCTCTTGAAAAACGGACTTTGAAACAACACGTAAGTGCTTCAGAGCAGGGAGTCTTACCCGGCCCAGGAAATAGATTCCTCCACCGACAATGAAAGCTGATATTGCAGTGCCAAACACAGAGAACAGGATGATGGAGCCAATGTTCTGGAAAAAATTACCCTGGAATGCAGTAATAAAATATGTAAATCAGTGAAAATTATTTACATTAAATATATAACAATTACAAATTAAAATATGTAAATCAGTAAAAATTAATAATGAAATTATTAATCATGTTTGGGCTTGCATCTGAACTGGGTTCTGACTGACAGCTGGGTTCCCAATACTGAGTTTGGTGCCAGGTACCCCAGGACACCAAGGCACCCCATCTCTGTGGGAGACAGGGCACGTGAACAAGGTGTTTATTGAGTTCCTACTCCACTCCTTGTGATTTTGCAGGAGATCTTCATCTTCTCCAACACTCTGGGTTGAAGAGGCTTAATGCACTCTCAATTCCCCAGTGGTTAATATAATGGGATTTAACCCAATTCTTCTGAACTCCATGAGAGCAGAATGTGTCCCAAACAAAACCTCAACATGCAAACTGAGTGCCTGGCAGGGGCTGACCTTGTGCAGGGAATATCCAGATTCAAATATAATTGGTGGAAGCAAAAGCAGAAAAAACATATTTGGACGAAACATCTCTTCTTCCTGCAAAACAAAAAGTCATCACAATTTCAAGGATGTCATCATCACCATTATTGAAAGAGCATCAAATGTTCCAAGAGGGAAATTAATAAAAAATGTTGGCAAATTAAAATGGGATTAATCTTTCTCCCTTCTTATCACAAAGACTGAAGAACACTAAACTGTTCCAGGGTAACTACTTCCATTGTTGTCCTCTTTCAATCCAGTGATAGAAATCTAGGAGTTATTTATTTTAAATTACAGTCTGCATTTAAGCTGTACAGAAAACAGGTTATTTACGGCAAATTAAATACTTCTTTCTGTTTCTATGAGAAGTATTCCCACTTTTATCTCACAATCTCAAAATCTGCCTGTACTGCCAAGGAACAGTTGGCCACTGTTTGAACAGAAGAGGCTCACTGGGACCAAGCAGAGATCCCCCCGAAAACTCATCAGTGCCAGGAGGAAATGCCACCCCCAGTGCCCCTGCAGGTGACCAGGCTCAGCACACACCTCCTCCCTGTGAGGCTCAGCCTGGATCCTCCTCAGCAGCTACAATTTCTGCCTGAAACGCAATGGGAATATTCTGATGGTTCCCTTCTGCCACCAGTGATATAAATGGAAGCCACAATGAGGTAAGCTGCTATTTTGTGGTGCCCTCCCTCCTTGTCACCTACGTCATCCCTTGGCTAATGTACCCCCAGCCTGGCACCCTGTTCTTCCTGCTGGCACACTGGGCACAGAAGGCAAATGAATCCCAGCTCAGTGGCCTCTCTCTTTACCCCCGTTTGCTCCCTGCTGGTCCTCCCAGCACCAAACACAGCAGAGCTTGTCACCTTTGCAAGGTCCCACAAACTTGTTTAAATCCAAGTCACATAGGGAAGGACTGCTCTGCTCAAACAGCAGCTTTCAAATCAGGGCCTCATCTCTTTAAAGTCTTGTCCCTGCCTGTGCCACCATAATCACCTTAAAGGATTTGGGGGGCTTAGGAAACAAAACTCATCCTTTAGGCTGCAACGCTCCAGGATTCTGCACTGCCACAAACCCCCAGTGACCCAGGAGCCCCTGGAACCAGGGCTGCACAGGCAGGTGAGAACCAGGCAAAGGACCAGGGCAGTCAGGCACGAGGGCTCTGATCATCAGCTGTGCTGGCCAACAAGCGCCAGCGAGCACGAGGCCTCGGGAGTGACCTTGAGTAAACCCTGAGTAAGGCAGGATCACTAAGAAATTACATTACAAAGTTCTCAGGGCAGGGATATGATCCAAGATTGGCTTTGTAAGGAGATGCAGAGAGCAGTTTAATATTCTATTTTTTCCCATATCAGATAAACAAGAAATACCTACTAAATTTACAACCATTTACAACAATAATTTAATAACTTCCGTAACCATTATTGATTAGAACATTTCAATGTGAAATCACGGCAGCCTGTGTTAAAACTTAAGCTTCATTACAGTGAAAGTAACCCAGAAAGCACATCATAACGTGACATCTGTGACCTTTTACCTTGGCTGAGCAACGAGCCACAGCTCCCCAGTGCCCCCCAGGATGTGACCAACACCTCCCAGAAACCCACCAGGTCACCCACCAGTGAGTGCTCAAACCAGAGCACACTTCAGGCTTCTTCCTTCCTGCACACATGATCTCAGCCCAGTTATTTTATTTAACCATTTTAAAATGCAGATGTTGGGGCTGTTCATTGCTTTGATAACATGGACAAGCTGTGGGAGGCAAACTCCTTGCCCCACTGCAGGCTTTTTTTTTGGAGGCACTTCTGCCAGGACTTTTGCTTTAAAAAAAAAAACCCAAGTCGTCCTTTAAAACATGTAGGGATTGTTCCACAATTAAGAATGAATTGCTTCAAATATACCTTCCAGTTGGCCAGCTTTTGAGCCTCTATGATTTTTATAAACGCTCCCATAAGGATACCTAGGAGAGAAGGAGAAAATACTCTTAAACAGCCACAAAACACATGATCACACCAGCTCCCAAGGGTTTAAAAGTGAAAACAAGGCAAACCATAAAGCATCCCATGATTCCAGACTCTCCCTACACAACAGATTGTCCTTTGGGATATCCCAGCCCTGAACACCCTCAGTGTGATGCTCACTGGGCCAGAAAGAAAACAGGCTTAACTGCTCAAAACCACTTCTCATCTAATAAAAACCTCATCTCATTCAAATAAAATTCCACCTTTCCTGCTGATGAATCAGGAAGTTGTGAGTTAGACACCTGTGCTCCATGTCACTGCAATGCTATTTGTGACGTGAGAGCAGCTGAAATGCCATCAGCCTTCCCCCCCAGAAGTGAATTTTGTTTGAATGAAGTCATAGTACTTTCTGGCAATGAAAGCAGCAACAAATTCTGATCAGGGTGGAGACACTGCCAGAGCTCTTTCCCAAATGAATTACACATCTTTTAAGTCATGCAGAAATACATTTTAATTGGAGTATAAAAATTTTATCGAGGCTGCTGCAAACTCAACAGTTGAAGGTTATCCTGCTCTTTCCTTCTATACATCTTCAAACATATAGGAGTTAAAACATTAAAAAATAAAGATTTCTTCTGGAAGTCATGAGGAGGACTCATGAACTATCACTAAACATTTTCAATTAGTTCTGAGGAATTTGTTTTTGGTCAGACTCCAGCTCTGTGTCCCTGCATAGCTGTGCTTTAGTACTTACAGACTGGAGACTCCACAGTCAAACACTGGGATGTGCCAGTGAAATACACCCAAGGAAAGGTAAACAGTGGCTGAGGAGCTTCTTGTGTGCCTTCCTGCAACTCCAGGGCTTTTATTGTGTCATGCTGGAGCCAACAAAAGAGCCTCACAACCAGAATCACATGGATTACTCCTGACGGATGTGTCACACACACACAAAGCCAGGAGGCCTGAGCGTCCCTTTCATGCACAAATCTATGAGGGCATCGCTCCCCGAGGACACAAATAATTGTTCAGGGAATTGTTGGTATGGAAAGGAAGCACAAAACATTAAGGAAGGAACATCAAAGGCTCCTTGAAGGGCAGAACGCAGATACAGCCACTCACATGGCACAGAAAAACAGGGCTCAGCACTGAGGTTAACAGGAAAGGATGGGCCTGAAACCTGGCTCATGCACCTTTACAAACTCCTCTTCCTCCATTAACAGGCAAATGAACACAGTCTTTGACCAGCTGGTTCTGTTAAATCAGATCTGTCTGGTCCAGGGGCTGATTGCAAAGTTAAGTCTGTCAGAGTTAATCTGGCTCATCTTTTGAAAATTTTATAGGGATTTTATTATTACAAACAACCTTTATTTCTCCTGAGAAAACGTTAAAACTCAGTCACATATCATAGAGAAAAAACTGTCACTGCAACTGTTTTTCCCAACAAAGTTCCAGCAACTTTTAAGGAGATGAAAATCCAGCCTCAGAGAATGTGCTCCTGCCCTGTCCACGCCCTGGAAACCACAAACCTGAAGAGTCCCAGCAGCTCAGACAATGGGAGGGAAAACACCTGTGACAATCACACCCATCCTTTCTGCTGCCACTTCTATCAGCCTTCCTGAGAGCATTTGTTTAATTCAGCAGTCAGAACAGGACACACCTCACCTCTGGGCCCTGGATACAGGAAGGTCCCTGTTTTACGTGACTGACAAGCACCAGAAACTGAGAAACCATAAAAACACAATTAAGGAATGAGAGAAGGTCCCAGCCAAGCCCAGGAGAATGTAAAATATCTACCTGCCCAAGCAGCAACTCTCTCCTTCCAGCTAATCAGATTATAACTAAGCGCCTTTGTCTTCCTGTGGTATTTTTAGAACAGCTGTCAGTGAAAGTGTCACCAGTAACAACAATATCACAGACTCTTGCAGACAGCTGCAAAACAGAGACACCCAACACAAAAGCATGGTGGTTACTCACCTAAAGAAACAACAGCCACGCTCTCCGGCAGAAAATGAAGCCGGTATTCTATCAGTAAATGCACCAATATGATGCAAATAGCTGTGAAGGGGGAAAAATGCAGATTTGCAAGTGTTAATAATCTTTTATACAGCTTCACTTCTCCAAGGGAATCCCCCTGGCCCCAGGGTGATGCTTTTAAGATCCATTATGTGACCAACTGGCATAAACAGGCTGGAATACAGCCAGAAAAAAAATAAATCAGCTTGTTCCGTAAGTCCCAGGAACACAATTTTACCAGGAATGGTCAGTTTAAAATCCATGAGACACACATACTCAGAAATTTAATTTTCATCTTAGAAGCCTTCTGATGTCCTGCATTTCATTTTAGTCTCTCTTTTGTTCAAATCCAGTCTGTCACTGACCTCTGGGAGCACATTAACCCTCTCTGAGAACAAACAGGCACCTACTTCAGAAGCCAGCAGCTGCTTTCTACTTTTGGCTGCACTTCATAACAGTTCTTTATAGAAACCAATTTTCCTCTAAACCCAAATTGATTTGCAGAAGTCTCCACACTGCTGTCAACTCTGCACCTTCTGTTTTTTTTCCATCTGCTGCTGGAAAAGTCACCCATCAGAAGACTGGGTGAGCCCAGACTTTGAGCAACACCCCTCAGTGCATCTGCCTTGGAGGAACCAAAACACACGAAGGGAAACAGCCAAACCCTTCGTGCTCCTGAGAGTTCTGCCCCTGCTGCAGCTCTGACTCCAGCACTGCCCTGAGCAGAAGGTGAGAGACAACTCTGATATGTTAAGGAAAGACACCAGCCCAGGCTTGCAGAACAGCATCTGCCACCCAAACCCCTCTCTAAGCACAAGAGTGACAATTGTGGCACTCTGGCGTTGTCACCACACTCCTGTAGGAATGTCAGGAATTCAGAAGGGCCAGGAACACAGACACTGAACCTCAGCACTGGTGCATGTCAAGCTGAGTGTTGTCTGTCACCTCAAGCACCAAACCCTCTGAGGGCTGTCCAGGAGGGCAGAAGTGACTCCCAGGGCTCAGTCACTGCTCAGCACCACACTGTGCTCTCACAACGCCTCTGCCACATGTGAGCACACCCCAGGTGCTCGTTAAAGAAGGCAAAGACAATTAAACGTGTTTGCACTTTGAAACCAGGGTAAGGAAGTCTGCACGGCCCTCAGCCTTCCCCGGGGGTCTGGGAGGGTAAAGCCCAAACCTCCAAACCCCTCTGCCTGTGCAACATCCCACTGCACAGAGAGAGGAGCAGAGAGAAACATCACAGCTCTGACTGTGAGGAGGCCTCTGTCCTCAGCCTCACAGCCTCGCAGTTCGTTATTCACCTATAACAAGAAGACTGAAAAAAATGGTCATGCCACTGGACTGCTCCTCCTGCTGTGCCTGGACGCCAGTCTGGACTGGGAGGATGGGCTTGGGAGGGGTGGGTGCCACCAGTTTGGTCGTAGCAGCCAGCAGAGCGTGGAGGGTGGCATTGATGGCATCACGGGTGGCATTTGCAGACCTGTCAGGACAATGTGACATGTGATTACACCGGATAAAGAGCTGTCCCACTGCAGTCACACACACACATCTGCCAACCCCCAGACCCTCTGCTGCTCACCAGCGCCTCAGGGCCGCTTTCTACCTCAGCCCCTGACCACAGACAAACGCGGCAACTTCAGATTCACGGACACTGCGGGCACCAAAGGCTCCGCTCTGCAGCGCGACCCCGGGGCACGAACAGCCCCGGGCCCTGCCCGCACCAACCCCGCTCTCACACCGGGCCCTGCGGCCCCTCCAGCCCCCGCAGCTCTGCGCTACCGGCACCACGGCCCTGCCCCGCAGCACAGCTGAGC
>WEKX01007699.1:757705-771354 GCA_013390025.1 Pitta sordida
GTCCCCACTGCTCCTTGTGCCTCACAGCCACCACTGCTCCTTGTCCCTCACAGCCACCACTGCTCCTCGTCCCTCAGCCATGGACACCAGGTGCCCTGTCCCCCAGAACTGTCATCACTCAGTGCACCTTGTCCGTCATTTGCCATGCCTTGCAGCTCGTCCTTCTGTTTCTATTTTGTGGCCCGTGCTTGAGCCACCATTGCCCAGCAGCTCCTTGTTACCCAGCCGCCGTTGCCCAGGCTCACAAGTCACCCATTGTTAAATTAAAATATCAGTAATTAATGTGTGATTTTAACCAGTGAATTAAAACACAAAGTTCAGACCAGCTTTATCTGGTCTAAGTTCCAAAGGCCTTATGGCAGAGATGCTGACACTCATGATGCATCCACATAAAAGTGAAAACCACTCAAATAGGTGTGAACACACCTGAGTTTTCACAAGCAGTGATTTGAGCAGCAGCGGTTTTTCTGACGCAGGCAGGACAGAGCTGGGGAGCATCGAGTTTCCTGTGAACAGACTGAACCTACACCTCCTTNCACGTGCCGGGGGCGTGACGGTTCCCGCGCTGCGCCGGGGCGCCCCCTGCCCGCGGGGCAGAGACTGCAGCGGCACGGCCCCAGAGCCGCCAGTGCCGCCAGTGCCGCCATTGTGCCTTGTGTCCCCACTGTCCCCACTGCTCCTTGTGCCTCACTGTCCCCACTGCTCCTTGTGCCTCACAGCCACCACTGCTCCTTGTCCCTCACAGCCACCACTGCTCCTCATCCCTCAGCCATGGACACCAGGTGTCCTGTCCCCCAGAACTGTCATCACTCAGTGCACCTTGTCCGTCATTTGCCATGCCTTGCAGCTCGTCCTTCTGTTTCTATTTTGTGGCCCGTGCTTGAGCCACCATTGCCCAGCAGCTCCTTGTTACCCAGCCGCCGTTGCCCAGGCTCACAAGTCACCCATTGTTAAATTAAAATATCAGTAATTAATGTGTGATTTTAACCAGTGAATTAAAACACAAAGTTCAGACCAGCTTTATCTGGTCTAAGTTCCAAAGGCCTTATGGCAGAGATGCTGACACTCATGATGCATCCACATAAAAGTGAAAACCACTCAAATAGGTGTGAACACACCTGAGTTTTCACAAGCAGTGATTTGAGCAGCAGCGGTTTTTCTGACGCAGGCAGGACAGAGCTGGGGAGCATCGAGTTTCCTGTGAACAGACTGAACCTACACCTCCTCTGCTCTCATCATCTGATGTGGTTTTGTGGTGACTTACTTACATAGTCTTACTGCAGTTATCACCGAGGTTTTTTCCGCACGAGCTAATTTCCAACAATCTGCAGTTTGCTAATCCCCAGCTGCTTTAACTCCTTCTCTCCATCCCAGTAGCATTTGGGATGGAGTGCATGGCTTCAGCTCATGGGGGGACACCCAGAGCTCACGCGTGCCAGTGAAAGATGAAAGTGGCACTTTGCAAAAGGGTTCCATGCTGATTTCCAGAGTCGTTTTCCTCCACATGGAAACTGGGGGACTGCAGGCCTCCAACACATCAGAAACTCGGGCACTTCTGCTTTTTGATGTCAGTTTTCATGATATACTGGAGCGCAACAACACTTCATCCATAAATAATGACGCTTATGAAACACAGGAAATTTCCCCCTGAAATTTCTTTCCTTCCCTTGTTTCCCGTAAAAATTAAAATTCAGAGTTTGCCAAGGATGTCTGGAAGTAGCTGGTCACTAAAAGGTGAATCATCAATGTTTCCCTTGAGAACATCCCTAAAAATAAATTATACGCATGTTTTTAGCTCATAATAACTGGGGGGAGGGATGTTTACTTTTTCTGAAAAGCCCAGTGAAAAAAAGCAATGTTATATTGAGGGAGAGCTGGTGAGAATGTGGCAGGGAAGGACAGGGGGGCCTGAGTTAAAAGGAGTAGCTGCACCCATTCTTGATTACTTAAAATCTAATGAGGCAATGGTGGAAGGGCCAGGAAGGGGGCATGGCTGGAGTCCTGTGGGGTTTTGTCTGTGATGCGGGGCTCCAAAGCAATGTTCAGTTCTGTACCAGGCTGGTGCAGAACAAGGGAAATCTTAAAACTCCTTCCTAGTCACTCGAGTTGTGCTTGGCATGAGGAGTAGGTCATCTGGCCTGAGAACGAAGGCCAGAGATTGTATTGGTTTGCTTTCTCTTTGCTTTTGTTTTGTTTGGGGGGGTTTTGGCCTTGGCCTTGGCCTCATTTTTGGGGTTGTTTTTGTTCCTTAAATCTTTCAACTGGCACGGTTAGGAAACTCCATACTTGTTTTGCTTAACTGGCCTTGTAGTTGTCACATGCTTTGAATCATGAGGGCCTGCAGATGTAACCTCAGGATGTGAGCGACCTCCTCCTCTACGCCTGCTGGCCCTGGCCAAGGGAGAACCACAGATGGATTTTGTGAGCCAGGGGAAAGTGTTCAGGAAGGGATGTGGAAGGAAGGAGAACTGAGCCAGGAAAGTAGAGGCCTGGGAATGTAGAGAAACACAAACCAGGACCAAACTGAGGGCTGCAGTGTCCCGCGGGTGTGTGAGAACAGGAAGGAGGAGGTGCAGTTGTGGGGGGACTGTCTCCCTCTGGGCAGTCTCTGCTGTCCCTCAGAGCAGTGCACTGGGGGAAGTAACCACAGGTGAGAGCAAATTACAGCGTCTCAAACATTCTGTGCAGAGACTCATGTCTCAGCTCTGAGTCACCAGCAGGAAATACCTCTGCTCGTTTGACCTGTTGGTGCCAGTGCAGTGAGAAGGGGCAAGTCCATCTTACTGCCCCTGAGGTGACCACTGAGCCAAGCACCGCTCTGGCATCGCAGTGCAGATGGTTTTTCAAGGGCTGAGTCACAACAGAAAGCAATCACTTTGGCAGGAGGCTGCTCAGGCTGCTTCTCACTTGTGGTTTGCTGATGCACAGCTACCGAGCATCTGTTGATTAATGCATGCACTGAAGGTTGCTTTTAATAGATCCCAGGAATTTCACAGTTGTTTAAGCTCATCTAAGATGATGTGGCTGTAGGTAACATAGTGTTTAGTTTTAATTCTTAAATTATACAGAGCAACCTAAATAGATAGCTATGTAGAACACTGAGGGCAGGCACAGATGAGTAAGTGACCAGCTGTAACCTTGTGCTGGAAATGCAGGGGAAGGTGCTCAGGAGTGGAGCCTGTCAGCTCTAAAGGGCAAGGGCATGCCAGATTTACTCCAGGGAGTTGGTTTAGCTGTTATGACAGTCTTTGGCCTTGGAGACATCTGGGTTTGCCTTTCAGATT
Organism: Pitta sordida; assembly: GCA_013390025.1. Taxonomy (NCBI): domain Eukaryota; kingdom Metazoa; phylum Chordata; class Aves; order Passeriformes; family Pittidae; genus Pitta; species Pitta sordida. The sequence goes on from WEKX01007699.1 coordinate 760,990, forward strand.
ATCTACAAACAGATCTCAGACAGGTTGAAATCACCCTTGAGTCAATTCTCTCTGAAATACTGAACTTGCACCTGCAGTGGAGTGCAGCGAGATTGTGGGAGGAGGCTGCCAGATGTAGGGAAAGTGAGAGTCCTTCACCTAGACTTACTGTAGAACTGTTCTACAAGTGTTTAAATACATCAATAACCTTCATAGCTTCGATTTATAGCAAAAATAAAGTAGTTCCTGTGGTATGGAAAGGGGATCAGCTCTAAAATCACCTGAAGCCAGATCCTGATTCTGGCATGGAATACGGTGCAGGACATAAGGTAAGCCAGGGGTTTCAAAAACAAGATCAGCACCATTAAGAACACCAAAACCAGTAGTGGCCTTAAAATGGCAGTATCTCTGGGCTGCACGTGAGGAGGAAATGCTACGGCCACAGCACCAACAAGGCACTTGTATTGCTTACAGGAGACGTGCCCTTTGGGGCCTTCAGCACCCCCCAGGATTGGTCCCATCACAGCTCCCAAAGACCTTAGCAGGCTGGGATGTAAGTGCTGGGGAGCTGCACTGGCCTGAGAACAACCTCTGTGTAAAAGGATCCATTCCTCCCTCTCCCTACTCTCAGTGTGGGACTGAGAAAGACCTGGTGGTACTTTCACAGGAAGGATGAATGATCTTTGTTATCAAACTCAGAGCATTTCCTTATTACAGAGACGACAGTTCAGCTGCCACTAAGAAGGCAGGGAAAGCTTCTGCGTGTAATTTGCTTGCTTTATTGCTTTGGGGCAGATGGGAAGGATTCTCTTAGGCTGACTGATGAAATGTGGAAAAGTCTTTTAAACCCTCCCCTGTATGGATTTGTTTCTCTATCTTCTTAATGTGCCTTAGTATATATAGCATTTTATTCTCTTGTCGTCTAGCTATGTGCAGCAGGCATATGCCTGGCTACATATATGTATAAATATGAACAAACACATGGGCAGGCAAATTCCGGGCACTAGTTCTCTGCACATAGTGTCTCTCCCCTGGCTTTGGTATCTTCTGTTTGAAACTATTGGATGTTTGGTTTGCTTGCTTTTTATTGCATGTTTAGTCTGGTTTTGACATGCTCAATCTGGAGTTTATCCAGGAAGAAGCAGTGACAGCGGAGATCACATTGTGTGGCTATAACTAGTGCCCAGCAACATTGTGCCGCTGTAGCCGTGCACCAAAGGGTTGTGATTCACCTGAAATGCAAATCTGGCCTTGGGAACAGGGACCCAAAGGGCACTGGGAGGGAGTGTACCTAAGGTCACTGTCACAGCACCTGCTGGCACTGCTATGAGTGGCTGAACACACAGGCTGGCAAGACCAAGCTCCTCCCTTGCTGAGTCTGGGATGGGGTGAGGTGACCTTGCTGAGAAGCCAATTTCTCCAGCCCTATTTGCTTTTCAGGGAAACGCAGCTCTCCTAACCTCGTGTCCTCATTTTTGGCACTGGGTGCTTGTTCACGCTGGCTTGTGCCCTGCCACACACCAGCAACTGCTCTGCCAGGTCGGCAGACAGGCAGGACTGTCCCCAGTCACAGAGCTTTCAGACACTGACAGGTGGGGCCAGGAGGTGCTACCCCAGAGACAGGACATAGAGGAATTGACCTCTTTTGCTTTGGGGTTTTAAACAGTGAATTTTTTTGACTGCGAACTCAGGCATTTTATGAATTTCTGAGCTGGTACTGTGCTGTGACTCATCAAGTCCCCTCTCCAAGCAGTGTATGATGGGCCTCCTGTCTCATGGCATGACTCTCCCAGCACAAACGGGCTATGTTTAGTGACAGGCTTCGGCAGGAGGCAGTTGCTATTTTACAAATGCCTAAACTGAGGCAGAGAGAGGCTGGAGGAACAGCTCCAAAGCAGACAGCAAGTCAACGAGTGAGCTGGGAAGCATCCCACAGGGTCCCCTCCACCTGCCCTCTGACCAACACTTGATCTTGAGACCCACGAAGACTGGAGGAGTCTGCTCCCACTTTTTCACCCTGAAGTCCCAGGGTAAAGAGGTTTGGGTTTGTTTGCCAGCACAGACAACTAGCTCTAGGTATTCTCTGGATTACATTCTTGTTGGTACATAAATTAAAAGATCTTCCTTCCTTATTACAGGCTATCCTGAAAACCCTTCTGGCAGAGGGGATTAACAAATCTTTGTGACAGCTCTGATAAACAGTGTTTGGTTAGCTGGACTGCATTTGCTGGTGCCTGCCCCAAATGAGTCCAAGGATCTGTTGCAGTGGTGAGGTGCATCTGCTGTGACATGTCTACAAACAAACGACAACGGGAAAAGAGAACAACTGTACAAACAAGTGCATTTCTGGCTCATGGCAGTAGCCTGGAGCTGCTGGGCACTCCCAGGACTTGTCACCTCATGCTCACACAGGCAGCCTGCTCTCGAGCTGCCTCCAGAAGTGCCAGCCCTTGCAGGAGCTGATGCAGGGCCCTTCCAAGAAGGACACCAGCCTTCTCTGCCCTTGGCCAGTAGTGGGATGGCTTGCCAAAGGCAGTTGGGACACAGGGAGGCACACAGGGATACTCCAATTAATTTCAGGGTCATTTCCTGAAAAATGGTTGCATGGTCTCAGTGTTTCAACTGGGATGTATAACACTACATCCCTCTGTCCCAGTGAAGCAGTGGTGGCTCAGAGTGATCCAGGCTATTCTAAACCCAGAAATCTGCAGCGCCGGGGAAAATGTTAACAAAAAGCTGCTTGTTTAGTTTAAAATACCCTCACAAACTACACAGCTGAAGTCCAGGTTGTGTACAATGAACTGTACAGTGTAAAAATATTTTCTTGGTTTATCTGAGAAAAATGTGCTGATGGCAAAGCCGAGCCTGGTTTGTTGTTGTAACCAGGCGCCAGCCTTAGCAAACTCACCTGCTAGCAACAGTCAGACATTCTGAACGACTGAAGGTTATGGAGGTTGCACAAGAAGAGAAACTCTGCAAACCTGGACGAAACCTGCTGTCATGGGCCAATGGTCATTTGGGGACACAGCAGCTGGGGCCAGCAGACCCACTGGGCCATCACAGCTGGCCACCTCTGTATCACAGACCACGTAGTACCATCTGTAAAACCCTGGAATGAGACCCTTAGCTTCTATTTCAGGGAAGTGGGATGTGTGGTTGACACTTAAATTCCATGGAATTATGCTGCTTTATTCAGGTGACAGCAAGATAGAAAGAAACTATCACTTCCACTTTTGGTCTTAGGAAATTCAGCCTGACTTTTCAATTGAAATGTTTCTGGCTGCAGTTACATCATGTGGTCACTCAGGTTGTTCGTAACAAGCAAACATGAGCCCTGGTGCTTTGGTCAAATTCCAGCCAGTGATATTCTTTGTGACACCTTCCACCCTTTCTGTACTAGGTGGTGATGCTCTGCCTTTCCTGCCCTGCCCTACCGCCCGGGGGTTATTCCACACTGGCAGCTGCAGACCCTGGTGTGGGCTTGGACATCCTGAGGCTGCTGGAGGAAACACCAGAGCAGGGTCAGCCTCGTCGTGGATTGCAGCCCCTGTTGCTGTTCCAGTGGCACAAACAGCCCTGTCACACCCTGAGATATGGTGTCCCTCAGGAAGTGCTTTGTCTCTCTCAGGACCAGCCCTGACAACTGCTGTCTTTCGCTGTGGGCAAACAGAATTGCTGTTGTCCTGCGCAGGGACCAGGGCTGGTGCTTTTCTTTGTGGCTTTCCTGGGCAGATGGTTTGTCCATGCTCAGCAAATCCAGCGTGCCCGAAAGGTGCTGACCCACCACACGCGCATACACAGCACCTTCACAACAAACCTGATGCTTCCAGAAGGTGTTGGTCTCGCAGCACATGAACTGTGGGATGGACCCAAACCGCTGCTCTGCCTGATTTCTGCTGGATGGCAGCACAGCTGGGGCCAGCTTGCATATCCCTGCCTGCTGTAAATATCTCCTCTCCCTGGGTGCAACATCTAGGCTGAAAAAGAGCATTTATCTGGGGAAAGGCAGCGAGCTTGTCTGCGGCGTGGCTGCAGCTGCGAAATAAGTCGCTTCCAGATGCCTTATGATCCCTCGCAGTGAGGGCATTAAATCAATACCCACTTCACTCCTATAGGCAGGGTCCTGCTTATGACAAAAGCTGATGCTTCAAAGCATTAAGTAATTACAAAAATGAACTACCCTGCAGAGTGAGACACATGGCAGAGTAAAGAGCTTTTTTGACCAGATTGTTGTGACCCATGCTGTGTAACCTCGGGGGCCAGTCAAGAGACACTTTGCCCTTGAGTTCTGTGGGGAAGGAAGGACGGGATTTGTGCGTGGCACCTCCTGGCCTTGCATGAAGGTCACTGGGGAGATGATTGTGTCTGGGAACAGGCAGTGCTGAGCATGTGTCCTTGCTCCACTCTGGACTTGTGCAAGCAGTGCCAGCATCAGGCCCTGAGTGCAGTCTGTGTGTACGGTTTGCGGTCCCAGATCCACATTCCTGATGGTTTGGCTGTTACACACTCAGATCCCGAGTTTCCCTTTATGCTCCATGCTGGGGAATTGCTGGTTGTTAATTCTGCAGAAGCATCCGGTGTGGCTGAGTAACGCAGGGAAGCAGCCTCAGACTGCCTGAGCATGGAGGAAGTTACACATTTGGCATTCGAGAAAATGTATGCAAATAGCTTTTCCAAGGCCTTCTCATCACCATCCACGTTTAAAGCAATTAAACCTCCTTCAGAGTGACACTTCCATGTAAAAAACATTATACAGCACGTCGCCAAACTCCAGCACAGCCAAATAAATCATTCAAGGCAGCGATTCTGGGTTCTGAACTGTTGTTCTCCAGATGAGGAATAACTCAGCTGCAGTGGCAAGAGCAGCAGCTGTTTTTAGAGCTGGTAAAGGTCCCTTTAGCTTGATTTCACCTTCTGTGCTCTCAGTCGCTCTTGCTTCTGCAAAGATGGGAGAGTCATATATTCATAGAGTGACAGCAGGAGTTCCACTGCAAACAGGATAAAAATCAAGCATGAAAGGAAATTATTAGGATTTCCTCAGAATCAAATAAATATAGTGAAGGTGCTACAGGGAAAAGTAAAGCACCTGGCACAAACGGTGCCAGTGCCAAAAGCAAAGGAGAGGGAATCTGGGAGGGCGGCGCGGCTGCTCCAGCAGATCCCTCTCATGGGCTGAGCTGCTTCCTAAGCCTTGATTCCGCACATGCTTAACCCCTGCTGAGGTCGGTGACTTACAGGCAGGTACCCGGGTGCTCTGTCACACTGCAGGGGAGGGGAGGGGACAGGGACGTGTGGCTGAAATGGGCGCCTGTCTCACCTGGCGCCGTGACCGAGGTGCAGCCCCAGCACCCTGTCCCTGTTCCCCGGGTGCCAGCACCACATCACCGCTGTCGCAGCAGGGACGTGCCCTGGGTACGGTGCTGCCCACTGCCCAGGAGCCCCTCACCGGCTGCATCCCAGCTCATCCCAGCGCATCCCAGCTCATCCCAGCGCATCCCAGTTCATCCCAGCCAGCACTCAGCCGCTGGCAGCATCACAGCGAGGGGCACAGCAGCGAGAGCTTTACAGCGCTGTGCTTTTCATGGGCTGTATGGCACGGGGATCTGGAAAACAAATGTCCAAGCTCTCTTGGAGGGCAAGCCTTCCCTCCCTCGTGTGACCGCGACGAACAGGGATCACTCTGTGCCAGGTTCACTGTGCAACATCAGAGCAACAGCTCCCAAAACAGAGCCTGACCTTGCAACGATTTTAAGAGAAATGAAAGGCTGCACATGTTTTAAGAAAGTCCTGCAAGTGCCTTTCCTTGTACATCAAAGGACAATGACTACAGAGGCAGCATCTGGGTGGTCCAGAGGTTTATCTCTTTGCCTTTCTAATTAAATATTTATTCCAGTTCATCAAAATGTAAGCTGGGAAGAAGGTTACAATGTCTGGAAGGCTTCATACTTTATTCCAACAATATATCCAAATATATTCAGAGAATTTATTACGACTTTGCTGTGTGGCTGAGGGTGCAAGGAGGGATCCAGAACAGAGCCATTTCGTAGGGTCACCTGGGCAGTTCGGTCAGCAATCGAGTGGAAAAGGTAAAAATCCCCTCAGCTGCAGCTGTTGAAGGAAATGGGCTTTTTTTGCTGCACAGCAGAAGATTTTATATTCTGCATTTGAAACACCATCTTTAATGTGGCTGTAGAAGGTTCTTACTCACCATGCAACCATATTCCCCGCTTGGGAATCCAATTAAGCTGTTGGCCTTTGTGTGTTAATTTTGCATTATGTAATTATGAGTTAATAGAAAGCAATTTCCTCTGAAATGTTCTTTTGGGTTGTCCTTGTCACCGGATTTCTGGAAGGCAGTCGCATTTCTACATGGCGTGAAGTCAGGTGGCTTCAACAGGAAGAATTTCATCCCACAGTTTTGAAATGCAGCTGTGTGTTTGAAGAGCCCAGATGTTCCTTTTCCATCCTTGTGACCTGGTAGGAGTTAGGCAGGGTTTCACCTCTGCCTGCAAGTGCCTTGAATCTGTTTTTTCTCGATGTCCTTGCAATCCCTCACAGACCAGGGAAGCACAGCACTCCCCAACCGCATGTACAAACAAGGCTGGTCCCAGTGAAGAGCTTCCTCTTGACCTCCTGGTGTACTGGAAAAGGCCTGTTTGTTTTCTGACTCTTGGACAGCTTGGGCTGTTTGGCAGTATTTTACCCCAGCCATTGTCATAAGTTTTTCAAAGGGACTTTGTTAAGTGGCATGCATTTTAAAATTTGTATAAATGACTTGCACTGAATTACACAATTACTTTATCTCTTGTAGGCTGAAATTTCCTTCCTTGTGAAACTTTGGGAATTACACTCTGATGTACGTATTTCCTTGACTAAATATTTGGATCTCAAAGGCATTTTAGGAGTCTTTGCACAAGTCCCCTTTGTCTGGGACAGATGATCAGCCTTCAGAGGTGGGCTGATGCAAACAGAGGCAATGAAATAATCCGATACTCTGTAATGTGCCATGAGAAGATAAACATTTTAGCCTATTTCTCTGATGAGTGAACATGGAGCTCTGCAAACTCACTCCTGTGCACAGTGCCTCCTTTTGGGAGCTATGACACATCTGTTGACTGCGGTGGAGTGAGTCATCCCTATGGTTGGGCACAGGTACAGGTGCTATTAAGATCAGAGCCCTAATATCCTTGTTAGAAAGTGTAGTGGGTGGCATCATCTGAGAACTGGTCTGCAGCACTCCTGCATCACAACACCTTGCAGTTTTCAGTGGAGGTTTTCCATTAATAAACAAATAGCTGCTTTCGGCTTCTCTTCTGTTGCTGCCAGCACATTGATGTGAGATACAAGAGCTGCACCCGTGGGTGGCAGTGGTCTGACCCCCGGCTGAAAATGGCAGGGCCACTTAGGTGTGCTGTTATTGCCAAATTAAGTACACACCCTGTTGTGTCTTTCTGAAAACCTGCTGGATCAATAATTACGTCTCTGATCTGGCACATGGCACACACCAGGCATTTATTGCATATGCTGGGGCTGTGGGTGTACATGTAAAATATTTACATTCCTGCTGTGTGTGCATCCTCTGTGCACTGCTCAGAGTCTGAGATGACTCTAAATGGAGCTGGAGCAAGCCCTGTGTTGCAGGAGACAGCTTAGTGAAACACAGAGGGAGCACATTGCTCTTGCAAGGCCGAGGGCTGATCAGCATCCAGTCCATCCCCAGTCTCTCTCTGTCTCTGAGCCACACAGCTCAGGTTCCCACTTTGCTCACAAACCATCTGGCAGCAGAAACTCCAGGGAAGAGCAGCCTTGCTGAGCAGCTGGAGGACTGACACCGTGCGATGCTGACTGTCCTCACCTTCACAAATGGAGGCATGTTCCTAATCACAGGATGGAGTCTGTTCTGGAAAGTCTCTACCATCGGGCCTGAAAGTACCAGAGTCCATGACAAAGACTGCAAAACGCTGGTGAGGGCTCTTGATACAATCTGTCCTTCGCTGAAGTGGCTGAAGGAAGATTATTTGCCCAGATGAAACAGTCCACATGCAGTGTCTGTGGCAAGTCACAGTATGAGATGGGCAGTTACAGTGGAGCAGCCCTTTGATGACTGTTTCAAACCCCAAACCTGAGGATTATGTGCCACCCTTTTATCTGCTCTGGGGCCAGCTCCTGTAAGGCTCTGCTTCAGATGCTGCCATCTCTAACCTGGCCCTGGGGAAAGATCAGACACCGAAACCTCTCTTCTCGTCTAACTTCATTTTATCGGGAGTGGGCAAAGGTGGGGAGAATAGCTTTGGCTGGCGTTCCTAATCCCTCAGCTGCGGAGAGGCAGGGCTGGGAGAAGAGGAGAGACCAAGTAAAATAAAAGGGTTAAAGTGAGGTGGGTTGACTGGAGCTGAGCCCTGGTGCAGAGGGAGAGGGGAGGTGAGTCAGAGCGGGGCAGCAGGGCAGACAGGCCCCAGCCTGGCTCCAGGGCGTCCCTGACTTCACTTGTCTGTGACAGTCCCTGCTGTGGCACCCACGGCCTGGGAGCGAGTTTCTGGGTGGCTCCTCCAGCAATGTCATAGCTAATTAAATGAGTTCCATGGGTTATATCAGTGGTTGTGACGATGCCTCACCTTTGACCATGTCTGTATCAAACAAATCATAATCCAAGCAAGAAACCTTCTTGGGTTTCTTTGCCCAAGGCATCCTTTTAGGAGTTGGCTAAACACTATTTTGTGAATAGCAAATCCAGCTGCCACTTGGCCATGCAGTTGCTGCAGCACTGTGTGTTTCCAGAAATTAATAGGGTTTAGGATTTATTTCAGTGATGGTGGTGGTGCAGTTGCAATCCTGGAAAACAAGAATAAGTACCAGTTTCCTCATTCCTGAAGCTAGTTCAGCTCATGCAACCTCTCCAGGGAAATCCCTGCTTTCCTTCTCAGCTTCCTGGCTCTTGAGGATCCTCTGTCCTCGAGATCCTTCCGCACCTTGGCACATTAAGGAAACGAATGCCTTACCTTTCAAAGAGAGATTTCTATTTTTCTGCTAAAACCTGCTCTTTTTTGTTGTTGTTGTTTAGGTTATCTTCCTTTTTATCCCCTCCCTCCTCCATGAATCTGTGTATCTGTGTATCTAAATGGTACACACGTGTGTGTACCATTTGTCAGATGGGAGAAATCTTTACTTGCCCTTACTGCATCCAGGCTGGAATGCTGTGACACACAGCCATACCTGGAGAATCCTTTATCCCAGCATCTGACCCCAGGCTGACGTGGAGCTGGTGCTGGGCACCCCCAGCCTGGCTGTCACCGCGTTGTGGGGTCAGAGGTTTGGGTTGAGCAATGCCTCACTCCCTGCCTGGGAGAGGCTCACCCCTGGGGCGTGGGAGCAGTCTGGGGGGGGGGACACATACTGGGCATGTCCTGGCAGATGGTCTGTCCCCATCTTCTGCTCCACAGACCGTCATTCCTGGGAGTGTTGCTGCCTTCGCTGCCCACCCTGGGTGGAGTCAGCCTGGCCCACAGCCTCGCTTCCTGCCTGGAGCCTGGGCTTGGTGTTCTCAGCACTGCTGGTTGGTGAAATCAGAATTACCTCTCCCTCTGGCCTCCCCTGAGCAAAGTCAGCAGTCATAAACAAGGCAAAAACCAGGGCTCTATGAGCTGGGCTGGGCCCCATCTGCTCTGCAGCTACTTCTGGCTCTCTCGTTGTGGATGGTGTTTCTGTTCTCCCATATTTTCATTTTCAGGCGTCTCCAGGTCCTTCTACACAAAACGAGGCAACTGCCCACAAATGTGTGCAAAACTACTTAATTACTCTGTAAACGACTGGGGCGCTGATTGCTGATCGTGCTGTTTGTTGTGTCGATCGTGGTGACTTCACCCTTTTGCCCGTCTGTGCCCATCACCTCCTCCCGCACGGGACCAGGGGCACCCCGCACTCCGCGACCGGACCCTGCTGCTGGATGAGCTGGGGCAGGGGTTCCGCTCCTGCTGTCCCGGTGCATGAGTGGGTGTCCTGGGGACACAGCCACGTGCCCTGAGCCATTTGAGTGTTTAGGGACCTTTCTTGGGTGTTCTAGGAGCACGGCCACGTGTCCCTGGACCATTGCTGGGTGCCCTGGACCATCGCAGTCTGTCTGGGGGCCATTGCCATGTGCCCCGAGCCATTGCTGGGTGTCCCGGGGCTATTGCTGGGTGTCCCGGCAGCGTCCAGCAGTACCCCCGTGGCCCCGGCCGGGTGTCCCCAGGTCACTGCCGGCTGCCCCCGAGCCCCCCGGTGTGTGTCCCAGGCCCACAGCCGCACGTCCCCATCTCAGTGCCCGGTGCCCCAGAGCCCCCCGGCGGGGCGCGGGGCCGTGCGGGGCGGTCTCTGCCGAGGACCCCCCGGTGGCGGCGGGGTCTCGCA
>WEKX01007699.1:771391-815252 GCA_013390025.1 Pitta sordida
GGGTGCGGGTCCCCGCGGCTGTGCGGGAGCTGCCGGGGCCGGGCGGGGGGAGACAGAGCTCGCCCCGGAGTTTGTTTGGGAGAAGTGGAGTGTTGTCCAAGTGCCTGTGGTCTGAACGTGCTGCCTGGCGGAAATCCTACTCTTTTTGTCAAGTGGGAAGATGAGAAGTGTGTATTTCAGGAGGAGAGCGTGCTGGTTTCGGTGTTCCTTGTCACACCCCGTGGGGGACTCGAGGAGCCGTTTATCAATATGGCCAGCACCCGGTGCTGCCGGGGCTGAGTCCATCTCCGGTGAGCTGCGGGAACACTTGTGGTTGGACGCTATCTGCTCCCTTCATACATTGTATCTCGTGTCTGTACAGAGCCAGGACTGGCGGTTTGTCCTTCAACCAAACTTTGGCAACAATTTATTTCTATGCAAGCAGCCCTTTCCAAAGAAATTGTGAGTTTCTCCTTGAAATGTCATTGGTATTGCTCATGCCATTCCTAGCTTGGACATCCTAAGGAGACCTCTGTGTGTTTTCAAGGTGACTTCTGCGGGTCTTTATTTACAGATGATGTCCCGTGGCTGCCACTGGACAGCCTTTGGGAGCCTTTCCCAGGGCAGAGGAGGGCTTGGCTGGTGTTGGAAGCCCTGCTTGTGGGGCTTGTGACCTGGGCACAGCCCGAGCGAGGCCGTGCGTGCTGGGCCTCGCCGTGGTGGCCGAGGGCTTTGTTGTCACAATGGGCAGCCCCTGAGCTCCTGGCCACTGTCCCGCAGGCTGGCCAGGGCTGCCAAGCCACTGTCTTGTGTCCGTTGGAGGGAAGTTTCATTCTGGTGCTATCAGGAGGTGCAGCTGCTCCCTCTGTAAGCACAGCCCTGCTCGTCCTGTTGGTGTCCTGGCGTGGCACTGGGGGCTGTTCTGTCTGAGGTGTCCTGTGGCCCATTACAGGGCAGGCACAGGGAATGTCTTCTCCAACAGTGGTGGCATGGCTGGGGATGGGCTTCCCTGGGCCCAAGTGGAATAGCTGTACAGTTTAAGAAGGAAACTTCTCTTCTAAGTGTGGTTTTGTTCCTTTTTTAGAGTATTCTGGTTCATTTTATGCTGCTTCTGGATGGTCACCAATCCTAGGGATGCTGGAGATCCTGTAGGGCATAAAATGTAGTTTAAAACCAGCTCTGTGCCCAGAGGCCTTTCCCTTCATGGACTGCTGAGAACGTTCACATCCTACCCGATGTTCTTGCTGTCTCTGATGCTCAAAGGGGAAGCAGAGAGATGTTAGTGGTCCCTGTCCCCACCCGCCCATGAATGTCAATGGTGTTCTGAGTCATCTCCTCATCAGGAGATAGATCTGCTTCCTTTTTTTTTTTTTCCCTTCCTCTTTCAGCCAAAAATATTCTATCATGAAAACCCAGCCCAGCCCTCCTGGTGCTTGGAGGGAGTTTGTTTTCAGGCCAGAGTGGTGAGGACGAGGTTGGAAGAAGAGTGAGTAGACAGGACACGAGCAGAGCTGGGGGTTGTAGTAAATGTGCAGCGTGTGCAGGGTGTTCTGGGGTCTTTCCTGCCTGCCACTGCCTCGGCACACTGGGCTGGGGCTGGTTTTCTGGGGCCACTGCAGGGCCTGGGAACCCTCTGCCCAGAGACCATCCCTTGCAGCATGTGCTGGTCATTGGCTAAACCAGGGGCAGGACAATGATTATTCCCTTCCTTGACTGTACCTCAGCTGAAAATAAACCCCCCCCAAATAAACGGGACCTGAAGCTGCAAGTGAGCTTGAGCCATCTAAAGCATGGGATGGCTGGAAGAGCTTTTGGCTGCCGGGAAGGGTCTGCTGGAGCTGACTCTGCTCGTGGGGGTCAGCAGGGCTGGAGCCAGCCTGCCCTGCCTGGGCAGTGTCAGTCCCTGTGGGCTGGGAGTGGCCCTGTGATGGGATGGCATCCCCACGGCAGGCCGTGCTGTCCCCAAGCCCCATGTTTGAGGGGGAGAATTTCATTAGTACTGTTGAGGCCTGTTGTGTTCGAGCAGTTGTGCACCAGTGCCAGGAGAAAACTGGGACAGTTGCACTTCTGGGTGCTGTCTCAGCGCATTGGTGTGGAGCTGGCATGCTTGCTGGCTGGAAAAGCTGGATAACTGCTCCTGGTGCCCTTTGGAGACAGGGAAGGGGAGCCCAGCCCGGGCTCAGGGTTGCCTGCCACCTGAGTGACGGTGGCGTTTGGCTCCTCACAGCCCAGGTGACCCTGCAGTCTGCTCCAGACGGAAATGCAGGAAGAAATTCGTGTTTACTGTCAGCAAATAGCCATGCTTGGTCCCTGCAGGGAGTCCAGGGCTTTTGGGGCTTATGTTTGCATTGTGCCTGGGTTTATGTGATGCCTGGGGTTGCTCCTAGTTTCTGTCCTTCACCAAGGTTTCCTCCTACAGAGCTGAAACATTCTTGTGGCCTCAAGTTTGTGCAGAGCAATCCAATGTAAACAGCCAATGCCTCCTCCTTCCCAGCCCTTGCATCCCATACCCATCTGTCCTCCCCACACAGCACCCTGGCGATGACATCCCTGGGCTCCCACAGCCACCTTGGCACGTCAGTTGCCAGGGTCCCAGCGGATGGCACAGACACAGCAGGCTCTCCTTGTGTTCAGTGCAGCTCCCCGGCGCTCGCTGGCTCTTGTCCCTGCCTGGCTGGGGTGATCCTGTGGGTCTGTCTCATCGTGGCCATTGTGTGCAGGATGAGGCGGCCGATTGTTCTGCGGGCAGTGAGCTGGGGGTGAGCTGGGGCTGCAGCGGCTGCAGGCTCACATGAGATGCCCTGTGAGGCAGCAGGTACCCAGCGATGTTTGCGCAGGGGGGCAGGTCACTGGTGCTCACTGCCATGCCTGCAGGACTGCCAGCAGTGAAAGCCCACTGGCCTCGTCTTTGGAACGAGCAGAGCTTGGCACTGGGTGAACAGCTTTGTGCTCTTCTGGCGGCCAGTGGGCACCTCAGCAGGTTCTTTCACAGGGCTTGTTCTTGGCACTCGGCTCTTGCCCTCCTGGGACAGCTGCCCTTTGTGCCTCCTGCCTTACCCAGGTGGGATGTACCGAAAAGGGCTCACAGGGGTCACTCTGTCAATGCCCAGCCCTGGGTGTTGGAGCAAGGGTGATGCAAGTGCAGTGAGTGTGCTGACTTGGAGCTGGAGCACCTTGAGAAGCTGTTTCTGTTCAGTCTTGACTTCTGCCTCAGAGTTCATCCATGGGCTGTGGGTCTTCCTGAGAGCTGTGCTCAGTCCCTGCCTGTCCTGTTCTTGTGTGCTTGTGTGGCTTTCCTAAAAGTGTCTGGTTTTATGCTCTTTGAACAGGCTCTGGGAAATAAAGGGAATTCCTCCTGCAGCTGAAAGCAGAAATGGCTTTTCAAGCTGCTTGCACTGCAAGTTGCTGTTTCGCATTTGGTAGCTCTCTCTAGCGCAGTGGGAATTTCTCCAGCCTTGGGCTTGGTCTGGTGAAAAAGGTGGCTGCTGTGTAACTGGGAGGGTGGGGACTGGCCTTCTCTGGTGCTTGGGTGGCTGCTCTTGGCTTTTCTCTTGTTGTCTCTCCAGATGTTGGAGCCTCTTTAATTTTATTTTTTTTAAACCTAGGTTTCTTGTACTTGGTTGGATCTGGTACAGGAAAATAATGCTGAGAATTTAAATTATTAGGTGAAAGATTGTTACCTTTGTGACAGGGCTGTAATTCAGTCTGGCTTTACTTCCTCAAAACTTATCAGGAGTCGTACCTGACTGGTCATACAGAGCCATGAGGTAACACCATTAGCCTTGAATTGTTGCCTGTCGCAAGAACTTGATTTTGCTAGGCAGGTGTAGGAACAGCCCTTTGAAGCACTGTTCCATCACACTGTGTGTCAGTGAGTGCTGTGGGGACCAACAGCTGCTTCAGTGCAGCTCGTTTGTAGCTTTGGGCCTTTGTAAGAATGTTGTATGGCCAAAGGTGGCTCACCCAGTTCAGTTGTCTAAGGCGTGAGCCTGGCAGATCTCAGCACAGTTTGGGGGTGGGAAATGGCAAAAGATTTTGCTCCAGCCAGCTTGTCCCGGATGGAGGGACCGTGGTTGAGTTGCCTGTGGTGGTGAGGGACAGAGGAAGAGTGGTGGCTGTACCCCCAGGCAGGGGGATGGCACTGTGGGGATGTGCAGCTGGGGCTGGTAAATCGGGGTGAAAGCAGTGGGGCAGTCGGGTGCTGCTGGTTTTGCTCTGCTGGGGGAGCATGGGCAGAAGGAGCCTGGGCAGAGCCAGTGCTGGTGGAGAGGAGAGCAGGCACAGTGGCAAGGCAGAGTCTGGAGTGAGGGGCTGGGAATGGTGGGGCTCTGGTGCACACTGGTGACCTGTGGTGGCCTCGGCTCAGCCGGGCAGAGACTGGGTGCAGGTGCCCATTTGTGTCTGCCAGCAGCTTGCTGGATGTCTGAGCAGGGGTGGAAGACGAAGGTGCTGCTCAGAATAACCAAATGAGGTTTGTGCTGTCCTAGCCCTGGCTTTCATCCCTAGGTGTTCCCCCTGCAGCCCAAGGGAGTGTGGTATCTCACCGTGGAACACGGGCAGCGCTGCCCTCCTTTACCCTCCTCTCCCTGAGAGATCTGGCAAGCAGCATTTCACAACCCGAGGAGGGAACAGCCCAGTTCCACAGCGTATCCCACGGAGGATATTGCAGTCATTGCATCTGACAGTGACTGGGGGTAGTAGGAAACCCTCAGGTGCTGCTTCCTACAAGAGATTGAGCTCCGGATCTCCTGCGCTGAGTGGAAAGAGAGACTGGAGGCAGCTATGGGAAATCACTCCTTCGGCAACAGCATGTTGGAGACCACCTCTTGCTCAGGGCTAATAAATTACAAGGTTTCTTTGGGGGCAGGTGGATTAGTGGGGTTTCCTTGCTGTAAGCACCTGTGCTGTCTGTCAGGCACGTCTGGTTTGGGTTATTTTGCTGATGGCTAGCCTGGTGTTGCAACTGCAGAGAGTATGTGGAGAGTTCATGTTTCATCCCTGCATCTCTGGCAGCCTGGACTGTGGAAGCAGAGCAGCAGACACAAAAGCTCCCAGGTACTGGTTCATTACTGCAGATTGCACGCTTCAGAACTTCCATGATCTGTAGCAGAGGGGATCTTAAAGCAAACCCACTGGTGCTGTCAGCCCAGGAGTTGTGGTCTTCATGTGCTTGGGAGGCCATGGAAGGTTAGGGCTTTGAGAGGCACTCAGCCCCTTCAAGTGGCTGCTGGCTGCTGGAGATAAGGGCTCTGACACTGCTGCTTTGTCTCCTGAGCCGATAGTCTGCCTCTCTTCCAGGTGGACTCATTAATTGCATTAACTCAGGCAGCATCTACTCTGCAGGGGACGGTGGAACCGCTGGGGACCACTGCAGGGAGAGGAGCTGAGCAGTGTGGGGAGCTGCATGCACTCAAACCCATTTGAATGCTGTTACAGTTGGTGGATTTTAATGTCCAAGCACATGGAATCTTTAAATACTTCATTTTATTGAAATGTCTGGGGAGCCTCAGAAGGATGGCACTGGTGACCCTCAGCCTGTGCCACTGTCCAGGTAAGGCCATGCAGACCCCTCTGCCCTCCCTGGGGCAGCACCAAGTGATCAGCAGGAGAAGCTGATGCACAACTGCACAGGGTGAGAAAAGCTTCCCCTGAACGGCTTTATTTTTAAAGCATCATTGTCACAATAAAACGTGTTTACTTTGACAAAACCTTTGCTGGGTTATTTTAGTGAAGTTTATTTCCATGCAGGCTTTTCCTTCGCTGTTGCATTCAGAGTGTTCTGGCTGTGGCTTTGGCTGGCAGCATTTTGAACAGGGGTGCATTAGGGTGGTTAATGTGTGTTTGAAGGCTTTCTAGCACCAGCTCTATTAAATACCGTGGGGATTAGACCTGTTTGAAGAGATGGAGCAGAAAATGTATAGTGGACTGTGCAGCCTGTTTAAATGCAAAATAACCCCAAATCAGACATTTTTGAGAGATGTTGATGGTGTGGGGCTTTTTGAGAACATGGAATAGATAACATTAAAACCACCAGGGCTTTCAGCATTACCCTGGAGCTGCTCTTATTTTGAAAGGAAAGGTGGACTGAAAAGCTGAGGGTGATGTCAGTGCCCGGCAGGAGAAGTGGTGCCCTCGGCCATCCTCATCTGCTGCTTGGAAGTGGCCCAGGGGTGACAGTGGGACAGCATGTGTAGTCCTTGTCCTGGTGGGAAGCATCCTCACAGTGCAACTGTGGTTTAAAGTGTGACAGGCAGGGCTGTGGGGCCCTTTTTTTCATTACAAAAGGAGTTTTCTTGGGCTTCAGCCCTTTGCAAGCCTGTGTGGCATCCCTGAGCTGGAGGATGCCACTGCACATGTAACTGAAGAAAGCAAATCCAGGCAANATAAGGGCTCTGACACTGCTGCTTTGTCTCCTGAGCCGATAGTCTGCCTCTCTTCCAGGTGGACTCATTAATTGCATTAACTCAGGCAGCATCTACTCTGCAGGGGACGGTGGAACCGCTGGGGACCACTGCAGGGAGAGGAGCTGAGCAGTGTGGGGAGCTGTGTGCACTCAAACCCATTTGAATGCTGTTACAGTTGGTGGATTTTAATGTCCAAGCACATGGAATCTTTAAATACTTCATTTTATTGAAATGTCTGGGGAGCCTCAGAAGGATGGCACTGGTGACCCTCAGCCTGTGCCACTGTCCAGGTAAGGCCATGCAGACCCCTCTGCCCTCCCTGGGGCAGCACCAAGTGATCAGCAGGAGAAGCTGATGCACAACTGCACAGGGTGAGAAAAGCTTCCCCTGAACGGCTTTATTTTTAAAGCATCATTGTCACAATAAAACGTGTTTACTTTGACAAAACCTTTGCTGGGTTATTTTAGTGAAGTTTATTTCCATGCAGGCTTTTCCTTCGCTGTTGCATTCAGAGTGTTCTGGCTGTGGCTTTGGCTGGCAGCATTTTGAACAGGGGTGCATTAGGGTGGTTAATGTGTGTTTGAAGGCTTTCTAGCACCAGCTCTATTAAATACCGTGGGGATTAGACCTGTTTGAAGAGATGGAGCAGAAAATGTATAGTGGACTGTGCAGCCTGTTTAAATGCAAAATAACCCCAAATCAGACATTTTTGAGAGATGTTGATGGTGTGGGGCTTTTTGAGAACATGGAATAGATAACATTAAAACCACCAGGGCTTTCAGCATTACCCTGGAGCTGCTCTTATTTTGAAAGGAAAGGTGGACTGAAAAGCTGAGGGTGATGTCAGTGCCCGGCAGGAGAAGTGGTGCCCTCGGCCATCCTCATCTGCTGCTTGGAAGTGGCCCAGGGGTGACAGTGGGACAGCATGTGTAGTCCTTGTCCTGGTGGGAAGCATCCTCACAGTGCAACTGTGGTTTAAAGTGTGACAGGCAGGGCTGTGGGCCCCTTTTTTTCATTACAAAAGGAGTTTTCTTGGGCTTCAGCCCTTTGCAAGCCTGTGTGGCATCCCTGAGCTGGAGGATGCCACTGCACATGTAACTGAAGAAAGCAAATCCAGGCAAACCCTGCTGCACAGCCTTGGGCTGTGGTACAGGCACTTCAGGCCTTGTTTGTTTGCATGTCTGGGGAATTTTATGGCAAAATAATTGATCCATTTTCCTGAATGCTTTCACCATAAAAACAAATCAGAGAACCCTCTTGCAACATGGTGCTGCCACCTCCTTTGCTTTGGAGGCTGGGGACCAAGTGAAACTTTAACTGTGCTGACGTGCTGCCAAAAGGCTCCTGTGTAGATTTCTCTGCACTGGGAGCACAGGCTGGTGAGGGGATGGCCATGGGGCACAGGCTGGGGAGGGCTGTGGGATCCCTGTGATACGGGAGCACACGCTCTTAATTTATGATGTCTCCACATAGCAGCAGGTTGGGAGCAAGGATTTTGGATGCCAAGTGGAGAAGGCGGCTACCTGAATGCAAATGTTTATAAGGGACCTGTAAAAAAGCCTGTACAAAGCGTTTCCAGTAGAAGAGGAAAGCAAACAACTGCAGTGCTCTGGGTAGTCAAGTGTGAACTGATATTTTTTCCCTCCCTCGCTGGCAGGACAAGGAAGGTGTTTCAGTCCCTGCCTCGGTGCCCTCTGCGTCAGCGAGCGCTGGCAGAGGCTGCGGGAGCTGTGGGCACCTTCTGCAGAGGCTGCTCCAGCTGAGACGGCCAGGAGTGGGGCTGGGGCAGGGCTGGGGGCTGCACGGGCTGGGAGGCAAAGGGGGAAGCTGCAGGGAGTCAGCAGGTGATGCCCAGACCACAGGCAGATAAAGCTGCTGGAATGGCTGTGTGCTGTGGCAGGAGAGCCCAGAGCTGGGCCGTGCCCAGGGCACGTGGTGGATTCTGCAGGGCTGCAGCACCCTGGCATCGAGGGGGAGAACTGTGGAGATCACGTTCCTCTTGGCAAACGGGGGGGCCTCTCTTGGAGCTGGGGACCCTGGAGGACCACAGGAGAAACCCTGGCCACAGCAGCTCCCGCAGGAGTGTGAAATGCTTCCACACGCGCAGCTCGCTTTTATTCTGCAGTCATTTTTTCTCCCCCCCTCAGTGTTTTTCCAACTCACGTCTTGCTGCCAGAGTCCATATTAATAATGCATGACTTTTTTTTTTTTTTATGGTGCTTCCTTCCCGGCGTCCCTTTCAGCTGCTGAGTCAGAGAAGATTGTTATAGCAGCAACCTCTGAAGCGGTGAAATGCCCCTGCAGTGCTCAACTGCTGTCATTTATCATCCCGGCTCCTCTGCGGGCAGCTCGGTGCCTTGCCCGGCTCGGGGGGAGGATCCCAGTGCCAAAAACCTCATTCCTGCTACACCAGAGCTCTGCTCGGCCTTCCTGGCTGGGGTTTGGTGAGAGCAGGTATTGCTGCTGTTGGCTGCTTTTGTTTTGGTTTGAAGTCCTGTGAAATTTTTTTCCTGATCTGCCTGAGACTGTGCTTTGGGATTGTACCCAAGACTTGTTTTCTCCCCTCGTTACTAATTTTTAGATAATTTTTTTTCCTCCTCCCTGTACCCCCCTTGAGATCCATACCTGAGCATTTTAAGCTAGCTGGAATGACAGAAGCCACATAGTGTGTTAATGTGGTTAAATTAACTTAAAATCCTTCCAGCTGAAACGTGCCTGGCTGCAGCAGGAAGCATTGGAGTCGCTAATGCAGCACAGAGCAGAGATTTGCAGGGCTGCTGCCTCCGGCTTGGGATGAGTCCCTGGTGGATCAGCTCCCTGCAGAGCTGGTCCCCTCCTGCCGGCTCTGAAACCCAGAGGGAAATCGGGAGCAGTGTCACTTTTCAAAGAATTTGTCTTCTAATGGCTTCAGTAGTACCTCCACTGTAATCTGGGGAGCAGATCTCTCCTGTCTCTCCCCGAGCACAGCTTTGGGTGGAAGCTGTTGTGGCACTCACTGAGAGATGTGGGGACACAGCCCTGGTGCTGCAAACAGCATCCTCATGGTCCTGAGGGCCTCCCTGGGCTTTGACAGATCACCTGTCAACTTCATCCCAGAGCAAGCAGGAGAGGGGGAAGGAGGGCTCCACCGTTGGGGATGGCACGAGGAGCAGAGAGAGGCCTGGGGCCGGGAGGGAAGCGTTTCCATGCTCTGCTCAGCTGGTGAGAGCTGACTGGAGCTGACCCTGCTGCACACCTGCAGGCTCTGGCTGTGGCAGTCGTTGCCCTTCCCATAGTGTGCTTCCCCCTTGGCACTGAGCAGTTCTGCTGGGACTCCACAGCGCTGGGCTACTGAGTCATTCCTCCCCAGGAAGGGAGAGCTGCTGTGGTGTGAGATCACCCCAGAGCTGCAGTGCATCCTGTGCTGCAGCCCGGCTCCCTTGCTCAGGGTCGGTGATTTCTCTTCTCCTGGATTGTTTTAGGGCTTTGCTGGCTGTTGAGTGCCCAGTGCCCTGGCCTGCAGACGCCTTCCCTGTGCCTGCCAGCTGGGACAGGCAGGCTCTTTCTCTGGGTGGCTTTTGCCTGTTACAGGGGAAGCTTTGCAGAAGGATCCCATGAACTTCTGTGCCTTGAATCCGTGTGGCCTTGCCAGGGTCACCTCCTGCCCCAGTGCTGCTGCCGCCCAGGGTGTGCCCCAAGGGGCACCTTCAGCAGGAGCAGCCCTGTTTGTCACTGGCAGTGACACGCAATGCCACCCACAACTAGTGAGACGAGCAACTTGCTTCTCGGCTAACAAGATTTAGGTGGATTATGCTATGTATTTAATCAAGGGCTAAGCTGATTGCCTTATTTGGAGTGGATCAAAGCCCTCGGAAATGCCAGCCAGGAGACCAGCTATTGAGTGGGACTATTCCTCAGCCTGTGTGGCAAGGCTGGCTTTCGAAGAAGCTGGGAAGGGAAGTTCAGCAGGCAGGTTGGGCTGCAGCAGTGGCCCAATGCAAAACCAGAGAGAAGTCTGAGGCCATGGGGAGGAAGGAGCAGGCGAATGTTTTTAGTCATTAACCATCACAGGGTATTCAGGGGAAAAGGCTTCCTTTTCTGGCTCTTGCTTTGAAGCCATGTTTCTAGGTACATAAAGCCCCATGTTCACAGGTGAGGGAGATGCTCTGGTGTTGAGGCAAGTTTAAAAGGAGTTTGCAGCTAAGAGTTGTGCTTGTCAGGGTCTACCTGGAGTGTCAGGGCAAGAGCACTGTCCGAGCTGTGTGGCATCTCTTTCTTGCAAGGTTGGGTTTTTCTGCCATGAGAGGTGTGTTGGTGCTTTCGGGTGCCCTGTGCCCATGTCTGTGAGCTGTGGGCACACTGTGCTGCTTCACCTGCATGCTGCAAGATGTCCCAGATGAGCAAGCTGTTGAAAATACAGTGGTTATTCAAATCACTTTTTCCCTTTCTTAAAAAGGGAAGTTTATTCTGGGAACGAGCCTCCATCTCGCTGCTATTTGATGCAAGGAGGGCAGCCCCACCTCGCAGCTCTCCTGTTCGGTGGCCATGACTGTCAGCACTGTGTAGAACAGAAAATATCCAGCCAAAAGGCTTCTCTGGAGGAGATGGAGATGGGCAGCTTGTGCTTAGAGGTGCAGCAGACTGTTCTCGGGGAGTAGCAGGTGCTCCCCACAGCATCACTGCTCCTTCTCCTTCACTTGGAGCAGTGCTGGGGCTTCACAAAAGTCTCTCTGACCTCCAGTCTTTGCCTCACCTCGTGCTGCAGCAGCACTAACCACGGAGCAGTGACGTACTCAGCCTTGTCCTGCCTGTGTCACAGACATGGGGTCCCGATCTCTGCCCTGGTGCAGGGCTGGCAGAGCCTCTCGTGTGACAGCGGGGTGTAAAGTGTTCCATGTTTAATTTATTGCTAATCAAACCTGCAAATGAGGCGCTGCCTCAGTTCTGCTCCAGCTCAGGCCCATTATGCATCTCCCTGCCCTAACCTGTGTGTGTAATTACAGGCACGGATTGGTCAAGCATCCCTTGGTGTTGGGGAGGCCTGGGCAGGCCTGCTGGTGTGCAATCATCCCGTCAGCCCAGCTTTCCCGTCTCTTGGGCTGTACCAAATGGTCTGACAGTTTCTAGGCTGCAGCATCAGGGTCTCTGCTGGTACCTGGCCTTGTTTAGCAGCTCCAGGGCTGGTTGTTCAGTGCATCGGGTTGGGAAGGGCCGTAGGACAGGAGCAGATGGAGGGAGCTGTGTCGAGGAGGAGGGTGGCGGATGCCCAGCTTCAGGGTGTTCTGGGTTAACCCTGCTTTCCCCTAATTAAAACAGAAGAAAGGCCAGTCAGCAGGGTGATTTCTGGTGTGCTGCTGTGCTGCAGAGAGCTGATGGCAAAGCTGGGCTCCCCGAGGGTGCTGACACTGAGCCTTTTCCCCGTGCTGCCCTCCCCCTTGCACATGGGGTACCCAGCCCTGGGTGGGGAGGGGGTCACAAATCCCCACATCCCCAGGATGCTGCTGGGGAGTGACACGGTGTTCATAGGGCAGCACGGGAGGGTGATCTTTAGCTGTAATACCTTGCAGATCGGGTGACTTGAGTGGATGACTTGGGGTAGTTTGGTGTTCCCTGTGTGTGCTCGTCCCTCCCCGGGACTGTGAGGGGGGGTGATGGGGAAGAGCTTTGGCGTTTGCAGAGCCAGATGAGGGCTGGTGGCAGGGGGCTGAAGAAGGCAGTGGTGGCTGTTCCTGTCCATGGTGCAGCAGGCAGGGCACCTGGTGGGAGCACCCCATCCCCACAGCCCTCACGGGCTCACAGCGCTCACGGGCAGCCTCTGAACTTGCCTCACGTCTTTCTCCTGTTTGTATAAACCAAACAGAGCCTGTGGGACGAGAGCCTGGGTCCACAAGCTACAATCTCTTGTAGTCAGTGATGTCACATCACCCTGGGTGGATCCTGAGCCCTGGTTACAGCTCGGGGCTGTGGACACGCTGATCCCTGGCTGAGCTCGCTGGCTCAAGAGCCTCCTTGCTGCTTATCTGGGATTAATGTGTAACCTAATGGCACTGCTTAGGCACAGCTCTGAGTGTGCCGCTCTGGTACAGGGCGGTGCAAATCTGCTTTCTGACGCCAGGGCACTTTACTCCCCCTTCCCATGATAAGGTTTAGGGTTTTCCTGTGCCTGGCGCCGATGTGGCTACACTGCTGGTAAATGTTGGCCGTGCCTGGGCAGGAGGGACCAGTCAGCAGAGCCAGGAGAGGAGGGTGATGCTGGGGGGAAGCCACAACCGCTGCTCTGCTGTCCCTGCACAGGGTCTGCCTGTGCTGAGCCTCAGGATCTGGTCCTGAAGGGCACAGCACAGCTCTGGGAGTTGAGGGGAGGAAGGATTTTGTTCCCTGCCCCTGTTCAGAGTGTGCCTTGGCTTTTCTGCTGACACAGAGAGGCGTCACACAGGCTGTGGTTTGATGGGCAGTCTCTTAGTCAGGTGTTAAATAAGTTCATAGATAGAGGGATGATTTGTTTCTAATGGAATCGTTCCCTGTGCTGATAATGCAATCAGTTAATTTGTTTACGGCAGCTGTATTTCCAGTTTGCTTGTCAGGCGGAAGAAAATCATACCAAAAATGTTAGGTGCTCTAAGGCTACATAGCTCGCAACAAAGTTAATCAATGTCTTAGGACATCAGAGTTCTTGCAAAATCCCATGGGTGATGGTCTGTGTGCTGGAAGTTCTGAGCTGCACCCTCTCTCTCATAGCTTCTTTTGTTCCAATAAAACACAGCAGCTGGAAGGACAGTTTGCAGTGCAGCCTTTAATTATTGCAGACAAGGACAACTCTGTAATCTGACTGTGGAGACCAAGCTGCTGTGGGTTTTAAATGGCCCTGCATGGTGAGAGTACCCTTGGCAGGGAGCTCCGAGCTGCTGCCTGTGAAAATCTCGGACAACAGGAATGCCACATGGTTCGTGATTGAAGAATTCCAGCGTGGAGGATTGTTTAGGAGCTGAAAGGGCTGACAGGTGAGGCAGATCCATAGTGTGGAGGTGGGGCTGTGGCCCTGCTCCTTCCCTGGCTGCTGGGATGGCTGCTTTCACCTGGAAGAAACCACAGCAGGGACAGTTTTGGGGTGTTGCTGCACAGGGATCTCTCCTTAGGTGCGAATTGTGCCTTCTGCAAATCAGCCTTTCTGCTGTGAGGGCAGAAGCAGCTGCAGGATGCTTTATGCTCACCAGCCATGGCACTGCAGGGTGTTCCCTGGCTCTGGGCCTTGCAGTCCCAGCGAGGAGTGGGAACAGCCGGGTTTAGGTGAGATGAGCCCCTGCAGCTCCCCGAGGTGGCCGTTGTCCTGCAGATCAGGCCAGGACAGCCAGAATCCCTGCTGTGGGTTCTGCCATTCCCAGGGCACGAGGGTGTCCCCTGGGACACGGGCAGCGTGGGCAGAGGAGGCTGGGAGCAGGGCTTTCCCAGAGACAAGATGTAAGTAGGACATGCTGGACCATGCTTCAGCCATAAATGGCAGTGGGAGATGTGCCTGGGTCGCACTGAATTGGGTGAAGGTTGGCTGTCCTGATGCTGTAAACCCCGGTGTGAGGCAGCTGGGAGCCCGTGCTGCCTCAGCCGTGCTCCCAGCACGGTCCAGCCTGGTGTGAGAGGCAAAGCACTGACCTGGAACAGCCGCTCGGAGCCCCCCTTTGGAACAGCTCCCTTGCAGCAGGCATGAGGCTGTGCATGTGAGGACTGTTTTTGTTCAGCCACGCTGAACTTGTAAAACATGCCTGAAAAATCAGGTCTGGTTTTTGGGGGAATAGCCTAAAGAACAGAACCTGTTCTCTCCTTCTCCATGGAAGTCGGGGTGTTAGAGCCCCAGACAGTGCAGTTTGCAGTATGTGAGCTGAGTCAATAAATCCATGACTCTTAGGGTTTTTTTTATCTTGACAGTTTCATACTTTACAATGTGTATAGTTAATCTCCTCATTTGGAAGACTAATAAATTGGTGATTTCAAAATAATTTCAACTGCTGTGTGATATAAGTAGAAATTTTAAATCCAAATCCCAACTATCTCCTGTTCTCTGCTGTGGTCTGGCTGTATTCTAGGATGCTTTAACTGGTGGAAACTCTATTCACTGCATTTCCTGGGCTGTACCACCCTGCATGTCCCTTTCTCCTGCACATCCTGCCTGTTTGAGTAGGATGCCCAGGTCAGTGCAGTAGAGGATTTCCTTTGTGTCCTGCAGCCGTGCCAGTTCCCACAGCCCAGGAGATGAGGAGTTGTCCCAAGCAGCCCATGTCCTTCCCTGCCCTCCTGTTTCAAGGACTGCCTCTCCCTTGCTTGCCCAAGCCTTCACTTAATTCTCATTTATTATTTTTCTTAAACAAATCTCTCCCTCTGTTTGTTCATCCTGATCCTACATGAGCACTGGGCTCAGGCATCGAGATTCCTGACGCTTCAAGGTTGTGTCCAGGGACTCCCACCACTTTGTCTCCTAATGAACCGAGGGAACAAACAGGGCACTGTAAATGTTTGGAAGTGTCAATGTTTGCTGTGGTAGCGCAGCAGAGGCCGGTGCTGCCAGCCCCGAGGTCGGTGGCCGTGTCACTGCTGCTGTGGAGCCTTTGGTTGTACATTTGGCTGCTCGGTGCCCACAAGTGCCCAGTGAGTGCTGCGTGTTCGTGCTCTGCGTGCACAGGACTCTGCTGGCAGCTGATGCTCTGCTGCTCCTTGGAAGGGTTTGCGCTGACCCTGGTGGAGGGAGTGAGGTGGGGAGGGTGGGCTGGGATGTGGGGAGAGCTGCCCGTGGCTGGGAACGAGGGACGGAGGATAAACAGGAGATTCAGCCACATCTCCCGAGCAGCAATTAAAGGAGAGTCTGAATCTCTGAAGGAAGGGTAATGTTTAACTTGGGCAAATGCTTGTTACGGTCTGTGCTCCAGCCTGTGTGCTCTACGCCCTTCCTTGCAAAGAGGAGTTGAGCCTCTCCTGGGATTTGCAAAGCCCTGTGTGCTCTCACAGGCCCTGGTGGCATTACTGCCCTGGCAGACTGTGTCCTTGTGGTTGTCCCACCTGCTCGTGGTCCCCATGGGTGTGACTGTGCCTGGGTACCTGGGGCTCAGCCCTGTCCCCAGCCTCCTCCCATGGGTGCCTTGATGCTGTAGGTGTCCCATGATGTTCCCTTGGCTTTCCAAGTTTTCCTGTGTGTGGCAGAGCGTGTTGTACTCCTCTTGCTGGGTATCCTAAAGTGAATGCAGTGCCCTTCAAAACGAGTGGCACAGACCCCTTGGCTCAGCCAGCTGTGGGAAATTGCCACCTTCAATGTATACATTAAAATTCAGGGTCTGTCAGAATAACATGGATTTCCCTCCCTTGCTGAGGCCTCCCCAGGGTCATTTTTCTCTCAGACAGTTCAGATACATGTTCCCCATGCTGAGGTTTTGACCAAGTGTCACTGCAGCCTCCCATCTTGCTGCTTTCTGCATGCACGTGCAGGCTGCCAGCTCACCAGTTTTGGGGATAAGTGGTTTGTAATTACCAGCTCAGTGCTGCTGCTGCACTGTTAGTTCTTAAGCCAGTTAATGTATCAAATTATTCCTTCCTGTGCTATTTAGAGGCGAAGGGCTAAGTAACAGTGATGGCATTAATATTAAATTCTGTAAAACTAATAGGAACCTCTTATTTAATTGTTCTGGCACTGGGCATGTCTGGGGAATGTGTTACCACTGGAAAGCTAATCGAGACAGAGGTCTCACGGTGTATTAGCGCTGGGATGCTGCTACATTTGCTAGTTGGGTTATTTACCAGTTAAGACTATCGTTACTGTCTATCTGCGCCTCAGAGGCTTAGTTTGATTAAACCCCTTTGTATTGCTAATGCTAATGGAGCTGGATTGATGCTGGGGATCTGCTGGGAGAGCTTAGCAAAAGGCTTAACCTTAGACATGACTGCTGGTTTTGCTGTCTCTGGCGTCTGCAGTGCCCTGGCAGGGTGCTGGGGGTGACCTGAGCACCCTTCCCTGCTGCCTGCAGGACCGTCACCCCTTCCAGGTCTCTGTCACATCTCCCGTGTGAGGCGTCCTACGAGCTCTGCTGGGCATGTCCTGCCCACTCCCAACGGCGGGGCAGTTTCTCTGGCTGTGCATTGGATTGTGACTGTGGTGGTTGAAATGGGGGCTCTGGGCAGGGGTCTGGCTACCAGCAGGAGAAGGCTGCACATATAGCAGTGGGACCCTGATAGACCCAAACAGCCCCGAGTAGACCAATGAACCAGGAAAACTGCTGAATGTGGCAGAAAGCTCTAAATCTCAAAGCATAGGAAGACCTGCTCCTTCCTGAGGAAAGGATGACTGCTGTGCTGGGTGCTGATAATGCAGGGTTGCCGTGAGCCACTCGGCCCCTCTTCCTATCCCCAGCCCCAGTGACTGTCTCTCCCAGCACGGGGCCTGGGGTCCCCCACCTTCCCCGTGCTGGGGGATGCTGCAGGAAAGGCCTTTCCGCAGGCAGAGGAAGCGTGTCAGGGTCAGGTTTGTCCTCATCCTGTGTCTGTTGCTGGCATGGATCGTGCTCTATCCTCTCCTGAATCAACTCCCAAGCTGCAAAGTGCCCTGTTGCCTCTTCTGGTACATATCATCATGATGAAACTAATTCTCCACGAGGGAGTCAGCTGTTTCTTGATTAGAAGTGCTCCGAAAATACTGACAGAGAAATGATTACAGGAAGACTTTGAGCACTCATTTATATAATTGGACTTTACCTCCCTGACTGAAGTTGTTGCATCCACCCCTGGCGTGGTTGAGCCCTTGCCCTCCCTGTTGCTTGTGAGCAGGAGGGTTGGGGTGCAGCACCCCGAGGGGTGCCGTGACCCTGGGGTGCCTCTGCTCTGGCTGCTGATGAGCCTTTGTGGTTTTCCTGTGATTAAATCACAGTTGCATCGACTTGTCCTTTAAAGAACCAACAAAAATAGTCTTAAGGCAATCATTTGGGAAAATAGATTTTTATATTGTCGTTGTTTTGTGTGGACCGGAAAAAGGGTCACCTCCCCTCTCCCCCCACTCCTGTCCTTGTCCAGCTGTCCTCCCGTGGCTGTTACCACAGTGTGTACGTGCTCTGAAGTGCTCCAAGGGGAGAAAGGCAGAAGGCCAATGTAATTTTCGAGATCTTCCTGTGTGATTAGATTAGCAATACCTCACAACACAGAATTGCTTTCTGGCTGAGCCCGAGTCTGGGCTCGAGGGTGATCAGCATCTCCTTCCCCGCTCTGGGAAATGCCTCTCGGGTACTGGGGTCCTGGGGTCTCTAGGGTCAGCCAGGTCAGGATGAATACATTTAAAACGTGGCCAATTTGCTCATCAGAAGTGCAGTAAATGGAGGAGGAGTGAGGTTTGAGCTCAGTACAGGAATTCCCAGATCTTGGTGCAGACCGGGCCCTGGCCACGGCAGCCCCATGGAGCTGATCTCAGCACCACGTGCACATGAGTAGTGAAATGTTTACAGTGATGTGTTTTAAATCTGATTTCCTGACCTGAATGAATTGCATGTTCTGGAAATACGGTGTTGTGAAGCAGGTGGGTGATTTTGTGGGCAGGAGAAGGAGCTCTGGTCCCTGGGCTGGGGTTGCTGTGGTTGTGGGCTGCTCTTGGCTGTGTGGCCTGTTGATGGCACAGCTCATCCCTGACCAGGTATCTCCTGAATCATTTGCTTAAAGGGGTTAATACGTGCAAAGGCAACTGCTGCCTGACACAAAGCTGGTGTTGTTGTCCCTGCTCCCCTGGGATGGTGGCTGCTGTGACAATCCGCTCAGGATTCCTGGGCAGCTCTGGGCCGTGTCATGTGGCTGTGGCGAGGCCCTGCTCCGTCTGCCCGCTGCATGGGGGAACAAACGGTGCTTTCACTGCGCCCTGCAAGCCTCCCTCTGCCTCACATTAACCAGGGAGTGCATGCCCATTTGTCTCTCCTCTTCTTTCATGCTTCACCAAACCTGGCTCTGCTTCGCCCAGCAACTGGAAGCATAATGAAGTAGAAAGTGAAATTACTTGATCAGCATCAGTGAGTTGTGCCTCGCCACTGATTCCAGCTCTGGGTGAGCTGGAAGGTGCAGGACCACTGCCCCCCCTTCCCTTAGTGGAAGCTTGGGACTGATAAACATCTCAGTTGAGTGGCTTCAGCCACCCTTTGCTCTGTGCCGAGGAGAGAAGCTGTGCCTGGCTCTGGACAAGCCTTTGGGTGTTTGGGAAGGGCGCTGAGCAGTGCCCAGCCCTCGCTGTGTGATGGCTGCAGTCCCGTGTGGGTCCGTGTTCTGCCGTGCTCGCTTGGCTCCAGAGGATGCCGTTCCCTGTTCTTGCTGCCTCCTGGCAGAGCCTTGCAGTGCCTGTGCCAGCAGCTGGGGTGGGTGCTGTCACTGGGGCAGGATGTGGCCTTGGGAGCCAGATGGCCCAAGCATCAGCCCGTCTTGTGTTGCCTTTGCTGGTGAGGCGGAGCTGGGAGATGTGGCCTGATGAGCTGAAGGAGGAGCTGCCCAACCTCTGCATCTTGTCATGGTCATCTGGGAGGCCTTCATGGGCAGGTGGGGCCAGAACTGCCCTGTGCATCCTGCCCTTGGACCCCAGGGCCACACCACCTGACTGACCACTAACCCTGAAATAGCCAAAATTCTGCCAACTGCCCCAGGAAGGCCCATTCCCATAAGTCCTGATGGGCAGCTGCTGTGCTGGGCAGGGCCGCTGGGGCTGGGAGGTGATACAGTTCCATGCTGAGCTCTGAGCTGGAGATGAGTGTGAGCTTATGAAGGGGACTGGCTGTGAGGCTTCACATGGGGAATTTCAACTACATTGGTTTCTGGCCTGTGGTGCCACCAAAATGCCAACTTTGCCTTGAGCCTTATCCCTGGGCATCTGCTGGAGTAAATTCCATGTCCTTCTGAGCAGGAGCCTCGAACTTCCTGGTGGGGGACACCCTGCTGTCCCCATGGGAGGTGCTGGTGTCCTGGGGCTCTGCCTGCTGCTGTTTGCTTTGTGCCAGCCGGGTGTCAGCTTAAACTGAAACCCAAGTCGGCTCAGCCTGAGCTGTGCTAAGGCACAGGGTCAGCAGGAAAGAACAGGGGGAAGAAACCTGCCTGGGGGCTGCCCTGGGGACCCAGGGCTGGTGCTCCTGGAGTGTGTGGCGTGCCAGGGGTTCAGTCTGGCAGAGGGATGCTCTTTGTGGTGCCAAGCAAGCGCCAGCCCTTGTTGCTGCAGCCTGGGAACGACTGCCCTTCTCCAGGCGCGCAGCTTGGTTTCCTGTTATAATGGTCTTTCCTAATCAACCCTCCCTAATTAAGCAGCGAAAGGTGCTGCTGTTCAAGCTGCAGGGCCGTGTCTCAGCCTGGCTGTCAGGTCTGGCTGGGTAACCAGCTGGGTTTCCACACGTGCCTCACGCCTCTGCTTCCTGACTCCGTGCCCTTCCCAAGGCACGTGCAGCCCTGGGATCCTCCTGGCAGGAAGCAGCTGAAATCTCACAGAGGGCTGGGAACAGTTCCAAAAGATGCTGATTTCTCTTTCCTGCAAAGCTGATGCTCATGGAAATACCCCTTTTTTTCCCCTCCCTTGCAGTGAACACCTACCTCTTCATGATGCAAGCCCAGGGCATCATGATCCGAGAGAACATGCGAACTATAGGAGCTCAGGTGTACGAGCAGGTGGTCCGCAGTGCCTATGCCAAGAGGAACAGCAGTGTCAATGACTCAGGTATTGCTGGAATACTTGTGATTTTGAGCAAAGGTTCCATTTCCACTGAAAATGAAGTCGAAGGAATTGATTTATGCTGGTAGATGTGGGGTGGGAAATTGGATTAATTGTCTGCCTCTTTTATTTTTTATATATAAATGTGTATGTAACAAAAACCCCGAATATGTATAGAAACACTGTCTATATATGCACTGTATATAATTTATATTTACTTCTTTACATACAAAAAATTAAAATGCTTCTAACTTGCGTTAGGGGCAGAAATCTGCAATGAAGGCATTTGAGCTAAAAACAGCTTTGCTTTCCAGGAATTCAACTTGCAGCTTCAACCAGTCTGAGGGTAAACACTTTCAAATTCAGTGCAAGGATCAGGTTTCATATTTAAGAAATTCCTCGTCAGGCAGCGCCTGCGCAGAGCTCTGGCTCCCTGCACGTGGAGCAGCCTGTGCTCGTGAGCTTCACTCTTCCCAGGCAAGGATGAGGCGAGCTGACTGGGCTGGAGATGTGCCACAAAGGATAAATTGAACTTCGGGCAGGATGCAGGGACTGGAGGCACAGGCTCCCCCTCACAGCTGCAGACAAGCAGGGTCACAAGTGGTGGTGTGAGTGTGGCACAGCGCAGCAGAAACGCACGTGGCTGTGCGTGTGCCGGGCTGGTGACACCCAGTGTGTGCCTCCCCTGCTGGCCTGTCCCCAGTGCCCCACGCTGGTGCCGTTGGCGTCAGGCTGCGGCTCCTCTCCTGGGAGGGCTCTGCAGCAGGGGCTGGCAGAGTTCACAAGGCAAGATTGTTTCCTCGTTAACAAAAATATGAGCCGTGTTCCTGCTGAGGAGCTCGTGGTGCAACCACCAGTTCAGCCGTGCCCTGACTGGGGACAGGCGTGGGAGGGAGTGACTGACTGACTGACACAGGAGATGGGACACCCCAGGTCACCTCCTCTCCCTGGGGAGGTCAGCTGGGCTCATGTTAAGATTGGAAATATCGAGTAAAGCAAAGGCAGGGTGAGGAAGTGGCTGATCCCCCGAGGGGAGGAGGGTCAGATTCTCCACTGCTGCTGCTTGTGCTGGTGAGAGCCTTCATCCCACTGCAGCCCTGGCCCGTGGGGGTCTGAGTGCTCCCAAAACCTGCTGTGTGCTCCTGCAGCAGGCAGGGAACTGGTTACCACCTTAGTGAGACTTTAGAGTCTGCTCACAGTGGCCTGGAGAGGTGGCTGCAAATAACAGACCAACAGCTCGAGTGTAAACTTTTCTCTTTTCTTTTCTTTCCCCAGATTATCCTCTTGATCTGAGCCACAACGACACCTTCCTGCAAGCCACAACGTTTCTTCCTGAAGACTTTACCTATTTCCCCAACAACACCTGTCCTGAGAGGCTCCCTTCTATGAGTGAGTGGCATTCTGACAGCCTCTCCTGCTCCCCGGGGAGCAGTGGCATTCCCAGTCTCATCAGTGTCGCACCTTTCCCTGCCAGGCACCTGGGGATGAATGGGAGCCCTGTTTGGAGCCCAGTTCCCTCCTGGGAAATCATTGTTTACCCACTCTCAGGAATTAATCCCTGCTGTGTGGAGATCTCCTCTGCCTGCCCAAGCAGGAGCCCATTGCTTGGCAAACACAAACAAAAGAGGGATTGTGCACTGGGAGCTGGTGAAAAGGCTCTGCCAGCCCTTTTCCAGGGGCACTGGTGGTGGGGTGGCTGCCTTGTGCCTCAGCAGTGCTGCCAGTCCCAGCCCTGAGCTGTGCCCGGGGCAGCTGTGCCAGGACTGGTACAGGACACAGGCTGGACCTCCACAAAAAAGGAGCTGCAGCCTGGAGAAATGCTTCCACCACAGCCATCCTGCCGTGGAAAATTCGGCTGCTGAGGGAAAATGTCTCCCAAGAGAGGGGAAATGCTCCCTGCTGAGCTGTGTGGGTCTGACAGGGAGCTGCATCCAACAGTGGCCACAAGGGCTGAGCAGAGCCTGGTCGCTGAGGAGGTGGAGGTGTTACATCAGCACCATTTCCTAATCATTTTTGGTGGTGCTGGGGTAAAGAAGCAGGAGCTCAGCAGTTCCTCACCCTGCTCTGCTTCTCCTGCTCTGCAGAGGGCCCCATCGATGTAAATATGAGCGAGATCACCATGGAGGAGATCCACCAGGTCTTCTCTAAAGACCCTTCCATCAAGCTGGGAGGCCACTGGAAGCCGAGTGACTGCCTGCCTCGCTGGAAGGTAACCAGGAGCTGGGCAGCCCTGTGTCCCTGGGGAGGGTGGGGGGGGACAGGGAGCCCGGGGTGGGCAGTGGGGTGATGTCCATGGGAACATCTCTGATGTCCTGCAGCTTCAGAGCCGTGATCTGAGGAGCTCTGAGCCGACACTGAAGTGCCCAGGGAAGGGGTGGTGACCTCCAGGGCTGCTTTAATATCCTCACTCTTATCCCCAGCTCTGGGCAGAGGTGGCGAGGGGACACTGCAGGTCCCCCTTCCACTCAAGGTGACGCTGAGGTTTTCCAAAGCAGCAATTCCTCAACAAGTGGATAGGAAATCCATGCTGTGGGAGTTGGAAGGGTTTCAGGGTGCTCAGGCCTACATGGGAGAGCTGAGACACACCTTGTTTAGTGCTGCTCCCCGTGCTGTAACCCCACACCAGGCAGTCCTGCTCCCCAGCCCGGGCTGTGGTGCAGTACCAGCCGTGTCCTCTCCTCCTCAGGTGGCGATCCTGGTCCCATTCCGCAATCGATACGAGCATCTTCCCGTCCTCTTCAGACACCTCATTCCCATGCTGCAGCGGCAACGTTTACAGTTCGCCTTTTACGTTGTGGAGCAAGTGAGTGACCCCCGGGCCACTGGGGCACAGCCCTGCTGCCCTGGCAGTGTGTCTGCCAACCCTCCTGCTGTGGCTGGGAGCCCTGGCCAGAGGAGTTTCCCTGCCACATCACATCCTGTAACCTTTGGCAGGTCTAAGGGTCATGTTGCAATATGGAAGTTGTCCCGTTCAGCTAGGAGAGGTGCCCAGAAATGTCTGGTTTTATCTGAAATAGAGAGATCCAATGATTTGGTTTCTTGTTTCTTATTTTTTAAATTTCAGGTTGTAGGAGTTATTTTTTTTCAACAGCTTTGGACCAGGTATTTGCAGTTTAGAAAATGCTGTGTTGTGTTTGTGTATCCCTGGAATGGTTCCAGGGAGCACCCCCTAGGCCCAAGGATGGCCTGACCAGTGTTAGATGTTTCTTGTTTGGGCAGTATCTAGAAGACTTTAATCAATGTAAAACACGACTGTTGTTGGATGTGTACATGAACCTGTCACTTAAGCTGTGTGGCTTCATCCACCCAGTAAATGTTCCTCCATATTTAGCTCTAGCTTAAAAAGATTGATCAAATTTAACGTTTTTTCCAAGTGTCTGAGTAATGAGACTTCACCTCCTGCACTGTCATTTGAATATTTTAGTGTTAGTTGGTCTCACGGGTCTGCTCCAGTACATCAGTTCCTCTTGTGGCCCAAATGTGGGAGCTGGTTCCCCTCTGTGGTTTTCTAGACGAGGCTTAGAATGCACATGCACAGCACGCACTGCAGAGACCTGCCTCGAGAAAGAACCTTCTCCCCCTTAGGCTGGAAACCAACCCTTCAACCGTGCCATGCTCTTCAATGTTGGCTTTCGGGAAGCAATGAAGGACCTGGACTGGGACTGCCTCATTTTCCACGACGTGGACCACATCCCCGAGAACGACCGCAACTACTACGGCTGTGGGCAGATGCCGCGGCACTTCGCAGCCAAGCTGGACAAGTACATGTACCTGTGAGCGCTCTTCTTCCTTCTGCCCACTGCAGCAGCCGAGGACACAGAGTCTGTGTCTTTTAGCTAGGTTTTATTTATCTGCTTCAAAGGCAGAGGGTGGGTCTGGGTTTGTTCTGAAGCTCTGTGCAAAGGGAGCATGAGGGGGAATGGCAGGGAGCATCCTCACAGCCTGGGCTCTCCCCGGGGCAGGGGGGAAAGCTGTGGTGCCAGTGGGCTCTGCTCTAAACCCTCCTCTCCTCAGGCTCCCATACAACGAGTTCTTTGGAGGGGTGAGTGGCCTGACTGTCGAGCAGTTCCAGAAGATCAATGGATTTCCTAATGCCTTCTGGGGCTGGGGAGGAGAGGACGACGACCTCTGGAACAGGTATGGGCTGTGTGGTGGTGTTTCTGTGAGCCGAGCCTGGCACATGCTGCAGGGGCACAGCTGTCACCTGCCGTAGCAGTCCTGAGTGTCCTCCGGGCTGGGGAAGAGCCAGCCTGGTGACAGTGGCTCAGTGGGAACAGGGGCCTCTCCAGGCTGTGCAGGCAGTGGGTGGGAAGCAGAGGAGCTGGTTGGGAAGTGGCTGGCCCTGGGCACAGTGTCCCACAGTGCTGGGCTGGGGCTGGGCACAGTGTCCCACTGCTGGCCATGGCTGAACCCCGAGGTGCTGAGTGCTGTGGGACTTGTCTGGGGCCCAGGCTGGAGCAGGGGGTTTGCACAGCTTCCCTGTGGGTGAGAAGGCTGATCCACAGCCAGAGCCCTGGCAGCACTGAGTGTGCTGCCCTGGAAGTGCTGCTAGCACAGCCAACACAACAAATCAGCAGTTGCTTGTTTGTTAATTTGATTTTATTTCTCCCCTTTCTAACTCAGAGTGCAGTATGCAGGTTACTCAGTGACTCGACCAGAAGGAGACACAGGGAAATACAAATCAATACCCCACCATCACCGGGGAGAAGTGCAGTTCCTAGGAAGGCAAGTAAATTTTAAGGATCCTGAAGGCCTTCACAAAGAGTCTGTACCATGCAGGAGTCCTCCTGCTGCTGTTTGAAGGCAGTAACAGCCACTGTCACCATGGCAGGCTGGGACCCTGTCCTGTTTCTAGAAGAGCCTGACTGAAGTGCAGAAGGAGGCATTGGTCAGCCTGCAGAAGGCAGAGAGCAGGGGCTGTGTGGAGTGTTAAGGCATCAGGTGTCCCTGAGAACACTCAGAAGTCTAACAGCAATGCCCTCCCCATTCTTCTGTTCCTGCCTCTTGGCCCCAAACTGGTGTGGGTGTACAGACCCCCTGAATTCAGGGTTTGCTCCTTTGGGAGCCTTCAGACACCCATCAGGAGCAGGAGCTGCCCCCTGTACCAAAGGAGGACAAGCACTGTTGGGACCCTTTTGTCTTTTTTCTCCTGAAGATAAATTCTCCCTGGAGCTCTCCAGGAGGGCTGCACCCCTTAGTCCCAGAGCCACGGTTATTTTGGAGAGTTACAGGGTTTGACTCGCTGCTTTTGCCTGTTGAGTCTTCTGGAAGCTGTGCAAAAGCAAACCAGAGAAAAAAGCTTTTTCACAAACAGCTGCAGGAATTGACACTGATAGGTGAGGGGCTGCAGGATGAGCAGTGTGAGCTCCGTTCCTCAGAGGGTCTCCAGGCTGAGATTTGAGTTCCCTGCTGGTCCCAGCCCAGCTCCCATCACCCCGGTGCCTCCAGGCCCTCAGCACTGCGCTGCAGTCACTGTCCTGCTGAGATGGTTCTGTTTATTTTCCTCTCCCACCCTACTTCCTTATATCTTACCACACTGCCCTGAAATGGGACTGGGGCCGTTTTTGTGTCCCAGTTTCCTTCCCCAAACCATCATTCGTCTGGTTTCATTTCCTTTTCCCCCATCCCTCGGACTAAAGCTGTTTAGTTCTGCTTTTGTTCATGTCCAGTTCCCTGCAAGTGAGAAGGACACATCCCCCACCAGTGTTTCTGCAGGATGGGGTGGCTGACGGGGGCTCTGCGGGACCCTGAGCTCAGCCCCCTCCTGGGAATGGGGCTGGCAGGTTTTGGGCAGGAGTCACGGGCAGCTTTGGCATCTGAGGTGAGCACTTTGCTCTTCATCAAGTGATGGGCTTGCCTAGAATTTCCCAATATTTACCAACATAAAGTATTTAAAATGTGATATTTACCTTTACTAAGGGCTCAGAAGTTGGTTGCCTTGTAGCTGCTGCTGGGACTGGCTCTTGGAAGGGTGTTGCGGTAACACTGGGAGGAGTTTGCAGGGCACTGTGGGGGACATGGCAGTGACTCTGGCCTCTGGTTCTTGTTGCACAGGTATGCCTTGCTGAGGAAGTCAAAAGAAAGGCAAGCCCTGGACGGCCTCAATAACTTGAACTACTTTCCAAACGTCACGTATGACGCCTTGTATAAGAACATCACTGTTAACCTGACACCGGAGCTGGCTCTGGTGCCCGAATATTGAGGAGAAAATAACTTTGCTCTGCCCTTCACCAAGAAAGCACCACGCTGGACTTTCTTTCCCAAGGTTTATTGAGGACAAGCAACACTTTGTATAATGAAGGATCACAGTGTTTTGGAGAATGAGGCTGAAAGTGCACGCACAAATTGCCCAAGCTGTACCAATCCGGCCCGACGCCCGGGCACTGAGCTCAGCAGTCTCTTTAGTTCTTCTGCCACTTGCTTTCTGGGTTTCAGGACAATGGTTCGGCCTGCTGCTCTCGTCTCCACATTCCTCCTCCAATCTCTGGCACTGGGACTTGCCTCGGACGCGCTTTCTCCTTGGGGAAAGCAGCTCGGCTGAGGGACTCACTCTGGCTGCTTGACGGCAAATGTCAGGAGCAATTTGGTTGGCAACTGCCCTGGTGGGAGATCAAACGACTTCTGATGCCGTTCTTCTGTGTCTGTGCGGTTTTTTAAATGACCTGCTTGAAGTGTATACCACAGAATCGCTTCTTAAAGAAGTGTAAGTGTAAATACGCTGTGTAAATTGCCCCTTTTTATTTTTTTCTCCTATGGCCTAAGTCCAAGCTAGAGGTTTACATATGGTCACTCATTTTAGTCCTGAGTTCTGTAAACACTTGTGTGTGCATCACTGCACTTGTGCAAGGTGTTCCCTTTTGAGCCAGTGAGACTGTGCTTGCACGATTCCAGCTGTGCAGATGCAGAAATGTTTGTGGGACAGGGCCCTGAACCTTCCAGTGACAAATACAGCCGGGTCATTGCTCATTCCAGAAACCACGGGGGTGGCTTTTTCCAGGGAGAATGAGGCAATGGGAATATTTATGAAAAAACTCCCTGTTCCATCAGTTTTGCAGCACGAGGTGCAGATGAATCCAGAAGCTGAATGGAACACCAGCCCTTGCCTGTGGCTCTGTGATGCCCAGGGGGAGCCTGGCAGGTCACTCGGGGCTGGGAGAGCTCAGCCCTGGGCCCCTGCCACGTGCTGCCCTGGGGATGGAGCAGCTGCACCAGCCCTCCCTGGACAGCCCTGTCACCCCGGAACGTGCTGGAACACTGAGGGAGGTTGGGTTAGCCTGTATTTCTGGTGTAAATCCAGCAGCACACCGAGGTGCTGTCCCAGCCTGGCAGTGCCCTGGGCTGGCAGCACTGGCACGGGCACAGCTGGTGGGGCAGGGGGTCACAGGTCACTGAGGGGGAGAGACATGAAGGACACATGAAAACATGAGGACTGGGAACCAGAGCTTGTTCTGACAGCCCGTCCAGCCATGCCATGCCATGCCATGCCATGCCCTCGTTCTCCACAGCTGCCGTGGGCAGGCCGGGCTCCAGGCCCTGTCCCCACCTGTCCCGCACTGACACCACCACTTTCACTGGACTCTCTGGCTTCCAAGTAACTACATTGGGTGTTGTTTTCAGTTTGTATTTCTACACAGCCAAGGTTGGTACTTGACCTCTGAAGTACTTCAGCCCTTTTCACTGCGTCCTTTGCCTTTGGTTTCCTTAACTTCTGATGGTTTACATTGTTCTTTCAGTTCCGTGGACATATGACCCCCATACGCATCTGTGGTGGGTGTGACTGCCCAGGGCATTCCTGACCTGTACCCAGAAAACGGTTAGTGTAGGAAACACGAGTTCTTGTGTAGATTTTATCAGCCGGCATGAGAGGACAGCCAGCCTGCCCTTGAAAAGCGCTGATGAGTTTGTAACTTAGGTTTTGGAGTCTTTGAACTTACACGTGCTTTAAACTCGCTTCCCAAGGGGATTCAGCCTGGTTATTTATAGGCAGAGGTGAGGATTTGCTTTTTCTGGCTCATACAGCAATAAAGACTTTGGCTTCGGAATCTCCATCTCTAATTCATGTGGACCCTTTCCGGATGCTGAACCCATGTTGCCCTTGCCCCTCTCTTCTTTCATCTGGAGACCTTGCTAGAAATCTGTCTTTGTTTAATGGTGCTTCAAACAAGGAATGTATTTCAACTAGCCCAAGTTCACTAGCCCTGAATCATGCATGTGTGTGTGAGTAGGAGTTAAACTACCTTAGTCGGGATCCTCAGCCTTCCGTGTCCCTGACACCCCTTGCACCTTTGTGTGGAACAAAAGCCACGTGTTACCTCTGCTCAGAACTGCACCCTGCAGTTGGCACAGAAGGGTCCATCCCCAGCAGCATCCTCGTCATCCTTCCTTCGTTCTGATCACATTGAGGTTGGGTTTTTTTTCCCCCCTTTTTGAAACGTGGGTTATCTGAAAATGTGCACTGTTAATCTTATCAGCTATGTCAAATAGTGTATAGTAAATGTAACTGTTAAAAACATACTGTCAAGCGCATGTGCTGTTATGGTGTAAAAATTCTCGTGTTAAGGAGAACCTGTACATATTCTGGCAGCTGAAGTTCAACAAGGCCACTTGTTTGCCCCTTCCATGTCAGCGCTGTCGGTCAGCCCTGCTGCGGGGCAGGGCCTGGGCAACGCTGATTTATTTGTTTTAAATGAGCCATGTGGGTTTTATTTGCAAAACTATTTATTGACAGTTAATTCTCTGCAAAGCTCTGCTTCTCTCGGGGAGGAGCCTGAGCAAGGACTGCGCGCTTGGAGCCGCTCACCATCAGAAGTGGCTTTAAACTCTCCAGTAGCTTTCCATCACCATGGCTTTCCAGCTTACTGTTACGTTTTTAAGAGGTGCCGGGGGGGGGACATTTTTGCACTGAAGATTCGTGTTTTACAACACACACACACTTCTCAGCAAAGCAATCCTTTGTGTCATTGCATTTATTTACCCATGTGTTTGTACATTTTTGTATTTGTTAATTTATGAATGATTTTTTCAGTAAAAAATACATATCCAAGAACACAGATTGCAGTGGTTGCTTTTTTGTTTTTTTTACGGGAGGTTGGGGTGGGCTTTTTTAGTAGGAGGTGAGATCTGCAAGCCCAGAGGGATGAGTCCTTATGAGAGTTTGAGTGGAAAAGGGATGCTCAAAGCTGGTTAGGCATTTCTCATAGGGCTGGCCTGAAGTAAATTGGGTGTCAGATGGAGAGCTCCCCAAATTCTTTTCTGTAAGTGCTTAAGCCTTTTTCCCAAGCCTCTGGTTCAGTGTAGTTGTGATGGAGGCGGGGGAGTGTGTTTCGGAAGACACTGACGGTGGGGCAGGGCTGGGGGATGGTGCTGGGGACTGCTGGGAACTGGATTTTTGATCGACAAACCCAGACAGACAGACAAGCTTCCTTGAGCAGCTTTAAAATATCTCTCCTGCTCTGCAGCACAGAGGCATGCTAGAATAAATAGCTGGCAGCCCTGGGTTGTTCCAAGCCTTGCCTTTTTTTAGCTCTCTGTCTTCTGGGAAGCTTCCTCCCACCCGCGGCGCTGGGCTGGAGCCTGGGGGGTGTCAGGCTCCTGGCAGACGCTGCTGGGATGGGGCAGGATTGAGGGGGGGAGCCTGTGGGACTCCTGCCCGTGCCCTGCTGGGAGTCCATGGCCTGTTTAGGGAATCCCCATGGATACCCCAGCTGGGGGGGTTCACTGCCTGTGTCACCCCCACAGCAGTTGGCAAGGGCCGGAGGATGCACGTGGAGAAAGTTGGGGCTGCCCCAACACAGGGAGAACAAGAAGGGCAGGGAGATGTGGGACCCTCTCCGTGGGGCTGAGGGCAAGCCCTGGAGCTGGGAGCAAACACCTTTTCAGGTGGGCTGTGCAGGAGGGTGCCAAGGAGGGACCCTCAGGGCAGCACAGCTCTGGCACGGCCACCACGGCTTTCCTCAGGAGCAGCCCCCAGTGTGGGGGAAAGCACTCCCTGCGTGGGCTGAGAACAGCTCAGCCTTCTGTGCTGCACAGTCCCCAGGCTTCTCTGCTGGGTGTATTAAAAAACCCAGCCCAAAACACACACAGAAGACCAGCAAAGCAGGGGCTTTCTCCCTCTTCCTTTCTCCCTCTTCCTTTGCCAGTCCCTGTCTGTGTGGCACAGCCAAGCCGCTTGGCATGGCCTGGGCTGGCAGCCAGAGCCACACACATCCCAGGGTGGCTGCGGGGCATCGCTCGGAGCAGCCCGGGGATGCTGCCCGGGGAGATGGGCTGCTCGGGCTGCCAGGAAGGCCGGGCAGCAGCTTGGGGAAGACATTTCTGTCCTGCTGCCATGTGTTTTCATGGCACTGCTCAGCCCCAGTGGGGTGGCAGATGTGACCAGGGGCACCAGCACGGGCTGAGGAGAGGCAGGGCAGGGCACTGGTCCCAGCACTGCAAGGACCACGAGATGCAAAGTGTGACGCTCTTGATGCTTTGCATCTGCTTCTTCACCTCTGGACCGCCTGCTATAGACATCTGAGGCTCTCTGAAGAGCTGATAAATCCAGCGGAGCCCCTGCAGTGCCCCGAGACCCGCCCAGCACCAGGCAGATCTCCTGCCCTGCCCCGGGAGGTGTCGGGGTGGGCAGTGCCTCCCCGGCAGTGCCAGTAAAACCGGTGACCTCAGGCCGGGCTCTGCGGCCACATCCCGGCCCTGCATTTCCCACGGGACGGGCTGGGGACCCGGGCTGGGGGTGCTGCAGCCAACCTCGTGCTGCTCACGAATCCCTCCCGGGCATCCAGGCTGCCGACTTCCCACCCCCATCCCAGCCCTGCTGCCTCCTGATTGCATTAGAGCGGCTAATTGCATAATTGAGGCGGTAGCCCAGCATCCGCTCCGGCTCCGTGTGTGCCGGGGGCTGTTAGGGACGGCTCAGCTGAGCCCTGAGCACCTTCATTCATAATTCAGAGCAGCTTCTGCGGCTGCAAACCTTGCACAGGTGCCTGAACTGAGAGGCCTGGGGCCCGGCAGCCAGTCCCGGGGCACAGCGGGGACAAACACGGCCGGAGCAGAGCTCGTCCCTGGTGGGGCTTAGAGCCCGTGGGGAGGGGGTCAGATGAGCCGGGGACAGGGTTTATGGCAGCGCAAAGGCCAATAACTCTCCGGCACTGGGCAGGAGGGAGCTCGGGGCTCTGCCGGGGGTCAGGGAGGGGTTATTTGAACACAGTGCCAGTCCCAGTGCCAGTCCCAGTGCCAGTCCCAGTGGCGGGGTCCGTGCGGGGCCGGCGGTGGCGGAGCGCGGTCCCAAAGCCCCACCTGGCGGCCGAGAGAGCGACACCGGCCCCGGGGACAGCCCAGAGCCGCGTCCCCTCCCCCGGCACCGCCGAGAGTTCCCCCGGGGACAAAGCGGGGACTGCGCAGGGTCCCTCCCCCCGGGGACAGGGATTTCTCCTTACTTGGGGAAAAACCGGGTCCAGTTCCTGCAAGAGGCGGGAAAATCCCAGATTTTCAGAGGTACCAAGCGCAGAGTG
Source organism: Pitta sordida (assembly GCA_013390025.1). Taxonomy (NCBI): domain Eukaryota; kingdom Metazoa; phylum Chordata; class Aves; order Passeriformes; family Pittidae; genus Pitta; species Pitta sordida. The sequence goes on from WEKX01007699.1 coordinate 802,951, forward strand.
AAAGCGAAGTCCCCAAGTGCCCGGGGACGCAGGGCAGTCAGGGGGGAGCAGCTGGTGGCTTTTGGTGGAGCCTGGCCCTGAAGGTGCTCCCAGACATCCTTGTGACACGCTCCCGGTCCCTGGGTGTGTTCCCGCTGCTGTTGCAGCTGTCGCTTTCTACCAAGAAGAAAGTGAACCATTGTGACTGGTGTTCAGCTGTTTCATTGCCATCTCCTGCCCTGTGCCTGGTAAAGATCCCATTCCCATTGCCCCTCCACAGAACACGTCTGGGCCAGCTGAGCATTTTCTTGTCCAGTGGCCAAAACCAGGGAAAGCTCTGAGCTGAGGAGAAACATTTGTTTTCACGCTCAGAAAAGACGTCTCATGCTTGTGCTATTTTACCCTTCTGTTTAAGCCTTTTCTCTATTAATATTTATCAACACAACATTTTTCTTGTTTTTAACAATGTCAAAGCTTTGTTTTAAAGGAGAAAAAAAGGTAGGATTATTTTTTTTAAAGCTTGAACAATTTTCAGTTCCTCCTTTTTTCCTTCCTGCTTTGGCTCAAACTGCCAGGTGCTGGACTGCACAGGGGGAGGTTAGGATGTGAGCTGGGGCAATCTGGGAAGGCATTTGGAAAAGGAGCCAGGTGTTTCAGCACATCCCACGAGTCTGTCTTTAGAGGTTTTTTTCCCCTGTGGGGAGGTTGAGAGAACAACGTGTTTCCTGGAAAACTAGGGTGTCTTGGAGGCTTAACTCACTCATCTCCGCTCTCAACCCCTGCACAAGCCAGACGCAGCGCCTGGTCCCCTGGAAGGACCTTCTGCCCCTGTGTCCCACCAGGTGCAGTTTAGAATGAGGTGAATTTTTAAACCTGGTGCTGGAGTTCTTTCAAATTCTCTCTGCTCTTGAGAAGCTGCAGTCCATGTTTTTCTGTCACATCCATGGGCATTGCAAAGTCTGCCCATGTGTTCTGTGTTCCCACTGCCCTCGTGTTGGTGCCGTGTGTGAGTTGGATGATGTGAAACAGTTCTTTGGCTTTTTAATGTTCTTATTTGGTAAGCTCAGGCTCATGTTTTGGGAAACTCATCCCAGTGCTCCCAGAGGGTCTGTGGGTATAAATCCACTCTCAGCTAATGCTCAGTGCCAACATTTTTCAAACCAGATATTGAATGAGAGAAGTTTTTAGTTAATGTAAACCAGAGTCAATTTATGATGACAAAGCATTGCTGGAAGTGTCAGGGAAGAGACAAGCTGCTGAAATGTTTGGCTAAAGCCACGTTAAGAGCTGGAATGTTGTTCTTTGTTCAGTGGAGTCCCAAAGCCCTGCTCGGGCAGGGTCAGAAGGCCACTGCCAACTCCTGGGGGTGTTTTGGAACTGGGAAGTTTCTCCTGCTGGGACTTGATGGAATTGGATGTGATGATCCTTAGCGGAGCCGAGTGTAAACCCGGCTCTCAGATACCAGCGGCTTTGGGATTAGTGGTCTAACACGTGCAGATATTTTAAACATTCTCAGCTTTTCTGAGGTGGAGCAGTGTGTGGGCGAGCTGGGAAGTTTCCCTTGCTCCCCGTGGGAATCAGCCTTGTCTCTCTCGCCCTGCCCTGCCCAGGGCCGGCTCTCTGTGGCGGAGCCGAGTGTGGCAATAGGTGGCAATGTTCCCACGGGCTGGAGCCTCTGCCTCGGTCCCTCCAGGATTGGTGTCCTGACTGCACATCCATAAATTGGGCAAACCTGGCGCAAAGTGCCTGCAGCAACACTTGGCATTCCCGGCCGAATTCCTGCTGCAGCGATTTGTGTCAGCACCTGAATTTCTGCTTCCGTTTCCATGCGGGAGGCTGCAAACATCGGAGAATCTCTGGAGTTCCGTCTGAGAAATCAGAGCAGCAAAGCAGCTGGGAGGTACCCACGAGATCTGGGAGGAGAGGGATCAGTGCAGGTGGATCTGCTCAGCTGGGAGAGGTGAACAGGGTCCCCTCTCAGTGCTCTGTGCAGACTCAGCTGCAATCCCTCCTTCCCTCTCAACTCCCTGTGGGCTGCAGTTCCCAGCAGGTTTTGGTCACTGGGCTGGTTTAACCTAGAAATTACTTCTTCATTTTTACCGGTGATTTCTGTGCTTTGAGGCTGGCTTAGGTCTCTCAGCATGTGCAGAACCCATGGAAGGGATCCTTGGCCGCCATGAGCTGCAGGAGCAGCTGGGGAAGAGCAGCCCCAGGGCTGTGAAGTCAAGGGTGGTTTCACAGTGTTGGACTCTCAGGGCAAAAATCCACAGATTCTCAAATAATAGGTGTTGGGTGCCTTTGATTTGCTTCCCGAGCAGCAGAGCTTTATTTGGAATTTGTTTTGTGAGTTACTGCTCAGGGCTGATGTTCCCACTGTGCTGCCCTCACGGGGGTCATCCCCCCCCCCCACAGAGCAGCTGGGAAGCTCCTGTTGAGCCAGAGATCTGAGGAAGGAGGGAGAGGGGTATTGGCAAGAAAGCAATTAAACCCTTTGAAATCATCTGCATTCCATCCACCTTCATAATATCCCTCATTGCCAGAGGGAACCTGATGTGAGACTGGTGCTGAGGCAGGTGGATTCTGCATCCCATTGGCTCTCCAGCACTTTGTTCCTCTCTCAGTTTGACCTCAGCAAACGCATCTTCCAGAAGACTTTGTGCTGCAGAGGGGATGAAAATGCTCTCATCACAAGGCAGACTTCCTTGCTCATTCACAGCCCTGAGGTTGGCTGGATGTGACCTACAGAGAGATAAAAGCTGCTTTATTCTTTCTCATGCATGACCAAGCCAGCTCGCTTCCAACATGAATGATTAAAGGCCCACGTGCATTTCTAATGACTATATTCTAATTAAAAAGCAACCCCCTCCTTGAAAATTTAGGCAGCTAAAGTGGCATCGTGCTTACCAACAAAGAATTAATTATTCATATGAAATGCTCTGCTCTTTAAATTACTCGGGTTTAATGTACTGCAAAGGCACTCTGTATTGATAACAGTGCTGTTTTACTTCCACTTAATCATCACAATTTTATTTATTTATTTATTACCAAGAACAAAAATACCCAGGCTGGTCCATCTGATACTTTGCTGCGCCACTGATGAGCTGCTTGTGTTGCCACAGTTGTGGTTTTGCTGTGAAGAGGCTGTTTCCCAGCCCACTGCAGGGCTCCATGCTGTGTGTGTCACCCAGGATGGTTCACCTGCCCACCACAGGGTGTTTGTCACCACTGTCACATTTGCTCCTCCAGGGGGGCTCTGCTGCTGCCACCTCAGCTGCTCACGCTTTGAATAACCCCGAGTCCTCTGGGGGGTTATTTTTGAGCTAATGTAGGCCCTGCAGTTTTTTGGCTTCTCCTATTTCTCCTAAACTTTCCTGCAGCCGTGGTAGCAGCTCAAGGTGAATTAGAAAGAGTGACTGGAGGCAGAGGACAAGCTGCAAAGCTGATCCGTGGGTGTAGCCAGGGGATGCTGGACGATGCAGCATCTTCTGCATGTTTTGGTCACAAGTAACTCTACATTTTCTTTCTTTTTCAGCTATAAATTTTTGTTTTTAGCATTTGCCTTTCTAACCAGTTGGCATTCAAGCTGCCCCACTGCTCAGCAGCCTCCCCACTGGGACTGATGTGCTGTTAATTCCAGACCAGGACAGAAGCAGCTCGGGAAGGTGGGAATTGATGGGCTGCAGGAAGGTGTTACTGTTGTATTGCAGCCATTTCTGAGCTCAGTGGGTTAATAGCAGGTTTTGCTGGTTTAAGGGGAAGTGAAATCCTCTGGAAGGAAGTGGAGCAGAGACCCCAGAGTGCTGCTGCTGGGACACTGGGCTCCCAGGCTGGTGTGGCCATGGAAGGGCAGGCTGGGAACAACGTGAGGTGGGTCCAGGGTGACACTGAAAGCTTTTGCTGCCTTCTGAAATACCAGAGCTGATTCTGGTCACTGAGACAACTCTTCTTGAGGCTGCTGGGGGGGTGTAATTGTAATGCACATCTGAGGCTCTCACAGAACAATCACAGCTCTGGGAGGCAGGAAGGGACATGGAGAGACACCCTAATCCATCCTTCTGTACCAACCCAAGATCAATATGTCTAGACCATCCGAACGGATGCTTCAGGATCTGTTTCTTGAAAGTCTTGGTGTCTCCACCCCTCAGTCTCCTTGGGCAGCTACTCCAGGGCTTTATTCTTTTTTCCCAACACTCATCCTAATTGTCCCACCTTATTTTTGTTCAATTCCCAGCAAATACAGAAAGCAAGCCATTGCTCTCTTCTACCTTTTATGAATGGAAAACTGTTACCCCAACTCTGCCTTCCATTCTCATGAGTTAATTGATCCATTTCCTCCACCTCCCCTCAGAGGCTCTTTGCTACATCCCTGGTCACTCCTATTTGCTCTCCTCTGGCCTCTTGCCAGTTGGGGCCTGACTTTTTTGACGAGCAGTGCCCAAACTTGGATGCAGGGCTCCAGCTGAGGCTCAAGTAGCAGGGCAGGGAAGGTTTTCTTCATGTGTCTCACATACAGCATTTCTGTTTATGAATTCCAGCATGATAGCTGCAAAAAAAAAGCAAACAATGTCCTCGAGATTTGGGCACGGGGGAGCTGAGGGCCATATAAGTCCACAGATGGATGCAGGGATGAAATGCAGACTTTGAGCAGCCAGACAGAAGAAGCTGAGCCTGGGGAAGCAGCTGCTGTGGGTGTGTGTGAGCCTGGGCTCTGCCCTGGGAGCTCTAGGAGCAGGGGGTCATCCCCCCCCTCCGGGACACATCCCCTGCCCACATCGGGAGCCCGGGGGTTGTCCCCTCCCGGTGGAATTGTCACGCTGGAGGCTCCCGGCCCCTGTGGGCTCCATGAGCTGAGTCCCAACCCGCGGCTGGACTCGGCTTTCCGCGCCCGCGTCCCTGGGCAGAGTTAAATGAGCTGTTCCCCCTCGCTCTCCGCTCCCGAAGGAAAAGATGAGCTGGACATTCCCCGCTCCCCTCCGGCCCCGGCGTCAGGCGGGAGCTGGTGCGTGATGCAAAGCCGGGCTCTGCGGAGGATGCAGGAGCCGCTGGAATTCCTGTCGCCACGACAACCCGAGGCAGCCCCTCTGTATTTAAAACCGGTTCTGCCCCATAGCCCGGCTCTGTCCTCCCCTCTGGAGCGCAGAGCAAACAGGCTTTGCCTCCTCCTTGCTGCCACCAAAGGTGGGAAATGGGGACGCTTCCAGGACGATGTGAACCCTGGTACCTGCGGCGTGTGGGGTCAGGACTTGCTGATCGCGGGCTTGGGGGGATCCTGCTCCTTTCGGAGCTTTGTGGGGGCACCAGATTAGGGTTGGAGCCAGTGACACTCCTGGGGCGGGTCGGACTGAAGGAAGAGGTCCCCTCCAACCATGTAACTGCTGGAGCTGTGGCCGTGGGGTGGGACAGGAGCAGGGCTGCCCTGGGGCTGGCCGGGGACAAACGACCCCAGAGCATCGTGTCACATCCCCCTGTGCAGGAGATTGCTGCCCCTTCCCAAAGGAAAGCTTCACCCTTTGCCCGAGCTTTCCCCAGCCAGACCAGTTATGTTTGAAGCAGGGAGGAGGAGGAGACAGGTGATTTTAGGACTTTTTACTCCAAACCTGGAGAGAGCTGTTTTTCTCTGAGAGCCAAGCAGGATTTTCCAGTGCCCTCGGTAAGCCTGGTGGTACCTGGCACAGAGGCACTGAAGGACTAGGACTTGCTTTGCCTATAATGATGGATGTTTACAGGTGTCCTGCAAGGCTCAGGCTGGAAGGTGCATCTCTCAGGCTGCAGCTTCCCAGCTCCTCAGTGCTGAGGACCCCCAGCTCTCTCTCGGGAGTGCTTCTGCAGGATATGAGAAGATTGAGTTTAAACCACCTGGAAACTGTGAGTAGTCTAAAGGATTTACTTGTATCTACAAAGTCACCCCCTGCTAAAATGCTGGAGCATCACATTTCTCCTGATCAGGCAAATGGTTGGAAGGTTTGTCTCAGATTGCACTGCAAAGACTTGTAAAGCAAACCACTGAAGTTCCTGGGATTGTTCCCCAGACATCGCTGCTTGTTTGTTCTTGTTCTTATCCTAATTAAACTTTTTCCACAGGGAAACTCTTGCTTTAGTCATTTTTTTTCAAAATTGAACTGGCCCTTCTTGTGTACTAAATTAAACCCCATGAAGACAGATGCTTTAAGAGCAGATACTCTGAGACCTGCTGTTCACATTGTTCATTCTGACTTTGCAGCAGGAGGATGAATCTTCTGCTCACACCTCAGTGCAAGTTGAAGCCCGATGCTTCAGGAGGCAAGGGAGGGACCCAGAGGGACGGTGCCTCTCCTGTCACCTGCCTGGCAGCCTGCAGGGGTCCTGGGGGCTATGAGATGCTTTGACTGCAGAAGCTGCATTTCCTTCCAGAGGAGACATAGCCCCTGCAGCCCCAGCTCCTGGGGTTCACTCAGCCTCCAAACCGCTGCCATCCATCTCCCTTCCCCCTTCCCTTTGAAAGGAGGAAGGGTTTGTGCAGCCATCCCACAAGTCAATCCACATTTTAACAGGACTTTTCTTGCAGAAAGGAGAAAAACACCCAGGCAGAACCAATAGCTTTGGGCTAGGAATAAATTGTAGCTGCTTTATGGAGCTTAAGATCTATTGGGATGATACTTGTGTTGTCCTTGCTAATCAGAAGAGCTGGATTGCTCCTAAGCCCCCCCTGCACAGCCTTTCCTGAGTGAAAGGGACTGGTCTGGGCAAGGCAGGCAAAGATCACCTGCACACATGCTGGGCCTGCCAAGGAGGCTTTGATGTGTTGCTGAGCAGAGGTATTTAATTAACCTCCTCTATTGATTTTGATGAAGAAGCACCTTCACTTTTTATGTGCAAGAGAAAAAGAGACTGTCTGAAGAGCAGCCACGTGGAGAGAGGCCAAGTGAGTGCTGGGATGGACTCCCTCCTTCACCTCTGGACTTCCTGTGCAAGGCTGTGGCCGACCTCTGAGAACGTGCCAGAAAGCAGAGATTGGGTGAGGGAGCTGCAGAGCTCTGGGAGAACTGCTCCCTGTGCTGTGTGTGCCTCCAGCACGGGGTGGTACAGGGGGGGAACACCCCTCCTGCCAGCAGTGAGCTCTGAGCAGGGACAGCACGTGCAGGGGACCTGCTCGGGGGGGGACTGAAGGGAGGAGGGGAGGCTGATCCCCCCAGATCAGCTGGCGGGGCAGAGGATGGTGGTGTCTGCCCGTGGTGATGCCCAAGGTCACCCCCAGCAGCCTTACACAGCCCCCAAGGGGCTGCTGGGGGCTCTGCCTGGCTCTGCAGCCCAGCAGCAACGAGGGAGTAAGAGGAAAATGTGGGCTGATCTTGAACTTGAAAGGCCATCAAAGGCTTTTGGAGAACAGCTGTGAAATACTGATATGGCTGCTTGCTCTTCAAACACGATGATTACTGAGAAATTTGGGAGTTTGCTGGGATTTCCTGATTTACTGGGTCTTAGCAACTCAAACTGAGGGCCTTTTAAATTTTGCATTACGTTGGCTAAGTTGTTAATATTTAATGTATGGAAAAAGACAAAGGTAGGTAGCTGACAACTTTCTTAAAATAACAATCTCTATTATGATCATCCTGAGGGATCTGTGTGTTATTGTTACCTCTGTTACTGGAATGACAGAACACAAATGTTGGAAGGCAGGGAAACCTTGCTGTGCCAGGAGTCTCTGCAGTCTGGACAAGTGCTAACTGCTGGGGTATTTCTAAAATGTGAAAAATCTACTGTATTTTTTTCCAGCTGCACCTTTGAAAAGCAAAGTGACCGGTAAGGAATGCTCTGGAGGGTGCAGCACACAGAGCTGCCTTTAGGAGGGGGTCTCAGGCTGCAAATCCCACGGGGGGGGAGAAATGTCACCGGCACCCTAAGGAGGGACCGTCCAAGCACCCCAGAAATGTGATCTTCAGATGGCTCTGTCCTCCAGTTTTCCTCCTGCTCAGCTCTTTGGTTATCTGGGTATTGCTCCCCTGCAGAACTCGGGTGTACAGCAAAAGGGGCAGATTTGGAAGAGCTCATTAAAATTCCTGGGGAGTAGAGCCGTCCCATGTGAAGAAGTTTAATCTGAGGGAGCCTTCAAGAAAGGCTTATTGCAGCATTCTGCATTACCCACCAACACTTCGGGGAAAAACAGGGAGGGAGAACAGTCTTAGATAAGCTGCTTTTAAATGATCTCCATAATCCTCCAAATTAAAATGTATTTTATTATAGACAAGCTACAGATGCAAAACAAGTCAAGAAAGGCTGGGAGCGACCCTTCCCAGAGACAACCTGTGCTATTCCTGTGCTGTGAGGGGATGTCACTGGGATCCAGGCTCTCCCCCTGCAAGGAGCCAGCCCCATGTGTGGCACGAGATGCCTTTCTCCATGGCTGGGGGGGTCCTGCTGCCACTGGTCCCTCCTGGGCACCACGGGGAGCTTGGACCCCAAGTACTTGGCCTCCAGGGTTGAGAGGGAGGAGAAAATTTCTCTTTTCCTCCTGCAAGTTCCCTAGCAGCTGGGTGACAGGGACAAATGGGCCCACTGGGGGCATTTTGTGCCTCAGCCAGCAGAATGGTTTGTGTATTTTTCCTTCCTGAAGTAATTGTGTTCGGGCTCGAACCTGACAGGAACAAGACAGATGCAGCCAGGAGGTGACGTTTTACACACCTCAGGGAACAGGTTGGTGCTTCCATGGCTTTCAGACAGTCTCCCAGAATCATCCTCATCAGCAGGAGAGGAAAGGCAGGGCTGATGGAGCCACAGGGTCTGTGCCCGTGGTCAGTGAGCACAGGCAGAGAGTGAGGAGATGAGCAGGAGGAACTGCACGTCCTGGGAAAGGCAGAAAGCTGGAGCCAGGGGGGATGGCTCCGAATGGCCTCTGTGGGAACCTGAACCAGGAGCTTCTCTGATAACCAATATGCACTGGCAGGTTTCCTGCCCTCTTCCCGAAGGCCAAGGGAGCCCAAGGTGGAGAGAGCAGCAGGAACCATCTGCAAAGTGGTGCCAGGCTGCCAGAGCTGCAGCTCTGCTCAGCCCCTCCTCGAGGCAGCAGGAGGGAGGGAAGCCTGCCTGCAATGGCTTCAAAAGGCATCTGAGGATTTTAGGTGAGATGAAAACTTCAACTATTTACAGGACGGGGTCCCCCTGTGGCTACTGTCCTTCCTGTTTTTTGTGCAGAGACTTTGCCCTCTGCCAAGGGGCATTTGTTCCCTGGTCCCTGCTGAGCTCTCACTGCTCTTTCTCCCTGCATCTCTCACTTCTGCAGATATCCTGTCCAGCAGCTCAGCCCTTGCTGAGGACCCCAAGAGCCTGGCAGAGGTCAGGCTCTGCTGTTACAGCCCCATAAATACGAGTGAAGAGTTTGGAAAAGGCTTTCTTTCACCCTGCTGAGAGGAGGAGCTGGAGGAGGAGGCCATGAGTCAGGAAAGATGTGATGCCCAAGGCTCACCCCTGGCAGGGAGTGCCTACTCCCCCAAAAGGGAGGATGTGAGGATGGAGCACAGCTGCTGCTGGCATCATCCAGGCTTTGCCTGGGATTTTCAAGGAGACCCTTCTCTCTTTAAGGTTCATTTTTGGATTGTATTTTGCTGTCTGCTTCCAGTATTTTCCCCTGGTATTCCAATATTTCCATGCTCCTGGGCTCTCAGTAGCACAAGCACTATCTATCTCAGTCCTTTTTGCACTTTTCAACACTTGTTATGGATCTCTGCCAAGAAACCTGGTAAATTTTTTTTTCTTCCCATTTAAGGGAAAGGATTTGGGGCTATAAAAGAAAATCTCCATTGTACATAAAGTGTTTCCAGTCTGGAAAGAAAATCCCTGGAAACCAAGAGAACCCTTAAAGGGACATAACAGGAAACTGTAGCAGAGACAGCTTCTTGTGCATGACTGCCTTCCTCACCCCCAGGGACACATGAACAATATGAGTTATTGTTACATCTTGGAGCTCATTTTAGAATGTGAAGCTCAGCACAGGGGCACTGGCCAACCCTCAGGGGCCACCAGAGCTGCTGTGCCCCTCTCTGGGGGAGCCCCTCTGTCCCCCAGGCTGTCACTGTGATGGGGCTGAGCCCTGGGTCACGGGCAGGCCAGGAGCCTTCCTTTGCTCCCAGCTCTTGCTTCACCTGTGAGCAGTGAAATGATGTGAACCAGCCTCCCCTCTCTGCAGGACGGACAGGAAGATGCCAGACTGTTGTACTGGAGTGGGTGTTTGGGGAGATGTGATACTTCTCCTTCTGCAGGCAGAGGAGTCACTGCAGATCAGCACAGGGATATTTCCACATTTAGGCTCAGCCTGTTTCCCTTTAATGCTGTAGCTCAACAAACACTGCCTTACAGACCTTTTGTGACTGGCAGTGAAATCCAGAGATGTCTATTCTACTGACTGCAGGCCCAGGAGAACATTTATTTGCCATACTCTGCATATTTCCTCTAAAGTACTTGGGGTTTGAGGTGTTTCCTTGTCAATAACTGCTGTAATACCTGGAGGGAAACAGCATTTCCCACAAACTGCATCTAAACATTTGGCTGGCTCCACAGTCTGGGGAAATAACAAACCATAAATCAAGTCTGCAAAGCTCAGAGTACAAAAATATCAATTGAAAAAGGTGTATCCGAATGGAGAGTGGGTGAGATAACCTTGGAGAGGAGTGGGCAGGCTGCACATTTCTGCATCCTCGGGCCTGCGCTGCCCCTGGCTGACAAACCCGCCATGTGGGACAAGAAATGCTGTAGGGAGCAGTTGCCCTGGGGGTGGAATATCCTCTCCTCAGACTCCCAGATCAGCCCAGGCAGAGCCAGCTGGAGGGGCTGCCCTGAGCAAGGCTCCCTCTCCTGTGTCCTGGCAGCACCCCTTTCAGTGCTGGCCTGTGCCCCCATGTGCCCTCCATGTCCCCCTTGGCTGCTCCTCCAGCCTCCAGGGCAGTGCCAGGGCAGCATCAATGGGGCAGGAAGATCCAAACACCCTAATAACCCTGAGACGCCTCTCTCACAGTGGTTTAACCATGGGGAATCTGGTGGATCTCCCTGCATTAGGCTGCTCCTCATCTTCCCTGCCATCCTCCTCCTTCTGCACTCGTCACAGGGGGTGATGATGTACCCGGGAGGCCACTGCTGACAAACAAACTCTGGCTCTCCCACAGCACCTGCCAGCTGCAAGTTTCAAAGCACTTTGTATTCATTAGCAGATTCAGCCTCCCAGCCCTCGGCAGGGGTTTCACCTCTGCTGTAAGAGGAGTAAAGTAGGGTCTGGAGGTGAAATGATGAGACAACAACAGGAGAACCGAAGTGCTCTGGATACTGCCCTAATGTCTGTCCTGTACTGGAGGTTTTCATGAGGCAGGAGGAGCTACTTCCCTGGAGAGGCACGGGGCTGGGATTAAGCTGGTCAACAATTTTATTCCCAGTTCTTCCTTCCATCTCCCCTCTGGGTGTTCTTGCTTTTCTGTATCTTACTTTCCTCATCTCCAAAGGGAAGGTGGTGACCCACTTCTTGTAAGAAATTCTGAAAGATACAGGTGATACACACGTGTGAGAGGTACTGCAGATAAACAAACCCTGTTCAGGATTTCAGAAGGCAACTTCTGAGGAAGATGTGGACATTCAAACCATACAATAGTGCAACACTGACATTGTGAACACTGGGCAACAGAAGCCTGGCACTGGCTAGGGAGAGAAGCATAGAAAGTGGAGAAATGCAGCACTTCAGAGTCTCTTTTCTCTTTTCCAAGTTAATCCCATAAAATTAGACCCCAGGCTCCTGGTATTTCACAAAGGTTGTAGCAGAAGTTGTCACAGGTGAAGCAAAGCAAGAGGAGAGGAGCTAAGGAGCACAGCTGTGCACCTCCGGCACCAGCCCGAGCAGGTGAACTGCATTAAGTGATGCTAATTGGTACTAATGGAGCTCCGCGCGCACAGCGAGGCCCATTTCCCCTCTTGGGAGTGAAAGGGGAAGGTAAGAGGGACAGAGTGGCGCTTGGGCTGCTGTGCTGTTGTCAGTGGAGTCTCCCTTTTCTCCGTTTCTGCTGTGTTTTCAGGTTAGTGAATGCTTTTTTACGCGCCCCGCTGCTATTCCTGCTCCGTGTTCCTGCAGCCCACCCTGAGCACGGGCTCATTCCTGCGGCGGGGGCGCGGGCCCGGGGTGCTGAGCAGCCTCCCCGAGCTCCGCCGCTCCCGGGTCAGCGCGGAGCCCCCCGGGCGGCACCGGGGGCCCTGCTGGGCTGCCTGNCGCCCTCGGCCCCGCACGCCCCGCACCGCCTCGCCGGGAGCCCGCAGGAGGAGGTAGGTGAGAGCCGGGGGAGCCTCCCCCCCGTGTGCGGCGGGGGCTCGTTTTT
>WEKX01007699.1:815462-918426 GCA_013390025.1 Pitta sordida
CGCGGGGGGACGTCCCTGGGCAGCCCGGAGAGGCAGAGCGCGTCGTTAGAGTGGCTGGAACCCCCCTCATTTCCCTGCCCCAGCGCCTTCCTTCGGGCAATCTGCGAGGCTGGAGCTCCTCAAAGCCTCCGCATCCCCCCGCAGCTCACACGGCCGNTTAGCGGGGCGGGCGGGGACCGACGCGGCCTCTCTTGCAGCTCTGGGCCATGGAGGGGAAGGAGAGGTGAGCAGAGCCGGCCCCGCGCCCTGCCCCGCGCCGCACCTGCGAGCGAGCAGCCCGAGGGGGACCAGCGATGCCTCTGGGGATGAATAAGCATGGATCTCGCTCTACTACCTCTTTGCCTCCGGACCCCACCGACATCGTCAGGAGCAAGGCCTGCTCCCGGAGGGTCAAGCTTAACGTGGGGGGGCTGGCCCACGAGGTTCTCTGGCGCACCTTGGACAGGTTGCCGCGGACCAGGCTGGGTAAGCTCAGAGACTGCAACACGCACGACTCGCTGATGGAGATCTGCGACGACTACAACCTGGAGGAGAACGAGTACTTCTTCGACAGGCATCCCGGGGCGTTCACGTCGATCTTGAACTTCTACCGCACGGGCAAGCTGCACATGATGGAGGAGATGTGCGCCCTGTCCTTCAGCCAGGAGCTGGACTACTGGGGAGTGGATGAGATCTACCTGGAGTCCTGCTGCCAGGCCCGCTACCACCAGAAGAAGGAGCAGATGAACGAGGAGCTGAAGAGAGAAGCCGAGACCCTGAGGGAAAGGGAAGGGGAGGAATTCGATAACACTTGCTGTGCCGAGAAAAGGAAAAAGCTCTGGGACCTCCTGGAGAAGCCCAACTCCTCCGTAGCGGCCAAGGTAAGAGTTCCATGTTTGTTCTCAAGTCTTGTTTCTACTGGCTCAGGACTGGTGGTGTTTACATGAGGTGTTGTTGTCCTGCTGCCCTTGCTTTAGTGACTGGGCACTTGTGGCTGGCTGGCTGCTCTAAGTGAATGGGGAAAAGGTCTTTCAGCTGCAAATGAGTTTTAATGTATTTTTGGGAGGTAGTTTGGAATAGAGGTGCTTTGAGCTTCCCAGGCTGCTGAGTGTTGGGAGCTCACTGAGCAGTGGGTCAGCATGCAGTGATTGCTGTGGCTGGAGGTTTGAGACTGTTATTCAGTGGCCTGTCTTGGTGCAGTTTGTAATAGAGATTTTGGGGGGGCTAAAACATGTGTGTCTCCTGCTGCTTAACCAAACTGGCCTTCAAGAAGAGGAAATCTGCTTGAGCTCTTGGGCCTATGTCCAGTCAGGAAATAATTCCAGGGCTTAGTTTATTTTTTTTTGTGGTGAAGTACAAATAACTAGGATAATTAGTTCTCATGCAGTCTCTGGGCTGCGGGTCTGCTAAAGCTGGTGTTGGCTTTTCATCCTTTACCTGATTCCAGCCTATTTTAAGTCTCCCAGCGCAATAGTGATGCGGCTCTGTCTCTGTCAATAGCTGAAGTGTTGCTTACTCTGAAGTTGGGGCCAGTGCAACAGACCTTTTTGAAGGTGTTTCGAAGATGAGATCCATTTTTGGGAGAAACCAATGTCAGAGTTGGCTCTGATAATTTAGCTGCCTCATGTTAGTCACATTCTCTCTAGTGAGGAAAATCTCTGTGAGCACAATGATTCAGTAACCATGGGGACAAAAGTGAAGGGGGAGAGGTTGAAAACTGTGGGATGAATAACTGAAATGCATGAGGGACTCGGCAGCAGGACCAAAACTTGAATTTTCTTTGTACCCATATCCTCACCATATGGCAGAGAAATAGGAGGCCCCAGCTACCTCCAGTGCACCTCTCTGTTGAACATGGGTTTGCAAACACAAACCTTAGCTCTGTCCCTCAGGTGGGCTACTTGTGATAACAGGCTGCTTCTTTTCCTTTCTTTTCTCTTGTCAAAATGCTGCACATCCTGAACCAAGAGCACGTAGGAGAGTTTGGGGAAGGGATTTCATGAAGTGTGTCGCTAACTGGCTCATCCTGGCAGGGGGAGGGAGAGACATGGTCCACCTGCTGAACCCATTATCACTTTTTTAATGACAAACAGAGCCACAGAATGTCTCTTTCTTTCCAGTGGCACAGATGACACTGTGCTGAATGCATTAATAATTTATAAGGTTCCTTTGGCACAGTCCTGGAATCCTGAAACGCAGGCCCTGGGCTTCACTGTCTGTGGCACTGATTCAAAATCCATTAGAGACTGTTGATGCTCATGATTTATTGTATATGAGCAGGGGTCATTCTTGCCAAATAAGTGTCTTTTGTGATTTATAAATGAAATACACTCTGGCTTCATTTTCTGAGAAAATTCTCGTAGTAAGAGCACTCGGCATTGCAGGCTCTGGATTAATTGAGAGTGAATGGTAATGCATCATTACCTTTAGCATTTAAAGCTGCTCTTCTGTGCCTTCATTACTGCAGTGAAAGTGGTGCTGTGCGTTCTTAGACCTCCAATATTCCAGCAGTTCCCTAAACCCAGATTCCCACTCCCTTCAAGTGTAGTAGGGAGAAGGGGCCTGATGAACAATTAGCTTAGCAGGCAAGGACAGAAGCGTGGCTAAGCCTGTTCTTTATCCGATTTGCTCCCTGCTGCTGGAGAGCTTTTCCCTCGAGCCACAGTGTGCCCTTTGCTTTGATCACCTTCATGAGAATTCAATCCACATATTGAATAGGCTGGACTTGCTCTTCAGCTCCTGATGGAAGGACGTGGGGAAGAAGGACTTGGCAGCCTGACCTGTTATCTGACCTATCCAGCTGTGCCCAGCTCCCTTTTGGGCTGTGTTGGCTAAATCTGAGCCTCTGCCTGACAGCTCCTGGCCAGCTTTCCTCAGCTGGCTGCTCAGAGGAGCACTTTCACTGAGGGGCCTCCGGGAACTTCCATCACTTCTGCTAAAGCCAGACTCCATCTGCTCTGCCAGGTCTGGGAGCTCAAACTGTTCCTATGGAAAGGGAACAAAGTAAACAGTCCTCAGGTTTAATGTCACACGAGGGCTAAAACCACTGCTGGGCAAACTTGGACTACTCTCACTTATTCTTCTTCTTCACTTGTGTCACTCAGTGCAAAGAGTTTCATGTAACAAATACAAGACACCTCTATATTCTCCTGATGTCAAGAAAATGGCTACAAATGCAAAGCCAACACAATCCCTCTGTCCTGTGCTTGTCCTGCTCCAGCTTAGGGGGTTCTGGTTGTGTTTGAACACTTTGTGCGCAGATCTGATCTGACCCCTCCATCCCAGTTTACTGCAGGACCTCTCGGGGTTATACTGGGACCAGCTCAGTGCTGAGAGAGAGACTTGTCTTTTATTTGTGGTTGGGGTTTAGAGGTTTGGTTTTGCCGGGTTGTTTGTTGATCTTGGGGGTTTTGTTTGGCGTCTTTTGTGGATTTTGTTTTTATTTTTTTAAGTGATATTAAAGTGGAAAAAGACACCCAGAAAAGACTAGCCCAGACCTTAATTTTTGTTGCTGTCTTAACTGGGGATTTAACCATATGTGGTAAAACCCCTGGGTCCAAAGTGAGCACTGAGGGACTTGCCCTCCATCAAATGAAAAATATTTATCAAGAAGTTATTAAGTAAAATTCTCCATTCATCTCCCTAACCTCAGAATACATTTTAAAAGGTCTGATTCTCCTGCTTCCCGTGGCTATTTGCCTGTATATCCCTGAGAAATGCTCACTGCAGCCTTTGTGGATGCTTCCTCCTCTTCCTGCCCTCGCTGGCTTTGCATGCTCATGCTTATTGTTGTTATTCTTCCAGTCTCTCCCGATAGTCTGGTGTTTGATTCTTGTTTGTTGTTGGGTTTTTTTTTTAAATAGTATTGCTCCTGTACTTTGGTGTGTTCACAACATCCGTTTTTAACCGCAGAGGCCTCTCTGGTGCCTGTTTCTGTCAGGATTCACCCTGGAAGATGATGAGGTGCAGATATCTTCTGGAGCAGCTCTAACATTTTGTTGCAGAGTAGTTTCTCCTCTCCTTAGGAAAGAAAAGCAGCTTTCCAGAAGCCAAGCAGAACTGCTGCTTTGCCCTGGGGCTTAGTGACCATGCCAGGGCACCAGTGCTTAGCAGTGTTCTAGCACTCTGGTTTGGGCTTTTAATCCTAATTGCTCTTTCCCTTGCCAAGGCTAAGCCTGGGCAGCTGGTTCCTGTCACCCACAGCCCAGCTGGCAGCCCTGGTTTGCCAAAGTCCCTCCTGAAGCTGTTGCTTTCTGCTAACCAAGGCCAGTTAGGATCCATGGGTCTCTCACCTGCCCCTTGGCAGTGCCAGCCTGACTATAATTCCAGCTGGACTTCATGTGGGTTCCTGAAAAATCTCATTCTGCATTTGTTCTGTGCTGTCCAATATAAACAAACGAAAAATTAGACCAACTCAGGACCTTAAATGAACTTTGAATTAATTTTGAAAATTCTCTGGTCACTTGGACCTTTCCAGCAACTCTGCAAGAACTTTGCCCTTTTTGCCACTTGGGAAGAAAGGATTTATTTTCCTCCTTTAGTCCTTACAGATGATTTCCCCGATCGATGCTTGAGCAATTAGTGCTGCACAGAGAGGGGGGGGGAAGAAAAAGTCTGCTCGTCTTACAGACTCCTCTGCATGTGCTGGTTTCATCTATTTTTCTCTTGCTGTCCTGAAGGCTGAGAAAAACACGATGACATCACCCACTTTGCAAAAAGCTTCTCTGCATCTCTGCATGTCAAGTAGGATGTGCACTTCCTCTCCTCCTCGCTGCCTCCACTTCCCACTTGTCCCTGTCCTGCTGGAGCTCAGCTGCAGTGATCCCTCCCTCCTGACAGGCTATTCCTCATCCTTTCCCCTGCTCTGCCTTTGCCAGTGCAATAATATCACATTTATCCTTGAAAACATGCAACTCCAATTCCATAATCTCATTATGCATGCCTCCACATTCCCTGAACAGCTTTTCTCTGGTGCCCACTGCTCTCTGCTGCTAATCTCTGGATGCATTGCTTAGGGATTGGGGAGGCTGCTCTGTAAGCTCTTTTCTTATTATTGTTGATAGTAGTGACAAAATAAGAATGATAAAAGCCTCTTGGAGATGCGTTTGCTACATCTAGAGCTTTCTTCCCCCACATGGGCTTTCTATTCCTGGCCCTCCCTTATGGTGTGCAGTTTTCATTCATCTCCAAACCTGCCTGAATTTAGCATTCGGCAGAGGAAACCCCTCTCCTGAATCGCAGGGATCACAACTTAGCTGTGTCTTGTCTGTCTCTGAGGGCCCTGTCACAGGGCAGGGGGTGACTGACCATTAAAGCCAGAGTGCCCATATTTTGCTTGTGTCTGTGATCCAGCTCCTGCCTTGGCTGTTTTGCTGTATGTGGGAGGCTTGTTACCTTCATCCAAAGGGAACTTGCCTCTTCAGAGGTCCTCAAAAGCAGAGCCTTGTTCCGAAGCCTGTCCCCTGTGTTCAGGGATTTGCCACTTTTGTCTGTACCTTATCACTGGGTTTCCAGCACAACTCTGTCCTGTGGGCACAAGAATTATTGTTCTTCATCACTTTTCATCCTACAGGTGCTTTCTGTGAGCTTGTCCCTTCAGTGGGCTTGAGTCTGGGGAGCCCTAGTTCCTACGTTTACTTCCCAGCCATGTGTCTCCTGTGTCTGCCTTAGCAATGACTCTCTCACAATGTGCTGCTGTGCTGCCAGATCCCAGAACTCTTCTCCAGATTCCCAGTTAGGGGAGAAGAACCTCTCCCAGCCCTGATAATCTTGCCAGACTGGGAGCAGTTACCTGGCACTTTGGGTCTGAAGACAGTTTAGGTTCAGGAATTTCCCACCCAAACCTGCAGCTCTGCAGTCTCTGAAGAATTTTATAAAAAGGAAAGTTAATTATTAGGCCTGGTGTTTCTTTTGATGTACTTGCCATCCAGTCCATGAAGTACACGATGCATGAACACACACATGGAGGCATCCTGCTGGGTTTTTTACTTCTCTGTGACTTTCTGCTGGGAGAGCCTGGAGCAAGTTTGTGATCCTCCCTGAGCCTGAGCATCCCCATCCGTGTGAGCCTGCCTGCCCCCAGAGGGGAGTGACAAGCTGAATTCCTTGGTGTGCTATAGAAGAATAGTCAATGCTATTTTTAAAGCCCCAGCTCTCATTTTGTGCCTTTGAAAAAACCTCTCTGAGAAATGAATTCCCCTCACTGCTTGGTGTTCTCCCATCCTGTCCAGCCTGGGAGCAGACAGGGTTTGAGGCGCCAGTGAAAAGGTAGGAAATATTGCAGCAATGAGAAATATTTTGTTCAGCAGTAACTGCAGAGGTTTAGGAACAAGAAGACTCAGAAGTGCTGGGCCTGATTGCCCCTGGCAGTGCAGGTGCAGCTGTGGATGGGCCCTGGGGTGGCTGAGCTCACCTGCCCCCAAGGTGAGCCCTGCCCACGGCAGGCCCAGAGCTCTCGGGACAAATCCATTCTTTTCACTTGTTAACAACACTTCCTTAACTCTTTTTGCACAGTAGGATAAATATCCTTCCCATCATGTTCTATGCTTTTATTGATTCCTCCGAAATCACAATTCCCTTTTGGCGTCTCTTGACGTGGATGCCCCCACGGAGAAGAATAATCCAATGTTTCTCTTACAACACGAGCGTTGCTATTTGTCACTGCTAATGCCAAAATATTTATGTCAAAGAAAGTTCACAGCTGATCACTTAGTTCTTATAATAAACACAGTCAATATGATTTACTCCATGGAGGGATCTGGCAGCAGCAGAGGCACAGTGTGGCCAGTGGATGTGAGCAGAGCATGAATATGAGCTTGGACATGGGAGCTCTGCACTGTCAGTGCTTCTCCTACACGAAGGCAGACATGGGGCAGACTCTGTAAAATTCCCACTGGATGTAATGGGAACAGACAAGTATTATAATGTCTGTGCTCATCAAGTAAAGCTCTCAAAGTGCTTTGAAGAGATGGATTAGTTAAGGCCAGGACAAACCTGTGATATGTGTATTATCCCCCTCTTAAAGTGAGGAGGTGACCATTGCCCAAGGTCAGTGAGGAAGGCCAGGGCAGAGGTGGGGGGGGACCCTGGTTTCCCCCTGTCCTGTGTCACCAGGACACTTCCAGGGTGTAGATGAGCTCCAGCAGCCCCTGCCTGCAGTGAGATCCTGCAGAGGGAAAGGTGCTGGAAGCTCTCTGGCAGTTTATCAGAGGGAATGATGTGAGGAATCACTTCTTGTTTTGGTGCAGGTATTCCTACTGGAGGAGCCCAGCCTACACGGGAAGGTGCTGGAAAACTTGGTCAGGTTGGAGGGATGAGTGGTTACAGGAAAATAACAGGGTTTGCTCTGGTAGAGCTAAAAGTAGGATGTCTGTACTGGGGTGTTCTCAGAGTGCTCAGATGCAGCTCTGGTTTTGGGGGGGGACTGTTTTGAATGGTAAGGAAGTAAAGATGTCAGAATAATGTATATAAAAAAACCTGTAAAATGATTAAATACATCATAACACATATCCTCTATAGTATATTGACGTGTACACACACGTATTAAAACTCCTCTTGCACGTGGGGATTTCCCTGTACCAAAATTAACCTGTACAAGGAAGGTGTTTGTTGCCAGGTAAGAGCTGCAATCCAAGCACCCAGCTCTGCTTTGAGCACAGCAAAATGAACAACTCAAGTGCTGCTCAGCCAGAGCAGCATCTCCTCCATTGCTGCCCTTGGTGGTAACAGCACCAGTGTGGGTGTGAGGGTCAGAGTGTGAGATTTTGGGCTTTTGGGAGCTCCTTCCAGCCTGGTCTCGGATACATCTGCATTTTCAGGAGTGTTCCCCTTTCTCCGTTCCCAAGTCTCTCCCAGTTCCGTTGTGGTCCCTGTGTTTTTGCTGAAGTTTGCAGCTGTGGTGCCCCAGTACTGGGGTCCTGTGGTCCCATGGCTGGGGATGATTTGTGACCCTTCCCTGAGGCCCTGACACTGCAGGGGGGGCAGGTGGCCTTGGCTCAGCACTTGGGCTCTTGGTTGGTGTGTTTGAAACCTGGGTTTGGATGAGATAAATCAATAGCAAAGCTAAAACCGAAGTACTGGTTGGTACCCCAAACTCCTGTGGGCAACATCCACCCAGGTACCCATCTAATCTGGTAAGAAACTTAATTCACCAGTAAACGCTGCTGCACAGGCAAAGCAAATGGAAGGAACAGTTTATTTAAAAGTTGTTTGGTGGTTTGTTGGTGGGTTTGGGGTTTTTTTCCTGCTGTATGTAATCAGTTCCTGTTATCATGAGTAGAACTTATTCAATCCTGTTTGCACTAGGATTCGTGCAGAGTCTCTAGCCAAAAGCACAGATTAGTTTGGTTTTATTTTATTTAAGTCCATTTGCTCTTGCTCATTTTTGAACAAAATGGAGCTGTAAATCTCATTTGCAGTACATAAACAGCATAAACACCAGAAATGTTCTATCATTGGTACTGATGGGCAAAATGTTTCCTAAAGCATGATTATGCTCACCAGATCTTATTTCAGACTTCAGATTCCTTCTTGCTGTCTCTTAAACTCTCTCATGTTGCTAAAAGAAAAAATTGAAGATGTGAGCAAAGAGGTCTGTTGGAGTGCCACCACTTAAAATCTTTTGTAAGGGCAGGAACTGCAGAAAGCACATTTTCCATGACAGGGAATCTCTGCCATGTGCCAGCTGTGCTTTGCTTGGCTGGTTTCAGTGGTATCTGATGGCAGCATAAACCAGGAATGGAAATCATATTGTGGCACAAAGCACCAGGAGCAGCAGCTCAGATCCCTGAGGACCCTCTTGTATGACTCTGGTTTTTTCCCCTCCTTTTCTGCAGTGATTTGGTGTCTGTCCATCCCTGTCTTTGTCCAAGCATCCAGTGCACCATGTGTTTGTCCTCCCAACTGCTTGTCAAGGGAAGCAGTGTGATTATCCTGGTTTGTTTGGAGGGGGCACAGGGGGACTAACTGGCTCCTCAGGGTCTGTGATGGGGCAAGGGACAGAGCTGTAATTCACCCCTGGATTCCAGCCACAAGTGCTCAAGTGGCAGCTGTAGTACACAAGACTTTACCACTTCCATGGATCTTCCCAGGAACACATCCGAGATTGGGGGGTTGTTTTGTATTTCTGGGAATCTCATTTGTGTCTGGCATGTCCTTAGCTCTGAACAACTTAATTCCCACAGCTGGTTTTTCTGCTTGCTTCATGATATCCATCTCTTGCTCTGCACACTTCACTGCTCCTGCAGCACGTGCTTCTGTCAACCACAGCAATCACACACCAAACAAACTCTCTGCTGCTTGTAATTGGGGCATTTGGCCACTTCCCCTGTCAGCAATGTCTGTAACATCCTGGTACTTCTCTATCTCTGGCCACTCTCAAAAACTACATGTTCCTCAAGTGTCTGGATGGACAAGGAGTGGAGTTCCCTTTCTGATCTTTCTGAGGCAGTGGTTGCTGTCTTTGCCAGAAGATAAAGAGGGGATAAAGAGGTTTCACTCCTTGTTTACTTAGCTGTGAATTTTTGGCAAATCTGTCCTTCACAGCATAGAAGTTGAATCTTTGTGGAAAACAAAAAGGACCAAAAAAACCCAAGATGTGTTGTCTCCCCTCCTGTCAGTGTGCCAGAAATTTATTAATAATACATAATTATACACTGTGTTTCATAACTGCTTTCATCTGAGGATCTAAAAGTGCTTCACAAACATTAATTAAGCAATCCTCACGCCTGCCTGGTGCAGTAACTATTGCTATCAATCTGCACTGAAATATGACAATGCAGAAGAAGTGGTGAATAAGGAAACCTCTCAGAGCAAAGCTGGAGTGGAAAGGTGAAGCAGCTGGAGCGAATTGTCGTTCCTTGGCTGTGGTTGGTGTGACTCCAGCTGTCTGGGGGCCAGTGCAGCAGGGCTGTCACCTCTGGCACTCACAGGACGTAGTTCCCTCTTTCCTGTTGGCAAAGCTTTAGAAGTCCTGCTCAGGTGGACTGCAAACCTCACCTTAGATCTTTCAGCTCCTGGACTGAATTGCATGAGCTTCTACATCTTATCTTGACTGGTGTCAGCAGCTTTAGTTAGGGTAGAACAGAGATGGACAGTACATAAAACCACTGTCATGGCAGTAAATGCCCCCTCCCTGTCCAGCTGTAGCTCGCACTTCTTGCCAGGGAGCTGAATTAAACCACCACACTGTTATTCTTAGCCTCTAATCTACCCCAGGTAAGAGCCTGACTGATCCCCGCAGGTTTTTGCAGCGTTTAGGTGAGAAGAGCCATGTCTTTTGAACGTTTGAAGCAGGACAAGTGTAGTCTGGAAAGTCTGATCAATCCCTGCTGCTCAGGGCCCTACTTGGTGAAGCAGATCTTCTCAAAGGGAGCTTGTCAGGAGCGAGGACCTCACAAATCCTTCATCACCCCGAGTACCCCCAGACCCAACACTCTCTGTGTGTGTTTTGACCCTTTCCTGACTCCACGTTCCTGCAGGTGGCTCAGCAGGGCAGGACACGCTCTGATAAGGAGCTGTTCCCACCCAATATAAGTTGTGCTGCATTCCAGAACACATCAGGTAGCAGAGTGCATTGTGCTAATTGACACGGTTGTGTTCCCTCTGTCTGTGTTTGCACACCATGTTATTCTATAGGTGTAACTTTAGACCTCCAGCAATCGCAGGGACCGGGCTCATTTAACACCCGCAGCTCCAGCACGTGCCCAGTGCCTGCTGAAATATCAGATTTTCACCTGGGCAAGTGCACCAGGGCCCACCTGGGGGACATCTGGCCTGTCTTTCCTCCCTGCTGAACACTGGGTCAGGTACAATTCAATTATTTTTCCACTTTCGTTAAACAAAATAGCACAGTTTCTGGAGTTTCTGGCTATGAATGAATGGCCACAAGTAAAATCCACTTGACTTAATAGTTATTTTAAAAGATGCTCTTAAGAGGTTCTTGTAAAGTGACTGTGAAATACTTGTTGGTTTGCACTGTCTGCTGGAAAACCTTCCTGGTCCAGATCATTTGGGCATGGCAGTGCCACTTCCAGGAGTTATGGGTGTAATTTATTTAATTCATAAACTCTTGGTAGGAAGTTCTGTCTCTTTGTTTGGTGTTTATAAAGCACTAAGTGCACCAGGGTCCTGACTCACAGCTCATCTATGCTCCCCCAAAACAAGTAATAAAAATGTTTTGCTGAGAAAGGGAGAGCTCCTGTGGGAAGGTGTGGGATTAGTTCCCACAATTAGTGATCCCATTAACAAGTTGGCCTGTTTCCTGAGGGGTGGCACAAGAATGATGTCCCTCTCCCTGCTCTGCTGCTCACCTCGTCCCCACTCCCCCACTGAAACTGGGACCCCAGCTGGCAGCAGGGCTCTGAGCTGGGGAGAGCACACAGGGGCTGAAGGACCTATTGGGTCTGGTCAGGGATCTCCAAACCAGGGAGTGGGGCAGATACAGAGAGAAAGTCCCTGTCTGGGCTGCTCTAAGCCTGTTTCATCACAGGTTTTACTGCTCCAAAGTAGCCCTGGAGCTCTGGGGTGCCAGGGGAGCCCATGGGTGCCCTGCTGGTACTGCCCTGGTCAGGTGTGAGCAGCCCCAGGGCTCTGTGTGTGTGTGCAAGGGAAGGAGGAGCAGCCGGTGCCAGGCGCTGTGATTTCACATGCAAATCAGGCAGCTGGAATACGCAGATCTATCTTGCAGTTTATACGAGCAATTACTTAATCTGTGTGTGTGTAAAAACAGGATAATTGTGTGCAAATTAGAGGTGTCACATGGGCTGGAGCTGTTCGTTTGAATGGTCAGCAAATCAGAACCTTTCTGTCTGTAATTAAGGAGTTTATATCCCAAGGGAAAACAAGTACTGAGATGCTTCCTGAATTTATTCTTATTTCCTTTTCCACCAGGTCCTTCAGCAGTTCATATCTTTGGTATCTTGTAATTTCTTAGTCTCTAATTATCACCTGCCTGCTGGACTAGTTCTTTTCCTTAGCATTTTTTTGGGAATAACCTCTAACACTGGTCACAGGCTTCCTTTTCCTGTCCCTAGAAGGATCTTTTGCATCCAAGGTACATTGTAACCCTCTCTTTAAAAGCCTGCTGCTCTCAGGTGAAGCCCTTTCCTCTGGGGTTTCTGCACAAACTCCGGAAGAGGATTTTTCCTCTCTCGTGCCTCTGACCAACGTCTGCAAAAGATGGGAAATCTCTCTTTGTTTTTCCCAAACTTGTCTTGGTAGGACACAAATCCTTTGGGCACCATTCTTTTGCCCTGAGGTTGTACATTGAAGCCCTGATTCAAAGGGCAAACCAAACACAGTCTGTGTTTTCCCTGCTCTGCTGGTGCAGTGTCACTTCTGCTCGTGCTCTTCAGAAGGAATTCAGATAAAGCTGAGCTGAGCCAGCTGTCTCCTTTTTGGTTCAGTATCCTAGATGGTCAACAGCTGATGATTAATCTTAAATGTTACCTCTTTTCCTTTCAAACTGACTCCTTAAATCACTGGGATGTGTGGACACATTTCAGTAAAGCCCTGATCCCTGTGCCAAAGAACAGAGAGTGAGTGTGGCAATGCTCCAGCCTTTGCACCTGTTCTGCTCTTTGTGTGAACTGCTGTATAACTATCTTCATGAGCTGCCTGCTGCATTCTGGGGTGCGAGGGATTAAAAACTCTAATGAATATGGATTATTTTGAATATTTTCCTTTGGGACCCAGTTCAGAATGGAGAATTTTGGAGCTATATGTTAATATAATAACAAGCAATGAAAGATGCCTTCCCCCACTCATTTTCAAAAATTGTGTTTTAGAAGTGAGTGTTGGAGAGCTGAACCTCTGGCTCAGCCCAGGGCTCCCGTGGTGCTCAGATCCAGCTGCCCCTCTGGATGGATCTGGCCAGAGGTGGAATGAAACCCTTGCTAAGAGCGGGGAACTTCAGCACATACACAACTTTGAGCATTTGAGTGATCCCCTGGAAGTCAGCGAGTCTTAAGCATCTGTTTAACATTAAATATGCAGCAAAGAGGGAGCAAGTGATGGTGCAATTTCACTTAGGAGGCCAGGAGTGTGTGCTGGCAAAGTTTCTGCAAAAACAGGGACATTTTCGTCCTCCAGTTAAAATTCTTAATGCTTAAGGTTAATGTGACATCTGCAACATTCAGGAAACCTACAGAGATTGTTTCTGTGGAACAGATGTTCAACGATCTGAATTTTATGGTTTTTTTTCTGTTTGGACGCTTTCTTGCTTCTGCTTGCAGACATTGGATCCTTCACACCTACAGGCAAGGCTGTTCCCTGCCCTGGTGTCTGTAGTGTCCCTCCCAAGGGAACCACAGAGACCCATGGAACAGCAGGTCTCTGGGCCAGGCTCTCCCCAGGGCAGGAGAGCGAGGCCCTTGCAGGACCTCAGTGGGCTGGCAGGGGGACATGGAAGCTTTCTGTTGTTCTGAAGCTTTTCTGCCAGGGAAAACAAAGGGAACTTGTGACCAAGTGCAGAGCTGGAGTCCCACTGCAGGGAGAAGTTCCCCAGGGAGAGCCCCTGGCACATGTGGACACTCCCCAGCCTGCTGGAACATCCAGGGCTGTTTCTGCAGGTGATAAATCTCACTGGCTGTGCAGGGATGTTCTTCCTCTGCAGGTGAAGAATCACATGGCTGTAACATTCTGTAATATAAACAAGGCAGATGTGGTCAAAATCCTATTTGGACAGATTTATGGCCTGACTATGGAGCAGTAACCTTGCCTGGGCTCTGTGCCACGGGTAATTAATATGCATCCTTGGCTCTGTTTTCCTTCTGGACAATGTCCTTCTGCGTGCTGGGCTGGAAGCAGGAGAGTCTGCTGTCGACTGGGAGAGACACTTTCCTGGGGAGGCTGTGCTGGAAAGCCATTGCCCTGCAGATTGTGTGCAAGGGAAAGGCTGAAATGGCCAAATTTGGGAGAGCAGCACTTCTCCAGCACCTGAGTAGCCTCCAGGTAGCTGGCACCGGGTCTTTGTGTGATGATTATCAAAAAGACAGTCAGTGTTTGCTGTAGCTTCTGCCTACACTGAGATGAAGAGGTTGCTGGAGAAACCACGTGCCTGTTGGCATTGGACAGTGATCTCCAGCTCTCTGCTCTGTGCTGCGTTTGTGGGAAGGAATGGTAGTGTAGACTTGCCTTTTTTCATCCTTCTCCCTCAGGTCATCTCTTGGGTATTCCTTTGCAACTCTGCACATCAAAACCACTGAAAAATAACAAAGGAACTAAAGAAAAAGGCAGAATGTGGAGAAACTTACCCAGATTATTGCTGGGGTTGTGATTCCAGCGCTGGGTTTGGGCATAAATTTCCATTGGACAGTCAGTCACGTATGAGCTGCCTGCACAGCACCGGCCAGCCAGACACCACTTGCAGTAACTCAGTTCTCCTCCTCTTTCCTGTCCCTCCATTCACTCACAGTGTGCACAGGGACCTCTGGGCATCGTGAGCCCCCTCCCCCCTCTGTTGGTAAAGGCACAGTGTCAAATTTCCTCCAATTAACGACTAGTGCCATTCAAAGCTACCCATCCAGTGATGAGCACAAGGTGCTGGCACATTAAAATCTGTCATGTTTGGGATCTGAGTTCGACACAAGTCCTGTTGCATCGCTGAGTTATTTGTTCTATCATTAATGAAATTTCCCTGCCCTTTTCCCCTCTCTGTTTGGAAACCACATCTTGGTAGGCCAGCAATCCTAGAAACAGCCAAGTCGATGTGGTTTCATTAGATTTAGCTCTTGGTGTGCCATTATGTTGTTTTCTCAATAGCAAGAGAGCACTGACTAGGGGAAAGGACCTGCATTTCTGATTGATGATTTGAGTTGTACTGACCAAAGGACAACTACCCTGGAAGGCTGGTTGCCATGGATTTGGCTGATACCTCCATGGGAAAACAAAAAAGGAAAGAAAAATAGTTTCTTTGGGTTCAGCAGCCAATGGTGGAGCAGCACTAGTGCTGAGGCTTGCGGTTTGGTGTCCTTTGTGCTTTCCCTGCTATTTGCAGAGATGGGTGGCGGTTTCTGAGGTTTCACGTGCATTGGGATGCTCTGGGCTGATGTGCTCAGGAGCAGTGTTTGATCCAAGCCTTCCAGACTCCCAGAGCAGCCCAGGTTCTTTGTCAGCCTCTGGAAAGGTGCACAAAGGGTGGGTGGAATGGCAGGTCACAAAACACTCGACATTCAAAATGACCACGCTGGTCTAATTATAGAGCCAACAGCAGGGCTGTAATTGAGATTTCTGAGCAAATGCCTCCCCCACTGAGGGGAGAAGGCTGTGGAAGTGCCTAAATTGTCAAATTTGCTCCTTTTAAACTTGTAGAATGATGTGAGGAGGTTTGTCTGGAGTAAGGTGTTTGTGTTAGTAGGACTGAGGATGGTGAAGGTCACAGGTAACCTGGAGATGTTACCTGTGGGATCTGTCCTTAATGTGACCAGTAAACTTCCCATTAATGTTCAGTGCAGTTCCAGGGAAGGATGTACAGTACTCTTAAATTTTCATACCCTCATGTAGGTGCAAATCATTCCTAAAGGAGATGTTTGCAGTTATCAAGATGACAGATGTTAAAGGTTCCTGAGCTGCTCATTGAATGCAGGGTGGGGGGATACAGGAGGATTAGCACTCAATAAATCCTCACAGGAGTGCTGAGATCTTATCACTTGAGTTTGGGATATCCTGAAATAGCTCGCCACCAAAGCAATTTTTCATCATTGATATACTCTTAGCTGGGTAATATGACTTTCTAGAAATGAATTGGATGAAATGAGGTGTTTTAAGAGGGTCTGTCTCTCTTATTCACGTATTTCTTCAACTTGCTTTCCAGCAGAAATAATAATATTTGTCAGGGGCACCGTTCATTCATATGTTCAAAACACAGCAACAAATGCAAACACCAATAAAACTCAACATTTTCTTAATTAACAACCTCAGAGAGCACAACATCAGGCAGGTACTACCAGCACTTTAGAACAAAGTACACTTGGAACCAGGTGCAGCTATTTACCAAAAGCTTCCAGAAAGCCAGCAGTAAAACTGTTTGCTTTTCCAGCACATGTTGTGCACTTGCTGCTGTTTCTCTACGTGGAATAAGCAATCTGAGACAGTAAAAATACACAGCTTGGACCAACAGAGCTGGAAAATGATGCTAAATAAACAGTAACTTCAGGAACCCTTCCTTGTTTACAGCTGCACCTTCTGGGTGAGGCAGCAGAGGCTTTGCAGGGCAGGATGTGATTCGAGGAGGGCAGTGGGCAGGGCAGCCAGGTGGGACACACCAGGGGCACACCAGCTGCCACTGGGATGTGAGCAATGCAATCTGAAGTGGGGCTGGCAGGGGGAGATTGTTGAGGGCAGGCTGCAGCGAGGCTGGGAGGCACAAACCACGAGGACTGTGGACCTGGGGCCATCTGGGTGGATGGGGATGGCCCCGTGGACTGTCACCTGCAGGCTGTGGTCACACACAGTCTGGTGTTGTGTATGAAACTGCAGCTCCAGGGTGGCTCTGAAGCAGTGGTGTTCCCTCTTTCAGACCCAGACACAATGGAAAAAAGTCACTTTTCCTAAAATAGCTGGCATGTCAAAACTTAAACTTTACTGACCTTTCCAAAACCTCATAAAAAAAAATCCTTTTACAGAAGCCTCTGGAGGCTCAGGAAGCCTGTGGGACCCAGTGTGGCTGCTGCTGGTGTCACTGGGAGCCTGACATGGGCTCTGGGCCCTTGAGCACGGGCTGGTACATAATTCATTGGTGTGTTTTTCCAAAAAGACATTTGCTCTGTCTTGTGTCAGCCACACTCCTCTGACTCAGTTGAACTGCTTATTCTTTCACTTAAGCTCTGCCCTTGTTCTGACAAAGGATTTCTAGTAGTTTAGGTTTTGGTAACAGCCCAGCAGAAAGCTGCAGATGTTATTTTCCTGGTAATGCAGAATTTCACTGAACTGGGGGATTTTTTCAGCCTGTCCATCAGACAGATAAAACAGGCTCTTTTTTTTCCCTCCACTGTCAGATTCTTCAAAGGCTCTTCCAAAGCAGGTACATAAATTATAACAAAATAGAAGTCAGAAGTCAGAGGAAAACTCTTAAGTCTGCACCCTACTGAGAGGGATTATGGAGAGTGGAAAGAATGAGTCATGGCGTGGCTACTTCTTTTAGCCAGAGTTAATGCGGCTCCCTCCGAGCAGGGGAGAGACCTCAGGAGGGGCAGCCTGTTCTCGTCTCTTTTAAGCCCATTTCTACTCCTAAAAATCTGATCACAGTTTTAAAAAAACAGGAAACATGATGGTGAGCTGTACTTGTCCTTTGATGTTTCCCCAAAGTCCAGTTTCTTGGCCCAATTTCCAAGTATTTCAGTGCAAAGAACGTGGCGATGTTTTAACTGTGTTTTGGCAGTTCAGCCATTGTGCCCCGGGATTTATCCTGGCTGCCCTTTGTCTCTGCAGCCACGCTCGCCTATGGAGCCCGAATTAAATGCTCAGGGCTAAAACTCTGCCTGTGATGATTCCACCACTCTGTGTTGTCCTGGTGCCCCATTGCAAGGAGGGGACAGTGCCTGGCCCACAGCCAGAGCTGCTCCTCTGGATGCCCCGCAGACATTCTGGTTAATATTCTTCCCCTTGCACAACGCTGCACAAATATTGGTCTTTATAAATATTAACTGAGAGGGTAAAGGAGCTGTGAGGTTGGGAGTGGGGTCCCATAAAGCTGCTGTAACACTGACTGTCTGCCTGGAGTTGTATTTACCTCCCTCAGCCCAGGGACACGTAAGGGGTGTCTGACACACCCTGAACCAAGGGCAGGGGGCTTTGCTGTCCTCCCAGCTCAGGTTGAGTTCAAACCCGAGCCCTCAGTGGAGGGCAGATTTGGGTCCCTGTGTGCACTGACCAGGGGGCAGACCAGCAGGCCCAGGGGGAATTTCTATTAGGAAACAGTTGAAATGGGCATCTTTGCTACAAGGTTCACTTTGGTCACTGTAGTTTTGGGATGTTTTGGTTATCTGACTGGTGCCAGCCAGCTCAGGGTCTGGCATGGCACGGCTTAGGTAACTGGGAAAACTGTGTGCTTTGGTGTCCTTGTCAGTGAGACAGTCAAACAGTTCAAGATGACGATGAAAATAAATTTCTGCCGACACTTAGATCAGCTCTGCCGAGTTCACACGTCGGAGCAGTTGTGATGGTTTCCTTCATGCTGACTAACATGATCATGAAGGCTGTGGCTGGTCCCACCTCTTCAGGGCTTTACTCACCAGCTTCCTTCAGAGGATCCGTTGTCAAATTTGAAGCTAGACTTTATGAATCATATTTATTTATATTAGGGGAATGTCTGTGAGGTCTAGTCCCAGGTCAGCAGCTCGCTGTGCTGGGTGCTGGACAGGCTTGGTGGCTTCAAAGAGAAAAGAGAAGGCAGGCCAAGGTAGGAGTCATCCCATGGAGACTGGGCAACACCATCTGTCTGCCTGCCAAATCATCACAGGGGATCTGGGGAATGAGAGAGAGCTTTTACTTTCCTGGACAGGGGAGGGGATCACACCACTGTCCTGCAGAGAAAATACTCCCTCTCCACACTGGTGCTAAAACCAGTTATTAGTGCAGGATGGATACAGGGGTTTGGGGTTTATTGGCTTAGAGGGAAACCCTCACAACAAAAACTTCCTCCTGAGGAGACGATAACTGCTCCCAGCATTGGCAAATTAGTGCATTATCCCTTGGGTTAATTACTGTAAAGTGAAATCAGGTGCTCACTATTTATTCAGAGCTTCCCTAGGAACCTTAGTGGTTCCCAGCTCAGGGGCTGTGGGAGTGGGCTGGGAATGACCACCTTGGTCTCTGTTAGAGAGGAGCTGAAGGGAAAGGGAACTGAGTGGCTTCCCCACGTGGGGAGCAGGTCGACCCTGGGACAGAGCCGCACCTGTAGTGTGGGAAGAGCCTGTTCTCACAGGGAATCACCACGCTTTGCTCCCACTGCTGACACTCTTTCACACATGTCATTCTGGTGGCATCTCCACAGTGTTCTCTGTGCCTGCAGGCAACTCCAATTCCTTTTTTTCCCTTTAACAGTAGTGAAAACTCCTTCGTTTTTAATCAGTGAACTGTCCAGATCCCCCCTGCTCTGCCAGCTGCGCTACACCAACATGTTCCGAGGCTGCCCTGCAGTGCAGTGCTGATAACCAGCCTTTTCCCATGGAAAAGTATGTAGAAAAGTCAAATCTTGTCACATGTGCAAAGCCACTGAGCTCAGCAGTGCCAGGGCAGGGATGAGCTTGGCCTCGGGCAGTTATTTCTGCAGCTCTCTCAGCCTTGTGCAAGAAAATCAGCGGGATAATTGACAGGTCTGGGTATCTGCTGCTGCTTTGTTTGCTTTTGCCTTCCATGCCTGAGCGTGGCTTTGAAATGCTAATTGCAAACTTTATGTGGGTCTGTCAAAGGGAGTTTGAGTTATTTTGATGTATTTTTGATGCGCTCCGGAGCTTCACAATCAAACTTTGAGGTTTACTTAGGAAGGTAAGAACCACTCCCTGTCAAAGATGACAGCTGCAGGCAGCACAGGAAGGGGCTGAGGGAATCTGCACTGGAAGCTGGAGCATCATCATGTGGAGCTTCAGAGCTCACTGAGAGTTTCAGGTCTGTGGAGGCTGGAGAGTTGTCACCCCCTCAACCCCTTCCTATGCTGGTGTTTGCCTCGGGGTGCCTGGAGTTGGGGTCCTGCAGTTGCACTGGGGTAACTACCTTTGATTCCATCCCTCACTGCTGCACTAGGGCATCACCCCTTTGCTTCTGTGTGTGTGTTCCCTCTGCATACTGGGCTATTTAAACCTTGGGGGGCTGTGGGCAGGGCTGGCCCCGTGTGTTCTGGGGAGCACAGAGCCAGCCTCCCAGCTCTGGGGAATATTTTGGGCACTGGTGTAAGACAAATGAGAAGCGCCGTTCCTTCAGTGGGCTACAGAAACTGGGTTGTATTGAAAGAAATGTTATATAAGGGGCTAAAATTAGCAGGATGGAAAAAGAAGTCTGCTAAATACTCCCGTCTCTCTGTTGACACAAGCAGACTTCCACCAGAAGGGGAGGGTTTCTTAATTATAGTTTTCTGACGTGTTCTGGAAATTAGGGATCGAGAGAGACCGTGAGCTCGGGTTGCCCACCCCAGTGAGTTGGTGGGGGGGGATGATCCTGGCAGCCCTGAGCCAGAGTCCCCTCTCCATGGAGACTCTGACTTGCCATGCCAGGGCACAGTGGGGCAGTGTCCCATTGCTGTGGGAAGGAAACCCTGCCACCAACACAGGGGGCATCCAGCAGGCAAATGGAGACAGTGGCACCCAAGCAAACTGATTTATTTTTTTTCTGTAGGACTCCCCTGTTGAATTTGGGCCTGTTGTGCATTAGGGCTGAGGTTGGCTCTCCTGACTTTTGGCTCTGCCAGCAGGCTGGCTTGTTTGCTTTTTTCATGTTTTATCCCCTAAGCTGCAACCTTCGAGACCTTCCTCGCCCTGTAAATATCAGTTGTGTTTTACCCTTTATCCAGAGCAATGGTCGGCGCTGCCGGGGTGGGCTCAGGTGTGTCCCGGGGAGATGCTGCTATTTACCCGCAGCTCGGGGCTCGGATTTGGCCGCTCCTGGAGCTCCCGATCCCGAGGGGAAGGAGGGGATCAGAGCAGCCAAAGGGCAAAGGAAAGCCGATGGTAACTCCGATCCCTGCGGCTGTGCCCCGTGCTGCCATCGGCGCTGCCATCGGCGCTGCCAGGAATCTTAGAAAACCTCCAGCCGCTCACACCCACTCCCTCGGCATCCCAGGAAACCAGGGACTTTATATAGAGGTGGGAAACACACTCCCGGGGTGTGTCTCACACGGCAGGAGGAGGAGGAACCCCGGGCTCCTGTGCGGGACCGGCCCCGCGGGGCGAACGGGATGAAGATGCTTTGTGCCCGCACCTGTGGGGAGGGTGATCCAGTGCCTGGCGTGTCTGTCTGTCCCTCTGCTCTGAGCCCTCGGGACAGAACGGTCGTGGATGTCCCACACAGGGAGGAATCCACGTAGTAAGTGGAGCTTGTTCAGGAACTGTGGTCCAGAAATAAAGATTAAATTTAGAGGTACTCACACCAAGCTGGGGTTAGATGCCACAGCTGAGAGAACAACAATCCAAGAGCTAAAGATGTAAATTACTGCAACTTAAAAAATTGTTCCTGGGGGAGTCAGTGGTAAGGCATTGCATGGGAGGTCCCAGTGCCTTGTCAGGGCAGAGCTGGGTGTCATGTCAGGGTGTCTGTATTCACAAGTCAAAGTGGTTACCAGCAGCCATGGATTTCAATTCCTCTTTCCCCCATTGCTGTGCTGGGATTCTGCTAAGAGCAAACTGGGAGATTCGCTGAAGAGAATGGGCTAAACTGTTTTTAGCAGGGGCTCATAGATCAGCCAATATCTAAAGTTTTTGTTTTGAAGTTTGAATTCAGACAATGGAAAATAGGGCTCCCAGATCAAATAAACATTCTCTTTCTATTGACAGAAAAATAAGCACGAGTGGCTTAAATATCTGTAGAGCATAATTTATTAATCACATGAGAATGAAAAACACAAGCTCACTGTGATCCTAAGAAAAGTATGAGTCTCGGGAGTGTACGAAAGGCTGGGAGAGGTCAGGGCTGTTAGAGCTGGAAAAGGAAACAGTTGTGGTTTCCAGGCTGGGATGTGGCATGTGGCCGGTTTTAGTGACTCCAGACAGCGCTGGGTAGGGGATTGTTTTGAGGTGGGTTGTTACGTGGGAACAAAAGTGTGTACCTATATTTACTGAGCAGGTATATGTGAAATTCCTGTATTTATAGGCATCAAATTCCTGCTGAGCAGTTCCTAAATCGGGGCTGTGCTCACCCCCTCGATCTGCCCGGTGGTTACAGGCACGGAGCTGTTTGGAGCTGCAAGTGCAGATTTATGTGGCATGCATATCTGACCAGTCAGGGCAGATGGATCCAAAATTGCAAATGCTTTCTGGCAAAGGAAAACAACCCTGTTTCCAGTTTGGAGCCGCTCAACTCTCTCCTGAAAGCACACACAACGTCTCTGACAGACTGCATTGCTCCATCATTTTTAATTATCACTCCCAATCACCATCCAGTGGCTGGGAATCTGGGAATCTTGGTGTGCTTGGAGCAACAGCCCTGTGCTGGGGGGGTCGATCTTGTCCTCCCCAGTGAAAAGCTACAGGGGTTGTGAGATGGGAACTGCGGACTTGAAAAAACAGAGGCAGGAAGTGTCAGAGCCAGTTCTGTGCTCCCAGAGGCACGTCCCCAGGGTGGCTGGGACTGGGGGCACTCTGGGGGTATCTGAGGGGAGCTGGGGCACTCCATCAGGCTGCCTGGTTTGGGCCAGTTTTCAAGGCTTTTCGTTCTGCGTCATG
This sequence comes from Pitta sordida, assembly GCA_013390025.1. Classification (NCBI taxonomy): domain Eukaryota; kingdom Metazoa; phylum Chordata; class Aves; order Passeriformes; family Pittidae; genus Pitta; species Pitta sordida. Next base: position 837,812 of record WEKX01007699.1, read on the forward strand.
GAAAGGCCAAATTTAAAATGTATTCTGTCTGTGAAGAGGACTCTTAAGAAGTGACTAAGTCATGGGTCTGTTGAGCACATGATCACAAGCACATAAATCCATGAAGGAAAGCTTAGGAAAAATGTGAGTTAACCCTTGCAAACCTCACCTTTGCATTTCCCACGGGACTAACATCAATCAATTTCTGTTGTACCGCAGCATGTGGAAAAACAATCACTCAGTCCCTGGGAAAACAAATCAGACTCAAATTCCAAGTACTGTGCTTTTCTTCTTAAGCAAAATCTCTGCAGAGACAGAGCTTTAGAGCTTTCTTTTGACTTTGGAGAGAACCAATTTAGAAAATAGTCAGGAGGCGGTTTCCAGTAGCCATAAATCCAAAGAGCTGTGGTAGTTTAGTTTTTCAATTACAGGATGACACTTGGGTTGTGTTTGCAATCAAAACCTGAATTTCCAAGCTCTCTTCAGACCCCCCTCTCGTTCCAGCACTTGGGCTATTTCTTCACAAGAGGGGAATGAAGAAACAGAGACGGGGAGGGAAATAAATCAGGAGGGGCATCCTGGGGGGTTATCCCAGAAAAGTTTAAAAGGAATGGCTGGGGGGGATTAAGTCTTGCCTCACACATGCCTGGAGCTGTAAGAAAGGGAACGTCACTCCTGTTTCTTTTCAAGGAATCAGAGCTGTTCATTCTGCATAAATGAGGAGGATTTCATCAGAGAAATGCCTGAGTCTTTTGTCAGTTTTTCCTATTAATTGGGTCATCTGGTGGGGGCCCCAAACTTTGATCCAGATCAAACAGGGCTAAGTCTGGCTATCAGGAGCAGGCGCTGGTTTCAAAGGAACCGGCTGTGAATTGGTGTCTCTGCTGCATCTGATGGAGCAAATACCCGAGCTGTGCACAGAGCCCAGGACCTTAGGCCAAAAGACTTTAAATGAAGACATAAAACAAGAGGTGGAGATCATGCAAAAGGAATTAAAGTACATCTAAGGCTGCTAGAGACTTTGTAAAGGGAGTTAAAATAAGATTAGAGCAGAATTCTAATAAAGAGCTGTAGGCTACAAAAGAAAAAAAAAAGGTTAAAGGCGCATCTGGAAGATTCCCAGGATGGTGGTGAGAGGGAAGATGCTGCTCACAGCTTTCCTTAGGTCCAGGATGGGGAACCTTTCTGTGTTTCTGAGCAGGTTTCATGACTTGCACACTCATGATAATTAAATGAAGTGCCAGAAAGCCTTGAGGCATTAAGCACTGGGCACTGAGCCTTGGTATTCTATGTGTTCAACGCATACTGTATGTTCATAAAGGTATTAAACTTCATGGTTTTTGCTGGTAATTAGACACCAATCTTGTACAAGGTCTCTATTTCTGTGTAGCACGATTTCATGTTGTTATCGTGCAACAAGGGACCATCTCTGACTGACAGCACAAGAGCTTTGCAGCAACAAGAACTGGTAGGAACTTGGCAATTAAAGCCTATAAATGGCATCTCCCTTGAATACTGGATAATTTAAAGTGATTAAAGATGGATTAGCCAGGCACAACAAGTGAACAAAGGAGTGGGTGGCAGGGGCGTACCCCAAGCTGATGAGTTGCTGCTGTAGACCCTTCCTTTGGATGATCAGGAGTGAACTGGTGTCTGAACTGGAGCCCTGGTGGCTTGGTGGGATGAAGGTGAATGGAGAAGGCTGAGGGGGTCAGTGGCCACGTGGTTAAATGCTAAAATCCAGATGGATAATCTGTCCTCAAACAAAGGAATTGTGGCTCTCTCCATTCCAGCTTTGCATGCAGGGTACTCTCACAACATTTATGCTTTGTTTGGTCAAAATAATTTCTGTCTGGATCGTTGAATCTTCCCTCCTCTCATCAAGGCAAGTTGAATGACTGGAATAGCAAGCAGAAGGAACCCGGAGCAAAGCTGTACAATGAATGGCTTGTACAGTACTTTGGTAGCTGTTACTTCTCCCCCACCTCTGTCCCTGGCTGTGCTGTCTGGGCATGTCCTGGAACTTGGCATCCTGTCTTCTGGAGGAGTCCAGCAGCTCTGGAGGCCTTGTTCCCAGGGGCTGGTACTGCTCATTAATCTTTGAGCTGTCTGATAACTCGTGTTGCAAGGATTGCATTTGATTCCTTATCAGCCTGCCAGAATTTCCCTTGATGGCTGCTTCGGTTCACTCACGCCTGCAAAACTTACTAAAACAACAAATAAGTTGGGAAATTCAATCTCAAAGTCAGGGTGGTTTTTGTGCGGGCATGGCTCTGACAGCAGGAGCTCCATGGGCAGGCTCTTCCAGGGAAAGTTTGGGTATTTGCCTTTCTGAATCCCTTTCCCACTCCTCAAAGGAACTCATGTGTGCCCAGAGCAGGAGCTGAGGAGCCAGGAGGACACCTCTGCTGTTGGCAGCCTCATGTCCCAAATCCCTCACCCTGGGCCAGATTCTGAAAGGCTCCTGGGTACCAAAAGATATACACTGAGGATGGTCCCACCTCAGGTAGGTGAAGTATCTGTTGGTTTTTCTTAAATAACATTTGTGGGCCAGTGGATTTTAAGCTCCATCAATAAACACCTGAATCTTCAGCTGGTCTGGGCAGCCTGTGGGGTTTCTGTTGCACTCGTGTTTCGAGATGCTCACTGAACTCTTTCCCACCCACGCTGCCACCAGCACCAGAGGAGCTTTAGGCTCAGAGGGCTCCTGCCTCCCACTGCCGTGGTGCAGCTCAGCACTTTCTCAGCTCACTCTCCTGCCTCTGTTTGCTGTCAGCCTCATTCAGCTGAGCGACTCGTGGCTTATTGGCAGTGCTCTGCAGGGCCCTGATCAAAGAGAGTCGTGGGTGGGAGATTATTTGAATAGTGGTCTACCTGCAAAAAAAAAGGAAATATGGGTATCTTTTTTCCTGGCAAGTCTCATAGCACCAGGAAATACCTTTGTGGCAGGAAATGTCATTGAAGGAAACTCATTAGCTCAGGACAAGACTGAAATATAGTGGCAGTTATCTGGATTTCTTTGAATTTCTGGCTTGTGGTCCTTTTGTGCCCAACCTCATTTGCAGTGAATTTGCTCGACAACAGGTTTCCAAACCATTTATCTGAACATTGCAGCCAGAGAGAAGATCCCACAAGGGATAGCAGGGGTAATTTCCTAGTTGTGTGTCTTGGGGAGGGAATACTCTTCAGCCGTGTGTGAGGCAGCTGCTGAGAGAAAAGGGCATTTGGAGGTTTCCATGGCAGCTCATTCCCACTGCTGGAGCTGCAAGCTGTGACTGGGGACACTTCAGAATCACAAGAAGGAAAATCCAGACACCCCACTCATTTGGAGCCTGCAGGGCCGTTACTGGACCTGGTTTTGTTTGTGGTGATCTGCCAGCTCCAGACTTTGGAGCAGCTGGGAAGGGCTTGGGATGCAGGAGTCACACTGGGAGACACGGGGCTGTCACTCCCTTCAGAGAGAGGCTGGGCTGGACCTCCCAGCTGGGGAACCCCATCCTGGGTGGAGGTGGAAGGGGCTGGGAGCATCCCTGCCCTGAGTTATCCCCTGGCATTGCAGAGCAGCTCCCACATCACGTGTGCTGTACACGGAGATGAAGCAGTTTGTCAGTGCCACGGGCATCCAGCACCAGGAGATTACGATGGAGAAGGGAAGCACTGAGCATGAAACAGATTTACTGGGGCTGCTGCAGTCCTTTTATCCCCTCATTATTCATTAAAATGGGCCCTCCAACAAATATTTTTTCCACTCACAGTAAGTAAACATGAGATTTTTCCCTCTTTGCAGCTCCAAGGGCCCTCGACAGCTGGTTCAGGGAGCTCAGTGCCTTGGCAGGCAGAGGAGCAGCTCACCACACACTGCCAGAGGGGAGGTGAAAACCCCTGGAGCCCTTTCATGGAGAATGGGGCACAACCTTCCAAGAGCTTCCACCTTTCAATGCCCACTGTGCCAAGGGACCAGAGAAATCAAGCCCTGCTTTAGCAGCCTGCCCCTGTTCCATGCTGTTGCCTTGGCACTCCCTCAGCCTGTGGTGTGCAGGGCCAGGGCTGGGCTGGGCTGTGTCTCCAAGCTGGTGCAGTGGCAGCAGGGGAATGCACTCCCTGGCATTGCATAAGCAGGGGATTTGCAGACGCAGGCGAGTTCTTGCACTGATGTCAAAGAGCAGAGCTCAGCTGGAGGCAGTGCAAATCTCCACCTACTAAGGATCAGCCCGTGGTGCCAAAACTCTGGAGTGTTTTGTTCTCAGGGCACCAGGAGAATATCTCAGGGTTGTTTGGGGGGATGTTTTTGTGCAGCTGGAGAGCTGAAGTAAATCCTGGCATGGAGCAGCTGTCTCAGTGCTGAGGGCTCTGCTACAGAGACTCTTTGGCAATTAAAGAAATCACAGGGCGGTTCATGGGGGCAGGTTGTTCCTATACATGAGACATGGTCACAGGCCAGTTTTCAGATAGTCAGATTGAGACTTTTCCTGATGTCACTGCAGGCTCCTGTACTGCTGACCACAGGCAGTCTGGGCTGAGGGACCCCGGCAGTGGGGAGGGGACCTCCTGCCACAGCTGCCCTCTGCAGGGTCCCCTGTCATCCCAGCTGGGATGGTGGAGGGCCTTGTGTGTCAGAAACACTTTCCTGCCTGTTCATCAGCAGTTGTGCCCCGCCTGAGCATTCATGGATTGCCTGGTGCTTGGTTTTGCTTTGTGGGCAACGGGAAGCAGATGTGGGGCATGAAGGTATTTGCTGGCCACAGAGATCTGTTTAATTGGGAAGGAGATTGCAATGGGCTTTGAGGGCTTCCATCCTTTCCTCTGCCTCTGTTTGGGATGGACAGCTGGGCACAGTCTGGACAGGGAGCACTGCTGGAAGATCTGACATGGGGGGAGGAGGAAGTGCAGAGCTGATGTTTGCAAGAGTCTAAAGGGAGTGAGCAGAGAGCAGAGAGGCAGGATCTGACTGTTACCATCTCGTGCTGGTGCTGTGCTGCTGAGTCAGGATGCTCTGGATGAGAGCTCTGGGAGGTGGGGTCTTCATCGTGTGTTGGCATTTCCTGATGGGCACAGGGAGGGGTGAGGGGCCAGGGCAGAAGCAGCTCATAGGTTTTGAGGCTGTTCTGGGGTGGGTGAGAGCAGCCTTGGATGGGCAGAACTCACCCTGCAGAAGCTGAGAGCCTGACGACACTTCTGAATGTCACTGTGAGACTCAGCCATGTGGTAATGTGTAAGAGGAATGGTTGTTTCCCTAACAAGTGGCTCTCTGGCTGTGCTCTCCAGCCTCTTGGCAGCCAGCAGCATTGGAGAAGCCAAGGACCGAGTGTGTGGCAGCATCCAGGTACATAACACACATTGGATCAGGAGGAGAGGAATTCGCTCTCCAAGGGCATCCTTCCAGCATGGAACCCCTTGGAGCAGCTGTGGTGACAAGTGGCAGCCAGGACAGCAGCTCCTGTCTCCACTAAGAACTTCCCCTGCCTGAGCCCCCAAGGGCACTGCTACCCCAGACCCAGGGCTGGGAGCACATCAGGGCAGGGACCTGCTCTGCTGGTCTGCCGAGCTCTCCTTGCAGTAATCACTGTTAAAAAACATGTCCCGTCCTAGGGCTGCCCATCTCTGGGTTCCTCTGCTCTCTTTCATCCGTGACAGGGTGGGTTTAGGGCAGTTCAGGAGAACCCCCTGTGCCTGGGGGAGGGCAGCTCTCTGTGCCCCTGCCCGCCCCAGAGCCAGCGCTCCGCTCTCTTGACCAAATTCGAAAAAGGAATTATTTATGTCTCCTGCATATTTCTGGGCTCTACTGCCAAAAATGGCAAGCAGCACTGGGGCACACTGGTAGTGCGGCAGCTGGAGAATCCAGAGACCCCCCTGGCCATTCCCCATCTGCTCCTGGTGGGAAGGGACAGGCAGGGGGAAGGGGCTGGGGGCACTCAGCATTCGTGGGGGACAGGCTGTTCAGAAATTACCAAAGGATTCGGTGCAGAATCTCTTTTTTCCCTGTAGTGCTTCTTATTAAAAAAAAAAATCAGCTTTTTTTAGCGCTCTGTAATGGATAAAAATAGCAGCTGTGTTCTGAGCGAGCAGAGGCGTGCCTGCCCCGAGGATGGCTGTCCTGCTTCCCGTCCCGTGATGTCTAATTGCAGCAGCCCTGTCAGATGCTGCGAGAGGCAGGGATTCAAAACACCCCAGTGCTTAGTGGTGCCCGCCCCTTGAGAAGAGAGCAGAAAAGATTCTGGGGGAAAATCGGGTGATGTTTGCTCAAAAACGGTGGGTTGGCCCATGTTTGGAAGTAAAGAGGAGGCTGTGGGACAGCGGAATAGGAACAGTCCTGGGCTTCAGGGACGTTCACACCTTGTCCAGGGTGGGACTGTGCTCCAGGGAGGATGGTCTCACTATTGGAGCCATGTAACTTAGCTAAAAACTTTGGGTTTTTCCAGGAATCTGTCAGAAGAGCCACAATATTTCAGCCATGTTCAACTTAAGGCACTTTGTGGGCTGTGTTAACTTTGTCTGAATTTCCCACTAGAACAGCCCAAATGAACTGATAGTCTTGTTCTTTTAATTTTATGTTAAACACAGGTATTGTATTTAACTATAATTTCCTTATTATAGTTAATGTTCATATCAGGTGTATCAATCTGGTTAAAACACAGTGTTTCAGTGAGTCAACTTTCCCTTGAACTTCATTCCATAGGAAATTTCAAGATTTGGAGCTTTTTTTTTTCCCTCTCTCTCTAAGGCAGAAGGGTTTTATTACCTAAACCTATAATAACCTGGATTCCCTGTGGCTGCCTATTGTGGTTCCTGCCCACATGGCTCCTGTGGGCCCTGGCTGCAGCCAGGCTCCCGCTGCTGTGCCAGGGCTGTGCCAGGGCAGGACGGGTCACACACTGACACACATCTGCATGGGCAGCCCAGTGGGCACTGCCAGGGCTGTCCTTGCTGCAGGGACATGTGGGGGTCACTCCCTCACCTCTGCACACCCACCCCAAACTGGGGATGTTCCTGCTGATAAAGCTGTGCCATCAGATGCCCGTGAAACCCGGATTCAAGGACACACGAACGAGGTGTGGATGAGCAATCCCCTGCACAGACATTCGTGATGGTGAACTTCATCCTTCCCCTTTTCCCGTAAATGAGAGTTGAAAATGCCATCATGCCCTGAAGTACTGCCGAGTGTCAGGGTGCTGCGAGTGGAATCACTAATAACCTCCTAATGAGGGAAATGACATTAGGCAGTCTTTGGCTGGTGCTTCCTTTAGATAATGTAATCCAAGAGTGCAGCCTGTCAGCCTGCAGTCCAAGCCCACTGCCACAAACAAGGAGATTCATGGCATGGATTGGCATTTAGCTCATAATAATAGAATTTGCCAACATGTGGAGCTTCTAAGGGCTCGTGCTGCAGAGCCCCTGTGCTGAGCCTGGGGGTGGCTGGAGCAGTAACCCCCGAGCAGGAGCCAAGGCTTGGCCCCAACCCTGCCCCTGGACAGGAGCCGTCTGCCTCTGCTCACAGATAAACGTCCTGTTCATGTCCACAGCCCCACGGTGGGAGCAAAAGTGCTCCTGAGGTGCTTTCTCTGCTGGGCTGACAGTAGTAATAATAATAACAAACCAATAACAATGATAATAACAGGTAATAGTTATCCACGGGGGTTATTGAGCAGATGTGGGACCAGGAGACTTTTACCAGCCGGGGAAGGCAGGATGAGGCCCTGGCTGCTGTCCCTGGTCCCCAACCTGGTTACTGCCTGTGGTCTGGGATGGGACCAGTTTATCTGCAGAAATGCCATTATCCGAGCTCAGGGAGGGGACCAGGCACCAGCAACGGCTTTGCCAAGGCCACCTGAGGAGCCTGGCAATGCAGGGAAGGGCTGGGGTGCCCTGAATGCCAGGCCCTCCCCTGGGCATCCTCAGGGGTGGTAAAGGAGTAATTTTTAAATGAAGAATATTCTTCTGTCTGAAAGCACAGCTTTATTGGACGTGTTTTAGAGAGACACCAGTTAAACCTAATTTTTGCACTTCCCTTCCTCCTTCCCATCAGATGAACCCTTTGCTCTGTGTTCCCAGAGTGAGCAGTGTGGAGGTCCAGTGGCTTTATTCCCTTGGCTGCTCCAGGACTGCAAACAAATCCATGTGGCTTTGCTTTAACAAAGCCTTTCTCCACTGCTGTCCTGGGTAAACTTTGAAAACATGGTTTCTTCCTTTCAATTTGAATTGGAAGTTCCATTTTCCCTAATGTGCCCTGCTGCACATCCCGTTCCAGGGAGGCATCAGTGTGGCATCTGGGCCTGAGAGACAGACCTGTCCTAGATACCAGTGCACAGCTGTAATTATTCTTGGCTGGCATGAACGTACTTGCAGTGCTTCAGGTCTGTCACAGGAGCAAAATCTGAATATCAATAAGCCAAAACCCTCCCAGATGTGCAGGCAGCCCAGAGAGCCCAGCAGGGCCTGGCTGCTCTGCTGGGGCTGGGCTTCCACCCCACATCCAGGCAGCAGGTCTGCTCTCAGCCCAGCCAGACACATCCCAGGCTTTTGAGATGTGGAGCAGAGATTTTTCACCTCGAGAAGCAAAGGGAACATCCCACGAGCAGAAATCTGGTGTGCTCCCAGCAGCTGAAAGGAAAGCAATTGCTGCTGAGTTTCCTCCACCCCCTGGCAAAAGCAGGGCTTCTAGAGGAGGGCAGTGCTGTCCTTCCTGCTGGGGACACAGCCTGGCACCTTCCCTGCGGCCCAGGGCTGGGCAAGGTGTGTGTGAGCATCCCTGGGGATGTGGCTACTCTGAGGAAAGCCGAGGATCTCTAATCTATAAACACAGGGATGCACACCCGTGCTCTGGCACATGTGAACTTGTGCACACAGCCTTTCACACACGTGTGGGTGTGCACAGACATGCACAGACACGATCCTTCAATCAGCAGCTCTTTCGATAGTTTTGCGAGGCAATTTCTGTGTTTATTTTTAAGCCTTGTGTTGCCAGTAGTGTTTTATCTGATGATCAGTTTTCGTTTGCAGTCTGTTGCTTTGTATTGTGGATTTCTGCCACTTCCATTTATTGGGATTCTGTCTCCTGTTAACAGGTTATTGCAAACCATCTTTCACTGTCAGGATTCAGTCCTGGAGCTGTTACTGTTAGAAAATTCTGCAGATTTATCCTTCCTTGCGATACTGACTCAGAACAGCCCCAGCTCTGGAAGTGACAAGGGAGTGGTGAAATTTATTTGGAAAAGGGATTTGTTTGTTTAATTCTGGGGAACATGTATTTAACCATTACTTGAACCAATCAATCTGGAACCTCTCCATCTGTGCCTCCTTCTTCTCTGCTCCCAGCATTCAGTGGAACGTGCTTGAATTCTTTCTTTCCCCCATAAGCTGCTCAGAACGGTTCTGCTTGAAAAATGAGCCACAAATACCCCAGTATTCTCTGCTCCCTCATGAGGAGGGAGGTGCAGGATGGCTTGGATGGGACTCTGCTCCTGCAGCTGGGTCAGGAGCAAGTGCCACATGCTCAGGATGGGACCTTTATCTCTTTGCTGGGGCTTTCTGCTCAGCACCAAGGCTGAGCAGCCCCACAGAGGACCAGGGAGATCCTGCCTGGCAGTGCAAGGGAGGCCTGGCCAGAACCAGTGCTGGTCCCCAGCGTGGGCTGGGCATGACCAGCTGCTGCCCAGCCTCTTGCTGGCACTCCAGGGAGCCCAGGCTGGCTGGGCTGGGGCACAGCTGCTTTCCAGGCACTTTGCACATCAGCTGCAGCACACGGATAGGATCAAATCAGCCTCCCAGCTGGAGGGCAAGAAATAATTCGATCTTTTGTGCTCTTGTGGTCTGAAAGCTGAGGCACTACCTCTGTGTGTCAGTAAGGCTTTTCCTTGCTTCCTGGTGTGGTTAGATATGTCTGTACAGTCCTTCTGCCTCCCTAGTGCCCACAGGCACCCAGCGAACACAATCCAAGGGGTTTGGCATCCTTCTGTAAGATCCCTGAACTTCAGCGTGTCCCAGAGTGTGTCATTTCCATTATTTTGGCTATTTTGGCTCATTCCCCACCGGACCAGGGCAGACCAACATGGGGAAATGCTGAGCACCACCAGGAGGTGATCCTGGATCTCTGCTCAGCTGGTTCTGCATGTGCCTTGTGGGGCCACTGTGTGAGGAGTGTCCATCCAGCAGCTCCTGCAGACCTGGACCCTTCCCATGCTCAGGAACTGGGCAAGCAAGGCTGCCCAGGGCAGTGGTGGATGGAGTCACCACTGCTGGAAGGATTTGAGAGCTGTGTAGATGTGGCACTTGGTGGCCTTGGCAGTGCTGGGGAGATAATGGGACCTGGTGATCTTAGAGGTCTTTTCCACCCCAAATGGTTCTTAGATACTAAGAAGCAGATGTAAGTAGAAAAGACAGACAGAAGTCCCATCAAAACATAACCATGACAGACAAGCTGGGAGCAGCAATGAAGCTTTATTTACATGCTAATCAAATCAATCCTGCTTTGTCAGCCACGTTATCTGCATTGAAAAAGCCTATAAATACACAGCAGCAGAAAGAGGCTCCAGAGAAGAACACATCTCATTCTGGTGTGCCTTTGCTGCTAATAGAAGGACACGTGCCCTGTACACGGCCAGAGAAAGAGTTTCTGCCCCTGCAATGCTCCAATGGCTCCAAGCCTCAGTCGGGGCAGCTGCAAAGTGTCTCTTGTTCTTTCCTTTCCCAGCTGTTTGACACAGCTCTCTTGTGACAACCTGTGTCACCCTCTGTCAGATCCGACAGCTCACACTGTGCTTCTGCTTCTCCTTGAGCAAGTTCCTCCCGTGCTGTGGCACAGCGTGGCTGGGAGCACAGGGCAACATGGAGATGTGTTCCCCTGCTCACCCTCATTCCCCCTGTATGCATTTCCATCACCACTCTGAAAAAACATTCAACGCTACAGTGCTTTAGTGGGAAAAGAAAAAACAGTCACTGTGAAAAAAACATAGAACAGGCAGCTTGGTTGGGTTTTTTTTCTTTCAGTTGGAGGTGTTTGAATAAAATTTTAACTTCTTGGAGGATTTCAGTTTTTGTAAAAGGGCATTTCCTATTAATTTATGTTTCTCACTCTCCTATCCTATTGTGTCCGTTCCTATCACACTGGAAGAATGAGTAAAAAGGATGTAAAACTAGCCTTAGAAATGAGAGTTTTGTCTCAGTTTTAATGGGATTAAGCCCACAGCTTTGATTTTGAGGAAAGCCAAGCTGAAAGGCACTGGTGGCTGCTGCTATGGAACAGGACAATTTTGAGATACTTGTCAGAAGTCCATTTAGACTCTACATTAGTTTGAGTACAAGGAGAAAAGCAGAAAATCGCTGCTTTCTTTAATGCCCTGCGGCGTGATTCAGTGTGTCAGTGTCCTCTAGCACAGAACAGTGAGTGTTGGTTGGAAACCTCCCTCCATGGCCCCAGCACACAGCTCCAGGAGCTCTTGCAGCTCCCTTGTCTCTGCAGGGTTTTGGCGGCAGTAGGTGTGTGTTTCACGGCTCAAGAGTCATCTGTCAAACTGCAGGAAAACAAACACATTACCCTGCAGTGACTCTGTAAAACGGACTGAGGATTCAGTGCAAGCTGCCTGCTCTCCTGGTCCTGCTCTCTCTGAAGGTTCCTGTGCCAAAACTGGGAGTACATGCAGGACTCAGCTTCATTTAAAAGAAACTTGAGTCCTCCATGAATGCATGAAACACCCCTGAAAGTTAAAAAAGCAACAGGCAGATGAAAAGCCTTCCCCAACAGCTCCCTGCCTTTTTCATCGTGTTTCCTACCAAGGGGTTGGGCTCCTCTGGAAGTTTTTTGTGCATGGCCTTGCAGCCCCATGGAATTGTTCTTGCTGCTCCACGGACCAGAGAGCTGGAGACCATCCACTGGAATGTTACCAAATCAAAGCTGTGGGAAGGAGGACAACCATGCCAATTTTACTCACTTAGGTACTTCTCATGCACATGCTTGTGAAATTAGATCCTCAGGTGCCAATCCTCTTTCTGCTGGGAGCAAAGGCTGTCTGCAGCCCTCAGTCACAGGCTGACTTTTCTTTGCATCTCCTCTTCAAAGGGCTTGGCTCCCTGGAGCTCCAGTAGACATCCTACGAGCCCCTCCTCCTCTTCCAGCTCATTTGCAGATATTTTCTCTCTGCTTGCTCTAAATAAAAATAGGTCAGTTGTAAGTAATTTATTATGTGATGATTTTACTGTATTTGCCAGACATAAAAATCATACAGTTGTAGCAAATTCCAGCTTTGGACAAGCAATGGTTCCACTCCAGCTGTTACAGCTCTTCGTATAAGTTGCTCTTGAGCATTTTTCAGAGCTCTCAAACCCTGTTCTTCCTGAAATGAATGAGCAAGTCAATGAAGTGTGTCTTTTTCTTTGGAAGAACTAAAAACTCAAAGTACGACAAAAATTTTAAGCAGTAGTAGAGATCTGCATCATAAAACAGTCTTCCAGCTGAAACCAAATCAAACTTCAAGTTTCCATTTGTTAGGGTGAATGTGAGGGCTGCCTTGGGTCTGAATTCCAAGGGCAGAAGCATTAGCAGTAGGAATCTGAGCACCGGTGCCTGCTCTGCTCCCTGGTGCTGTGACACAGCAGGACACCCGAGGTGATGTTTCTGCTGCCTCCTTTTGGAGGGATGTGAAGCTCTGTCACTGCCAGTGACACTTGCTGCTCCCAGCACAACTTGTGCACTCTGTGAACAGGATCAGTGTTTCCTTTCTGGACTGGTTAATGAGCACAGGCAGATGAGAGAGACTCAAACCCAGCCCCAGGAACCAACACGTGTCCATCTTTTCTCTCCTCTCCTTTTGCTTCACTTGCATGAGCCACCTCCGCACCCAGAAACATATTTGCAAAATCTATTTTCAGCCTCACAAGGCAACACGATCCATATCAGCTCACATTTGTCAACTGAAAAGATGTTGATTGGTTAAAAATTACAGAGCAAACCTCGCTGGAAGTAAACTGTGAGAGCTTTATAGCCATTCATTTATACCATCTACAGAGCTGATACTATTTTTGCCAGGAAATATTAAGATGTTCCTCAATGCACAGACTATGCTAATGCTCATGTGCCATTACTGGGAGCACACAGGCAAAGGCTATTTTGTTCTGCAACTGCTGTAATTAAATGCACATAAATTAGGTGCATTTGGGGAAAAAGGCGTGTTTGAAATTGAAGTTTTTTACCCCTTTATTAATACAAACTCAGATGACTCATTAGGGCCAGGTAACTGATGTGTGGCAAACCCAGTTTTACTGGGGAGAAAAAACGTTTGGGTTTGGTTCTGGGAGATGCTGTTTTGTTTCATGGCGAGGATCCCCTGAGGGCTGTTCTCCTGTCCCCCCGTGGTTGTTCCCTGCCCTTCTGGGAACAAACAGCTGGACGGGAAGGCCGTGGAGGGGCTGAGGGATGTCCTGGGGGAGGAGGAGGAGGAGGAGGGTGTTCCCGGAGCTTTCTGCAGGTAAGGGCAGTGTCCACACAGCTGCAGTTGTGCAGAGAGCACACTGCTGTTCATGGGGACAGGCACTTTGCTGTCCCCTCAGACTCTGCACATCCCAGCAGCACATCAGCCAGGCTGCTGGAGCTCATTGCCAGGCTGCAATCCCTCATTTGTGTTTCTCGGGAAAGGTCACTGGCAAAAGAGGTTATATATAGTCTCTGTTGGTCCAGCAGTAAATTCTTTATTCTGCCTTAAACATTTTGTTGTCCTTGCCTCTCTCTGGAGGACTTGGGTGCCTTCTGGAGAGCTGTTTGCTCACTGGAAAACAAAATTGTTCTTTTCATACTGAGACAATAGGGGTTCAGGCTATAAATTATAGCCAATAAAAATGTGTCTGTGAAACACGCAGCTTGCTCATACAGAGTCTGAGGAGCACTGCTGTTGTGGACAAGATTGCTAAAATTACAGCTGCCTTTTAATATCATGCTCTTACTCTGTAACTAAGTCCTGTAAGATCATTTGATTTTGGTGTAACGCTTTATGGTCAGTAGTTGTGGGCAGTTCCACCAGATTAAAATCTCCTTTTTAAATTGTGTTTTGAATGTTATTTCTTACTTAATATGACAAACAGTGTCCTGGGAACATGACAGCCAACACATCCACTGTCACTGGATAGGTTGTGCAGTGCACGTTCTTGCTCTGGCTGGGGGCACAGGCAGCCCAAACCCAGCACAGAGAGGTATCCCTCAGGGGTGGAACTCACATCCTGACACTGGTTTTGCACAGCCTGAAAGATTCCTGCTCGATCCATCCATTGTGCAAGGCACAAACTGAGCAGAGAGCTGGCCTGTTCCTCCATGTCCACCCTTCAGTCCTCCCAGGCTGGACCAAGGGATTAAAAGTCTCATGGGTATGTTTTCCCAGGAGTTTACAAAATTGTTAATGCCCAAGACTTAAGGCAGTGATGTGGAAAATAGCCAGCTCCCATGTGGTCATTTAAGTCCAGTTTTGAAAAGCTCTAAGGTTCCTAATTGCCCATATCTTTCAGCCCAGCCAGGAAATGAATATCTGAACATTTTGTTGTTTCTTGGCATTTGGATTTGACTGTGGCTGCCTGCAGGGCAGAGCAGAAGACGGCAAAGAGGGATCAGGACACCTTAATTCTGGGCAAGAACAGGAGCTCAAGCATAACCTTTTCTTTCTTTGGAAAACTTTATAATCCTCTGAAAGACTCAAACATCCCAGCAGGATCTGGCTGCCTGACCTCCAGTTATTTCAGCTGCTGCCTCTGAGGATTAGCTCCTGTATTTCCCTTTGTGCCGAAGCTGCTGTGAAAAGCTGGAGCCTGAAGTCAGGAGCTGTCTGCGAGGAGGGCAGTGCTGCTGAAACACCTCCCAGTCACAGTGGGTTCCATCTCCTCTCCCAGCCTTTCTTCTTCTCCAAGAAGGGAATGAGGTCAGAAGGACCCTGGATGTTTTCATCTGTTCTCTGGCCTGGAGGTCACTGCCCGTTCCATGCAAAGAAGGTTGTGGGAGTTGCTGGCTCAGAGTTATTTTGCAAAGCTTTTGACTAGAAATGGAAAACTCAGACCTGTTCTGACCCTGATCCTGTGCTCACAGAACCATTCAGGTTTCCAGAAGAAGATGAGGGGCCTTTTCTTTTCTTAGTAAAATTGCCTCTAACTCAGACTTTTCCTGGAAACTGCAAAGCAGAGTCACCTGTCAGAGGGCAAGAAATCTCTGTTAGAGTTTGGCTGGAAAACAGATACAGCATCTGTGTGTGTCTTCTGAGCAGGTTCACTCCAGTGAGGGAACACGTAATTCTTTGAAATCAACTTATTTTCATTTTCCTTCTGAGTGAACTGTGGTCTTGTTTTCAGTGCTATTGCTTAAACAAGTGTAAAGACTCAGTGGAGACATCCTTGTATCTGGGAAGACTTGAAGAGAAGTTTCTGGGATTAAGTCAGGATCCTGTTGTTCTTTGAGCAGGTTCCCAGTGCTGGCCCTGGGGTCCTGTGACACTGGAGCCTCAGAGCTGCCTGGTGGCCCCTGCTCCTCTGCCCATGGCCAAATCCTCCCTGTCCCAGAACATCCAGGGCTCGTAATCACAGGTGGAGCCTTCCCAAGGGGAGCATTTCCCTGGGAGCTCAAGAAGTGGTTTCCCACCACCTTGTGCTGCAGTGACCCTGTGCAGGGACCAGTGACCCCGTGCAGGGACCAGTGTGCCTGGGAGGTGACACATCCAGGAGCCCTGGAGGTGGCTGGGACCTGGGGGGAAACACTCCTTCATTCCCTCCTCTCTGTTCCCGTGAAACAAAGCCCAGTGCTGAAACTTCTGGAAAGGGAGAAGGACTCCCAGTGCTGCCCGTGAGCTCAGGGCTGGGTCACCACAGAGGGGAGAGCCCAGAACTCTGCTTTCCCTCTGAGAAGTGTTTATAAACAAGAAAGACTTTGAGACTGATAACTCCAAAGCTCCTATTTTAAGATCAGGGAACAATGTGATGCTGTAAAAATGTTGTTTGGGAACTGGCAAAATATTTTTGTTAGAAGATGACTGTTGAAGCTGAAGCTGATACAGGAAAGTGACAGTTTGCAGGGTTCCCTTCTTTGCAATGAATTTAAAACAAGAGTTTAAGAGAAGCTTTGAAATGGGATTTTCTGATGTTTTTTTCAAAACGGCTTTTACAATGAAACTTCAGCTGATTTATTCTAAAAATTAATCTTAAACCAGAAATAAATAATTTGGATTATCCTACTTATATAAACTTCTAATTTTTTTTATGATTTTCTGATTTGGACATAAGGTTTCCATCACTCTTCAGTGTAAATTTGGGGGTGAAGGAGGGGACACACACTTCCTGCCAGTGCAGTTCCTTGGTGGCTGTCACCTGCTCCAAAGCAAAAAGGGGTCTGAGTCTTCTAGAGCAGCTCCCTGACTGTGCTGCTCAGAATCCCTCACACCTGTCCCAGCACTCCTGGTACGTGGCAGTTTGGCACTGGGATTTGTTTGTTCTGTACAAACCTCACAGGGACAGCACCGTGTGACTGCACGTCTGACAGGGGGATTTCAGAGACGCTGAAAGACTGTCAGGGCCTAAAGTAGAACATATTCTCCTCCTGAACACGAGTGTGAGGTGTCCTTAGGGAAATCATTCACCCCTGGTTGCAAACACTTTGTCTTCCCAAATGCCAGCCCTGGAAGTGCCACTGCTGGCCTTCAAGCCCCAAGACCAGGGAGACAAAGTGTGACTTCATGTCTCCAAACGATCTCACTGTGGCATAGTGTGGGATAAAAAGGATGAACTCTTGCTGAAAATTCGCATGGGTTTCCTCCTTTCCATCTCTCCTGTGAAAAGCCAGTGAAATGCCAGGCCAGCCCCTGGTTCCGTGTCCTGCTGCATGTCCCTCTGCTCCTGGGCCTTCTGACGGGAGACGGTTCCTCAGGACCTTGGGAGGAGAAAGGCCATTGATAGACCTTGATTAATAATCAACCAGAGCTCTTTGGACCTGTTTCCATGGGGACCACAGCCTGGCTTAGGCTTATCTTCCCTGGAATTAATGTGGGTAATAAAAGATGCTGCAGAGCAGACTCAGGCTGTGCCCTGGGCGGGGGTGCCCCGTGCCAGGGATGTGTCCCTCCCTGCTGCTGACATGAAGGACAGGTCTGGGGCTGGAAAGGGGTCCCTGGCAGGAGGCTGAGGCTCTGTGTTTGGTTTGAGGGGCTGGGGGAGTTATGGAACAGAGACAACAGCAACAGCTGCCTGCTCACATCTGTGTCCTGCTCCCACCAGTGTGAGAGGAGCCCCAAAGCTGAAAGAACCAATGTGTTTCCTCTGAAAGGGGACGTGAGGCAGCACGAGCAGCTGGCTTTGGCAGTCAGGATAATAGTGAGTTCAAGTGGTAGATTATTTACAGCATTTTGGCTCTGAAACGTTGGTGAATATAATCTGAACACTTATTCTGGCCTCTGCTGAGGGACTGGCAATGGCTGCTGCTTGTTGGGAGAGGAGCATACAATGTGCAACAAATAAACAAGGAAAATCACTGCACTGCATAGGATAAAATGTTCTCATCCCACTCCAGGGATCCAGGAAGAAAAAGTGTCTTTTTCTGCTCAGGATTAATGGTGTTATTTGGGCTAATTATTCTGGATATTTCCCTCTTCTTTTTTTAGCTTTCTCAAAGAAAGGAAAAGAATCTTCATCTGATAAAATGTTTTCATTTGAATCTTGGCTTTTTCAGATATTCATTTTCTACTCCCACACCTCCATAGTTCATGTGTCATTAAATGAAATAATGAAGCCATCATGGCTTGTTATCTAACAATTTAGGGGCTGGCTCTGACCTCACTCTTACACCCATTTTCTCTGCCCAGTTTCTGTCGAGGGCAGCACACCCAGACCCTGTTGGTCTCATGGAAATGGTGAGAGAATTCCCTCAGCCCTTATCCCAAGCTGTGCAGTGAATATGCTTTCAGCTGCCATGGATGGTTTGGAGCCAAGCCCTCGGGTGCTTCCAGCATCTCACAGTTCCTTTTAGAAACTGCCCCATAGATCACCACATTTTTTGGTGAATTTCTCCACAGCTATCTCTTCAAATTAGGCACATGGTTTTTCCCCGAAGTGTTCCAAATATTGCTCTGAAAGGCTTTGAGAGCCATGATGATTCAGCTCAGATTAGCCAGTTCTGTGGGACAGAGAGATTTAACAAATAATGTTTGTCATCCTGTCCCACTCCCTGGGGTCTCAGAGCCAAGGCCCCGTGCTTGGAGCCTCTTCAGTTGCTGAGGTGAGTGAGAAGGAAGGCGGCTCTGGTAATAAATCTGGGAGCTGCTGGCCAGGTCCGACGGGCTGCGTGCTCAGCCGGGTGACATTTCTGGGTCTGTCTGCTGCTGTGTATGGAAGGAGATTCATTTTTAATGCTGCAGCCTGTCCAGGAGAGGAGGGAGACAGGGAGCTCCTGTCATCCACGGGAGGAGAGCGCTGGCCTCCCTGGCAGGGGTGAGAAGCAGAGCCTGGCACTGGCTGTGTCCTGGGGGGAGGCAGAGGATGTCCCAGGCTGTCCCCACCAGCTGGGCACGGCCTCAGCTCGACCCTGGGGTGTGCCCAGACAGCCTGTGTGACGGGATTCTGCATAACTGAGTTTTCCTCCCCTCTTCTGCGGGTGAACGTGCTGGAAGAGACACAGCACATCACTTTTGGCCAGGCTGTTTCTTTAGCAGGCAGGTAGAGAAAGAGCCCCAGGGCAAAACGGAGACTGTCTTGGGCTGCAAAGGTGGAGAAACAGCTTAATTGAGTCACAGCTGATGTCTCTGTCGTGCCAGTTAAATAATTGTCTGGCTCAGACACTGCTCTGAGGTGGTAAACACAAGTTCCCTGAAGTTAAAACACAAAAATCAGGGTTTAAGATTTCCCTTCCATAGAATATTAAAGGGCAGACCTGGAAATACTGAGCAGTTTGGAACAAAATCATGTGCTAATTGACTTTTACAGCTAATTCCCCTTTTTATTCCACCTGTACTGGGGAAGCCTGGGCTGAAAGGCTTTTAGTACTTTTGGACTACATTATCTTGTTTTCTAACCTTGTTAAGACACTGAATCAGATGGAATATGCAGCTCTTGTTTCCCTTCTTAAGTGTCTCATAAAAACTCCTGTAGGATTTAACAAAGGATAATGTCCTTTCTTAAACCAGAGTATAAGATGATACAGATGAAGTATTGAATCGTTTGAATGCATAAATTCCTCCATAAACCTTTTATTAATGCCTGCAGGTTCCTAGGATGGTTCTTGTGCCAGTGGAACTGATTTCCAAGCACTTTGTCCCTGAGAGTATCCGACAGACTTTTGTAGGGGGGGGAAGATGGGGCAGATGAGGGGGGATCACAAGGAGCAGGAGGTGGGAGCCAGGGCAAGAGGGACGGGAAGGCTCTGGCTGTGAGGGTACTTCCCCTCCTGAATCTTCCTCCATGTGGAGATGCTTCACAGGAGCATGTCAGGACTGACTACATTCTGATGGGGAACGTCAAATCGTTTTGACTTTCTTGTTTAGTTTCAATAACATCAAAGGTGTTTCATTTCGCCGAGGTAAAAATGTTTTCCTTTGATTTGATCATTTCAATTTGTGTCATTTTGGCTTCTGAGGCAGATGAAAATACAAGCTTTGAAATGAGAATGTATAAGAGCATGAGGTACGTCTGCTGTTTAGGGTTTTTGTAGTGGATTATGACTTTGTATTTTAGCACAAAACATCTTAATTCAACATTATCAAATCCTGTTATCGCCTGTTATCTCATGTTCTCTCTTCTCCAAGGAACACAAAACCCACAGCTCTCCAGGTCATCACAAGTTTCCACAAAACAGAATTTCCTGATTAACTTTGCAACATTAAAGATAAACACAGCATTGTACCTGTTGAGTGTGGAGAACTGAAAGCTCTTTGTCGTGCATGAAATCAGGGGATACCAGAGTGGGAAATATGCAAACTGTCCATTGTGGTTTGCCTCTCCTCCAGCCACCTCCAGTGCCTTGGGGAGGAGCAGTGGGGCTCATCAGGATCTCCCTGGGGCTCTTTCCTGTGCCCAGGGAACCTGAACGACCTTGGGGAGGTGTTTGCAGTGGTGCATTGGCAGGTTCTGGGCTCAGGTTGAACCCTGAGCTGTTGTTTCCACATCTCTCTGCTGATAACCTTCCCCAGGCACTGCTTCCTCTCTGTACCTCCACGGGCAGCTTCCCAGCTCAGGGACAGGACGAAGGGCTCCTGCAACCTGCTTCATCTGATTGTGTCCCTGAAGGGAAAAGAGAGGGGAAAACTCTGGCACTGCCTCGAGGTGGTTCATGTAACATGTTAAAGGCTGAGTGTACCTTAGAACCCTGGCTCTTAGGGAAGGGAACCTGCTGGAAACTGCAGTTTGGGCAGGAAGTGGAGCACTCAATTCAGTGTTTTGTGGGAACAGCAGAGCACCTGCCACCCAGGCTGACTTGCCCTCATGGCTTTCCCCACTACCCCCTGTCCCCACAGCCCCAGTCACACGTCCCCTGGGCAGGGAACAGGGTTTGCTCCATCCTGCTCCAGGCAGTCCTGGTGCTTTGTTCCTGAGGGAGCTCTGGAACAAAAGTCACCACAAGTGACAAAAACAGGAGCCAGTTTTAGTCTTACACCCCCAGGGCGGGACTCTGATGTCCCCAGTTTGTACCTCTCTGTGAGGGACAGGAGATCTCCAGGGCTTCACCCACAAACGTGGGGACACCTGGAGGCTCCTGGCACGTACGATGTGAGGCTGGAGCTTGGGGGAATTTTCCAGCCTGACCGTAAATTGTTCTGAGGGGCTGTAGATCTTCGTCTCTGACATTCACAGAGCATTGTTAGCGAAGGCAGAGGGAATGTTCATGTTAACAATTCATAACTAACCCTCCTCCCTCCCTCCCAGCTGCAGCTCTGATGGAACCATGAGGTGTGTTCACCACTTGTTTTCAGCTCATTGGGAAATGATGGTTCTCAGGTTAATTCTCCTGTGTGCCAATCTTATCTTCTCTCTGGAGGAAATTATTAATAAATTACTGTCTATCTTGGGGAAGCCATTCCAGATTTGCTTTTTTTTTTTTTTTTTTTGAGTGTAGGTATTTTTTCTCTCTCCCCTCAAGGTCTTTCAGTCTTATCTAAACAAAACATCCCTGTTGTCATACCAACCATGTAAATTTGTGTTCACATATCTTTCTGGTTCTCTACTTTGCTTGTAGCTCGACTTGTATCGCTTCAGAACATGAGTTCCTACAAAACAGGACAATGTTATCCTGGCACTTATCAAAATGATTCATTTCATAAGTTGGTTTTTGAGGAAAGGGGTGGTTCTTCAGCTGCCAGACCTCCAGCAGCAGAAGGGCTTAGGAAAGTTGTGAGAGTTTTGATTTTTGGTGAGAGTGAGGACCAGGGGGAGGATGCCCAGGTTGTGTTCCTCCAGAGTAACCTCAGGCTCTGATCAGCCATTCCCAGCTGGTCCAAAGGAGAAACTGGTTACAAAGAATGGTTCCAAAACCCATCTCTAAAACTGCACAGGCATGTGGTGCCACAAACAGAGTCCAGGACACAGAATCAGAGAGCATTTGGGCTTTAGCTGTGACTGTCCTTGGCAGCCATCAATGCAAACCCCTGAGGCAACCCCCTAAAAGCACTTTGTTGAGTGTTTCTGTTAAATGACATTACACCTACTTTGGTGGGAGGCTGGGGGTCACTGGGGCCTGACCAGGCAGCTGAGGATTGAGAACACAAGGACTCTGCTCTCAGCCAAGGTGGAAATCCAGATTTCTGGGTACCTCGGAGGAAGCAGGCAATCAAGAGTAATGGAGTCTTTATTAATAGTACATTGATAAAGTCATTTAACCTCTGGGAGACACAGTGTCATCAGTGGTCAATTTATCTCTGCAAAAAGCAAGTGATGAAAGGTAAGACCTGGACATGTTGTATTTATAGCGTGGCAACTTCCAGAGGAAAGCTCACCTTTTGAAAACAGTGTTATCAGAATGGTGGATTCAATTTGCTTATCTCACCAGGCTGAAACTCAGACTCCACTGTTTAGGGCTATGTGTTCAGGAAAAAGTATTTTTAACCTCCCCTCTGTGGCTTGCCTGCTTGCACACTGCAGATCCACCAATGGCATGAATATGAAAAGAACACAGCCCTGAAAATAGCATTGCAGGTCCCCATCCTACACCGCAGTGTGCTCTGCTGGCTCCTTAAAACCAGCCAGATCTTATTTTATTGATGATATCAACTGTGCCGGCCAACCTCACACTGAGGTTCCAAGGCAGACTGAGACCTCAGGAAATATTCACCTGTCTTTCCTACAAAAGAAGCCTCTGTTCTTCTGCCATGGCAGAGGTTTGTTGATCTTATCCTGTCGTGCCCACCTGTACTGCCAACAGTGGGGTCCTGGGCTGGGGGGAGACAGGGGAGTGTTATTGCTCCAGAGGAGTTTGTGTTCAGACCAGCTCAGTCCCTCAGTGCCGTCCTGGGACAGCCAGGTGGGGATGGGGCCAGCAGGAGGCAGAGACAGAGCCTAGAACTGACAGACATCAGGCTGTTGTGGGCTGTGTCCTCTTCATTCAGTGTGAAAGCACAAGGCTTTTACCTGGGCACACACGTGGACTGTGGGCCCTCTGCTCTGCCACCACTTGTCTTGGGAGGAGCAGACTTCTTGTGTGGACAATCTGTCTGAAGGCAAGGTGTTGAGAGCCAACACATCTGGCATTGCCATGGCAATTTAATTACAGCCAGACCAAGTGGTACATCCCGGTTCTGCCATCCTCCAAGCCAAGGGCACAGACCTGTAGCTCCCTTGCGCTCTGGATGGTTGAGTTTCCATTGTTCTAAAACCAGGAGATACCTGTGCACGTGTATATAAACAGCTTTCAGGCATCCTCAGCTGTGAGCTGCTTCCTCACCCAGCAGGCTCAGCACCAGGGCTTGTACATGACCCGTGCCCTGGTCAGTGCTGACATACTCTAGAACATGATCAGAAACTCAGCTATTGATTTACACTAAGGTTGATCCAGCAGAAAAGTAGATTTTGCTCCTGTTTGTTCCCTGAGGCTGCAGTGCCTGGTCCTGGCCAAGGATGGGCTCAGGGGCTGGGGCTGTGCCAAGACACGGTTCTGCTGTCTGGAACTGTCAGAGGATTAATATGATAATGGGTATGTCCATAAATTACTTTCCTGAGCTGGCTTTTCTGGGGTTTGGGATATATCCCACCAGCAGAAGGGCTGGTTCTCCTGAGCAGCATGTGCACACAAATGTACACTGGGTGGGAGAGGAGGTGTTCCCCAGGAGAGGGGCTGGGCATGGCAGCCAAGCTCATCTGGTGCCATCTGGGGTGGTGGAGTTTTGGAGAGGTGAAACATGGCAAAATAGATAAATATTTGGTTCTAATTTTTTTGGAAAACCGAAAAATCTTAGGTTGGCCGAAGCCAAACTCTTTCTCTTCCTAACCCTCCTTTACCCGAGGTTCTCTCTCTCTTTCCTTCTCTCTGTCATTTTTCATCCTTTCCCCCTTTGTTTTTGACTCATTTTTAATGTGGAAATACAAAGGATATGTTTAGTGGAACTAGAAAACCTATCAAGAGCTGCATGTGCTTTAGGGATGTTATCACAGAGAGACCATGGCTGTGACAGAGTGCTTGAGAGATGAAAACAAGAGTGCCATTTCAGCATCTTCCATAGCATGAGTCAGAGAGATTGATAGTTATCCTCTTGCAATTAGAATTTTTATTAGCACACCAGTGGCCTTGGCATGCTGTGAATGGATGCCATTTTCTTGGAGTGTTTAGTCTTTCATAATGCTTCAGGGAAAATAAAGATGGGCTGCAGTCACTCCCCACATAATGCTGAGGGGAAAAAATCATGTTTTATGCTTCCTCAAGCTGGGCCTTCCAGCTCCACACAGCAGGCATAAAACCTGTTAGGTTTTTATGGATGGAGCAAAGCCCAGCAGACCCTACACAGAGCACTGGGACGGGAGTGAGGCTCAGGAGCTGGGCTGAGCAGTCCAGAGGGATGGTCCAGCCTGGCTGTTCTTCTCATTCCTGGGCATTCCTGATCTGACTGCACAGACAGGCACATCCAGTAATGCCCAGTGATCTGCATCAAACCAGCCATTTCAGTCCCTAAAGGAACTTGCCCTTCTCTGCTTTTTCTTTCCTTGGAGCGGACACAGACCTCAGACTGAGCTGGCAAGTGTTAAACAAGCCACGGTGCTCTTGCAGGAGTTGCTGTGTTTAGGCAACTTCATGAAAATCCTGCTGTCATTCAGAAAAATTACAATGTTTTCCCTTTCTTTGGTATTCATATTACTTAACCTGGGAGAGTCCAACACCTGTGCCAGAGCCAAAGACCAAATTGGAATATATTTTTCCTTTGAGAATTTCCCCAGTGCTTTATGCATGACGCTCAAAATCCAGCTCCTGAGTAAAGCAAGAGGCTGTTCAGGACTTCTCAAACACACAGGGAATTTCTGTGTCTTGCCCTGACATTTCTGGGAAGCAGAGGCAGCAGATTCCACAAAGCCATGTTCTGGCACCTGCCACAGGTCTTGGGCTCTGGCTGGGGGTGTGATGAGTGAGGACCATGGGAGGTGATGGAGGAGGGATGTCCAGGGTGGTGACACCTGCTGAGGGGCTCACAGTGTGGCAGCCAGGCCAGCCTGAGCCGAGCACACACACAGGCCACTTGGGATTCAAAACAAGGCTGATTCTTCCTTTAAAAACCCCATAATATCCGGGTTTATTTTCTGCAACTCTTCCAGGCCGGTTACCCCAACTGTTGGCAAACTGCAAGGATGGGGTTGCCATGGATACTCTCTGCACTGATTCACATGAAATACATCATTGCATTATTCCCAGAGTGGTGAAAGCCTTTCACAGCTGATAATTTTTAAGGGAATGATTCATCGTTAAATATATCATGGCAGCTCTGCATTGTTTATTCTTCCTTGGAAGCATCATCTGGAAATAGGCAGCTCCTGGGATGCTCCCGAGACTGGGAGGGAGATGGTGAGCAAGATTCCTGCTGCAGAGCACAGGGGCACTTGGATCTTGTTCAGCCTGTGCTGGGAGCAGGAGAAGGGCCAGTTTTGAGGGAGAAACGCCCCTTTCTGCACCACATCCCACCAAACCCACGGGAGTGGCCGAGATGCCAGCTGGGATGGGTGGCTGTGAGGACCCTGGGCTGTAACAACTGTTCTGATTTTTCACATTCACCTCTGTAGAAACTGTTTTGTGCAGCTGGGGGAAAAGCAAAACCTGCACTGGAGCCTGGTGCCTGAGGGCCCTGTGTCTCCCCTGGGTGCTGTGTGGCATTCAGGAACCCTCACCCTTTGATGCCAGCCAGGAAACCAGGGTGCCATGCATCAGAACCAGAGCCAGGATGAGGCTGTGGCTGTGCACACCATGGGGAGCCTCCCTTGGCCCCCACTGCCCCTCCCAATTCTGATGGAATCACTTACAGGACTTGCAACTGGTTTTGTCAGCCCAGTCTTTATGAACTACTTAGGTGCCTAGGGCATTGGAGGAGTCACAGTTGGATTTTCAAGTGTGGAAGGGTGGAACACAACTCAGAATGTCACCTGAGATCTGTGTAGTGCATGCCCTGGAGCTGGGAAAACAAGCAGGACGGTGCCTGCTCTGGTTTTGAAATGGTACCATGAAAGAAGCTGCAGAGAACACAGTAACTTCCTTTTCTGTAAGAAACAGGCCCTCATCAAACAGCTGCCTGTGCTCAGAAAGGGACTCAAACCCAGCTGAAATGAACAAAAACTGGGCTATGTGTTCTTGGTTCCAGGCCAAAATAATTCTCAGTTATTCCCAAGACAAAACTATTTCCTCTGTCCCTAAAAGCCAAAGATGTACATTTCATGCATAATTAACGTGAGATGTTAGTATATATCAGAGCCTAGGGTTGTGTGAGGCACAAATGGGGCTTTCCAAACAAGGCTTTTGATTACTAGTCATTTTAAATGCAGGGAATAATGGCACTTGTGAGTTCTCCAGGCCCTCAGAGAGGATTTTCTGTCACAACTGATGGTTCCTGCTGTATCTGGGCTCCAGTCAGTGCAGCAGCTCCTCAGGATGGATGGAATCACTGTCAGAGCCCGAGCCCAGGGGATGGATGCTCTGCCCTCACCACAAACCACCGTGCACCACGAGTATTTCTGTAGCACTAATACCCAGTGAGTTTGCAATCCTTTAATCCCCGTTTCCATTCTTTGAGACTGGCCACTAACGGGCGAGGGATGAGGATAACTGTTCCCATTTGTACCCACTAACACTCCTGCTAAACCTCTCTGGCCTGAGTGAGACACGACACTTGGAAAGAGCCTTTGCTGAGGTCAGTCATAACTCAGGATGCCGGTGGTGGTTGGGCAGAAAAGTCCAGCTCTGTTGTGCTGGGCACAAAACCCATCCCAGAGTCTTCCCCTGGCACATCCAGGGCTCAGGATTCTGTTTGGTCCAGTGGGGCTGGTACCCTGCAGGGAAGGCTGTGAATTTCCTGTATCCCCAATCCCATCCACACTGAGTTTGTCAGGAAAACACTTGGTTGGTGGAGGGATCTTCCAGGCCTTCTGTATTTCATGGGCTCTCATCCTACTACATCAGCTACAAAGCCTGTAGTGTCCTCTGGCTTCACTTTTAGAGAATGGAGAGAGGACTTCTTTTCCCCCCCGGAAAGACTGGCATTTCACCCTTGGCCCCCAAACAAAAGAACTCAAGAGGATCAGCAGTGCTGAGAGCTGGGAAGGTGCCAGACAGTGTCCTTGTCTTTGGGGTTTGGGTTCATTTGAACCCCTGACCCCACTTGCCCAAGGCAGTATTTGTCATTATTAGCCAGGTGAGGGTCCCAGGCTGGGAGGCACAGTCAGGGCTGTCTGTGCAGGAACGTGGTGGCTGGCAGCTGCAGCAGCCTGGCATGGCAGGGTGGCAGGGTGCACGTGTGCCACTCTGGCCTGGAGGGTGATGTCCATGTCAGCACCTCCCGGGGCCAGCTGAGCCCGCCACCCCACACCCCTCCCCTTCCCCAGCAGCCCCCTGCCAACAGCTTTCCCCCCTATCACAGGTAACCCTCCCTTCCAGCCAGGCTCATCCCAATCCTTATTAAGGCTTTGCTTCAGATAAGAGCATTGAGAAAACATGATCTCTTTTCCCCTTTCTTGCTCCCTCTCAATGACACCGTCCCCTTCCCAGGGACAATGTGCTGCCTGTAAATCCAACTGAGCACCCTCTCCCCAAACCCCTGATGTACCTGGGGTGTACACTGGGCTGTTCACTGAGTGCCTGTGTTGGGCTTTCCTCCTGCTCTTGCTGTGAAGAGGCGTGAGCGGTGGATCTGGGGGGTCAGCAGAGGTGTGCAGTGAGGAGCACAGTGCTGACATTCACACACCAAAACCAGTTCTGAGGGGCTTCTACCTCCCTTCAGGGACCCGAGGGAATCCTTCAATTAGGACAATTGCAGATACAGTCGGAACACCCCAGATTGTCCTTTTGCAACTGTAACTTGGCATTTGCAAGTGTTCAGAGTCAGACCATGGGTCAGTTGGCTTTGCTTGGTCCCTGAGCTTCGTTATCTATTGAATTCCTTAATGCTGCACTGCCTTTCCCTTGGCAAATTCAGTCGATGGCATTTTGACCTGTTTGCTAATGCATCTTACTGCAACCTCAGGACATAGTACAACACAGCTCTGAAGAGCTCCTAAACCTGCAGAACAGCAGCACACCTGAGGAGCAGGGGTGAAATGTGGTTGTTAGTGGCTTCAGCTGTTTTGAGTTGTCATGCAGTAAATGTAAAAGTGTCCCAATTTCCTGTGGGAAACAAAAGAATCAGCCTCTTGACAAGCTCTAGTCTTCGCATGGAGCTGCCTGGTTAATGGCCAAGCCCTGAGGCTGCTTGCTGGAAACCTCCAGCTCCATTGCCCATCAGAAAAGTCTATATAATTCCATGGAGCTGTTGTATGGAGTGACCCTTAGTCATATTGCCTAAGCTGCTTATTGCCACAGAAATAAGAGGTATATAATAATCTTCTTACACTTACTGAGAAACCTAAACAGGGCCAGCCCTGCAGTGGGGTCACTTGTCTGGCTGTAATAAGGTTACTGTACAAGGAGATACTTGTGTTGGGAAAACCATTCTGGAGACTTCTCATTTTAGCTGGTGTAATTATTTCTCTCTTAAATAAGTGAATGTACAAGGTTTCTTTAGTGGTTCATGAATGTGTATCCACCCTCCAGAAAGGGAAAGGAATAAGCAGGACATCCCCATGGGCTGTGTGAGCCTCACACAGCCAGGGTGATCTCCAAATCATCACTGTGTTCCCTTTCTCTTCATCCATCCATGGGGTCCTGAAAAGTGAGAGGCACCTCAACACAAACAGCAGGGAGGAAACTGAGGGGCCTGTTTTGATTGCAATGGGATGATGAATTAGAGCACTGGGATGATGCATTGTGTAGCTCCTGTCTGTTGGCATGGGCCAAACCTCTCCCCAGCGTGTCCATGCTCACAGTTTGGCTCTCCCTGCAGTGTGTGAGTCACTGTTCATTCATGAAAGTCAAAAATGGCCCTTGGGAAATGTGCCAAATCTTTTAGGAATGGCAGCTCCTCAATTGCTGACCTGTGTCCCAGCAGCCATGGGGCAGGATGGACACAGGGCACATCCTGCAGTGAGCCCAGGCCAGCAGGGCTGTGGGGGATGTCAGGGTGGTGACATCTGTTCTGTCACTGCATCTGTTGTGTCACTGCCTGTGCACCCCGTGAGCTGAGCCTGCGCCTCGGGCACCAATTTCTTTCCCAAGGCACAGTGATGAAATACCTACTGTGCTCAGAAATCTCTTTAAAAAAACAAACCACATCTACCCAGCCCTTTGCCCTTGGGTGGATGTCTTGAGCTGCTCTTCACCTGGTTAAGGCAGGAGTTTTGTTTTGTGAGGAGGGTGTCAGTTCTCATTTACCCAAAAGCTCTCAATGCTCTTAGTGCCTGCAGCTCCTGCTGCTGTCATGGCAACGAGGTTATTTATGCAGAATAGACAGTACCTGCTTTGCCTTTTTTATTTTCCCGATGTTGCTAAGTGGAGACAGGGTCAGAGGGGCCATCAAATGGAGTGGGGAACTCCCAGCCCCGTACACATGAATGAGCCCTTCAGCCCTCCTCCCTCTCCACCTGCCTGACACCGTGCAGGTCCCTGGCGCTGTCCTCAGTCCTGCCCTTCCTCAGGCAGGAGCAAGTGCCAGCAGAAGGGGGTGTGGAGATGCACCCAGAGATGCCAAATTCCCTTTCCATGTGCGCTGGTGTCCACACAGAGCAGCCCCTGTCACCGATCAAGGTGTCTTTGCCAAGCCTCCTTCACCCACCGGACCCTTCCCTTAACTCTGTCATGTTAGCAATTATTTCACAGGGCCACCCCAGGAAGAGGCTGGCAAACGAGCTTCTAGGGCTACAATTTCAATTTGGTAAAGCTCGCCTTTAAATTCTTTCTAGGTTTCATCTGTCTGTTTCCTTGACAACCAGCAAGGCCCGGGGTTCAGAGAGGGAAAGGGGGAGAGTAATTTCATTTAAATTAGCTGAAGCTCTGTCAGTCACCAGAGCACTTCCTACATGGAGGGTTTTCTATGGGAAGAGCCCCTTGCTGGAGGAGAGACATCACATGTGCCTGGGCAAACCTCCCTCTGCAGAGCTTGGTTGGTTTCCTTCACCAAGAAGCTATTTCTACAGACATAAATCAGTCCTATTTACATGTAATATCGAGCCCAAAGAGTGGGGAAACCCCCCACAGAAAGAGGGGAATCAGTGGCTGCCCAGAATTCACGGCCAGGTCATGATCTGATCTCCTAACAGATCAGGCTGTTCCTCCCTCCCCAGCCCCCAGAGCAGGTGAGTGAGGAGCCCTGGCCCAGGAAAGGGGGGCACGTGAAGGAATAACAACACTTTCCTCTTGTGTAACTCTTGCCTAAAATACTTGAAAGTGGGCTTGTAGATAAATAATTGAAAATTAGCTGTGATTTTGTGTGTCAGAAAATAATGTTCTCCATTGCTTCTGTGCTGGTTTGGTGGGGAAACCACCCTGTCTGTGGGATGAAATGAGGCCACATGACTTTGGAAGCTGCCTGAGAGCACAGAGTGTGCTCACATGCATTGCAGAACCTTGATGTTTAGGGCAAAAATTATTTACTGAGAAAAATTCACAAGGAATTCTGAATAATGAATAATGGAGAATTTTCTAATTCGCCTACAGGCAATGCACAGGGGTGGGAAGGGGGGAGAGGGGAAGCAACATTTGTCAGATAAATTATTTGTGAATTAATCACTCTGATGCTCTCTGAAGTCGATGGGGAGCTCACATAAATGAGACTGTTCATGGAGAAGACCAAGTCTAATGGTGCTCTGAGAATGGTAAATTCATTAGTGGAAAGCACTGATTATGATTCAAAGGGATAGGGAGGGAAGAAAATCAAGTCATAATTAGTCACTTAAATTGTGTCAAGTAACAAGCAACTGATTTTAAACTAGTCCTAACAAAGGGGAAATGATTCGTTCTGATTAAGTCAGTCTGTCTTGCCCTTTTAAAGATTCATGAAGTAGTGTCAATAAATTATGATTCTTGGGAATCAACCTATAAAACCAGCACAGAAATGCAATATAATACAGCATCAGACAAGTGGATTTGACACGATGGATTAGAATTAAATGCATATTTATTAAGGAAGTATATAATCAGTCTCATGTCACCCCCATATCGATCAACTGTCTCTTGTCTCAACTCTCCTCTTCACTCCTGTTCTTCCCACTTGTCTCTCTGGCTGCTCCTTTAATGCTGAAGTTGGCCCCAGTTTGCTCACTGATCCACTTAATTACTCTGCAGCAGGACTTCTTGGGAAACTCCATGGTCTGGGTTCCTGATGGTGCCGGGGAATTGTGCAGTGCACACACACAGACCCATCTGGAGTTTCCCCTCAACCCCAGGGCAGCATATGGCCTGGATTCCCTGGATGTTCAGCTGGACCCACAGGCTGCACCAGCACCTGCCTTCCAGGTGCAAAGGCTCTGCTTCCCCAAACTTCTCCAGCCACCCAGTCCTGCCCTGCTCTATTTTCAGTACCAATAAATCTCCTGTAGACATCCCCTTTGTCACAGCCTGTTCCCCAGCTCTGTAGGCTCTTCTCTGTTCCAAATGTAATTGCTCTTCATCCTTTTTTCCTGCTGTCTGGAACCATAGCTCATCATCCTACACTTCTCATTATCTTAATTAAACCAGGGCAAATCAAGGGCCTGTTTTATAACCTGACATTACCCTGTACAATTTTTTTAGTTCAAAAGATGTGAATTAATGCTGAGATCTTCTCAGAGGAAATCGGCACCTCAGCTCCCTCAGTTTGCAGCACTGTGGTTGTCTGAGGAGGGCTGAGCTCTCCAGTGTGCCCCATCCGCCAGGTAAAACCAGTCTCTTCCACAGCAGTCCAGTTCCTGCCCACTGCCTCTAATGCTCTGGGATGGCTTTGTGTGATTCCATGTTGCAAACCACTGCATCCTTTCCTCAGGTCTCTCATCTAGTCATGCTCAAAGTTCTTGGGTAAAGGTTCCAGTTTCAGAATGGAGAAAACAAAACTGAGCGGATGTAGAGGCACAGGGAGCCAGGTTTGACCCCCATCATCCCCCAGAGGGGCATCTGCACGGACACATCAACCTGGTGTAAACACGGGCCAGTCACTGTGTCTCCATTCCAGGTGTGTCGGTGGTGATGATGACAGTGCTACCCAGTCCTTTCAGAGGAATTATCTGCTGTTTCACTAAGTGACATTTGTACAATGGGGAAGGCTCTGTTGTAAACATATGGTGGGCATCTGGCTCTTGCACTGTTCCTCACGAGCTCGTCGTGGGATGAGCTGGGGGAGAAGGGAGGCAGAACCCTTGGCACATCTGACTTTCCGGAAGAGTGTTTGATTTACCCAGCCCCCAGAGCTCCAATGGGTCACCTCAGGAGGGCAGCTTGTGTCTCCTACCCCTTCAACCCCCGTCATGTCTCTGTGCATTGATCAGTGACATTTTGTGGTGTCAGGATGGACAAGGGCCTTGAGATAACAGAGGCCCCAGAAGAGGTTATGTACTCAGTTTATGGCTTTGCTCTCCTCACGTTGAGGCTCCTCATGCTCCAGTTTCAGGCCTCATTTTGGAGCTGTCTGGCTGATCTGCCAGCACAGCTTTGGCTCTGGGAGATGCGGGATCTGGCTGGGAACTCCAGCCTGGGAATTGTACCCAAGGGCTTGGAGAAACATTAACATGGAATTAGACATGAGTCACCAAACACTTTTCCCTAATGAGCTTCGTAAGTGGAACACCATCTGGCCTCACTCACCTTCAGCACCTGCGTCCCACTACCACCAGCAGCAGCTGTTGGTGTTCTGGGGGTGCTGGGAGGTGCTGGGGGGCTGCACTGTCCGGGGTGCAGGAGCAGGACCATCCACACCTGCAGGGAGGAACCTGGGGCTCGGTGGCAGAGAGCAAAGTGCTCAGAGGCACTGGTTCTGTACCCCTGAACAGCTGTGGGGAGCACCAGTGCTGAACACAGAGAGGTTCACCCAGCGAAATTCACCTTTAAAATCTCATGTAAAGGAGATGTTAGTTCCAGGAGCAAACAACTGACTACTCTGGTTTTACAGGGAAGCAAGAGATTCAGGTGGCGTTAAACATTATTTCATTACAAAACACTGGCAGAAATTTTTCCATTTTTATTCTGAAGTGAAAATATATTTTTAAAACATGCTTCCCCCCGCCTCACTCCGCTGTCTGGCCACTGCAAGGCATTAGGCAATGTTAGAAAAGCTGATGGCTGCTAAATGGCCTTATTTCTAACAGTAATGAGCTGCATTTAATAATGAATTAAACATCATTAATGGGGAAGTTTTTGGTGAATGCTTCTTTAATATCATTGTGCAGCAATAATCACTGGACTGAATAGCTCAGCTCTGTCCAGCTGCACCATTTGTCGTTATTTGGAGGAGCAGCAGAATCCCTCTGGTCCTTGATGTGGAGCAAAGTTTAGCAAGTGTTTCTGTTCATCGTGCAGACCACAATAACTGAGGTTCAGGGGCTTGGTCCTGCTCCTGTTGTTTCTCTGCCTGCCTGACCCAACCAGCCTGGCTGTGCTTCTGCAATCAATGGAAGTCCCTCTCCCTAAGATCTAATTCATAGGCACATGAAGTTTCTTTATTAAAAATTGATACACACAATTAAACAGAGATAAAAGATGATAATGGGAGTAATGAAGCTATTTGGTATTTGCAGTCTTTATTATACAGTGCCATTCCATAGTAATGAGACCTTCCAGACTTATTCATCATGTCTGGTTAGAGGGTCACATTCACCAAAACACGGTTGGTAATTTTCAGAAAACTCTTCCCCTTAAAAAATGGACTCTGAGGAAAAAACAAACAAACAAAAAACCGACAACAAACCAAACCAAAACCCAACAAACATAACCCCCCATCCCAAATATTTGCCAGTGTATTTCTGTGGTGTTTCCCTAATGCCACAGCTGAGTGATACATTTTTAAGCAAATCCTGTAGCTGCCAAAATATTTCTTTTCAGGAGAGGAAGTATTGCACAGCAATGAATCACTTGCCAGACTTTAGCTGCTCTCCAGGAGGGAAGGTGACATGTTGCTGGTCTCATTTGAGGTACCTTGGACACTGGATTCCGTGGCGGGCCAGGGGACTCAGTTCCCAGGCTGTGCTCAGTTGAGTGTGGATGTTTGCAGGACTGATGGAGCTGTTGCTCCAGTGTGGTTGCAGTGCTGTTCTCCCCAGGAGGGATGTCTCCATCCTCCCCCGTGTGCCCATCACTCTGCAGAGACCAGCCTGGGCACAGGGGCATGGGCACATTGCTCACCAGCCGAGGCTGTGAGTGCTGAGCCACCTGGGGCTCTGTGAAAACACCCTGCTGGTCTCAGCCTCGAGAATGGGCTCATCAGCTCCTTCTTCTTCCTGCTCCATCATCAAAATATTTACGGCTCAGTGACTGGGGCTGGCAGCAGCCCCAAAACTTTGCTCTTGATAGTAAATGTCACATTTAATATTGATGATGTGGGCTACTCGAGTCCCACTTGGATGAGTTATTAACCATTGTGACTGACATCTATAATAGGAAGCTCCTAAAATGTGAGCTCCCTCACATGGGTCCATGGCTGCTTCTTTATAAAAGATACAGAAATCTAAGCAGCTCAATAAAATTCTGTGGCTGCTGTTCATTGTTATATGGCCAGGAGAAGCTGCTGGTTCATTATTGCCTGTGTGTCCTGCAGGGCACAGAGCAGGTGTTTATCAGCCCCTGCTGCTGGGGGACCCCCAGCTCTGCTCCCCTGGGAGCAGGTCCCACCTGTCCCTTTGGGGAGAGGGAGGATGCCAGAGGCTGATGCTGCAACAGCTTCTTGGGTTTTCTTGTGACTGTGCCGTGAGATGAAAGTGAGTGACTTTGCAGGGATTCAGGCCAGCACTAATATCCTGTGGATGAGCTGGGCTCTGCATTTTCACACCAGTAAGAAATAGTAGGGTGAGTAGGACAGTGAATTTGTACTTAGTCTTGTGGGGGACTTACCATGAAAGAGACTCTGTACATTATGGATATACAGGAAAGTGAAAGAAGTGAATATAAAGTTACACAGAACATCACCATTATAGTAGCTTGACTTAAAAGGGTTGTTTATTATTGAGAGATAAATTCTCTTCAGGTATATTGGTGCAAATGCTGGGTATGCACAGACATTGAGTACTTTGGTCGGACCATGGCATCCACTTCATCAGCTGCTGTGTTGATGTAGTCACTGACTATTATGTGACTGTTCCATATCCTGCTGCGTGATGCTCACAGTTACTCTGGGCTGGAGTGCAGTTGAAGTGGGTGCTTGTGGATGCCACAAATGCATTCTAGGTACCAAGCCAGACAGGAAAGCTCTGCAGGGAGCTGTGTTGCTCTGGGGAGGAGTGACAGCTTCTGCTGAACAGGGATTAAAAACATGGTCAGACCCGAACTCTGCTGTACTGGGGGGGATTTGCACCACCCTCAGCCAGCTCACAAGATTCTAAGCAAGTACATCTGCTGTGCATTGCAGTTAGGTGGAGAAAACCCTAGAAGAGGTTCAATGTTCCTTTATTTTTCCTTCTTGGCCTGGCAGCTCCTTCTGCTGTGGGCAGCTCTTCTGGTCAGTGCTGCACCATTGAT
Organism: Pitta sordida; assembly: GCA_013390025.1. Lineage (NCBI taxonomy): Eukaryota > Metazoa > Chordata > Aves > Passeriformes > Pittidae > Pitta > Pitta sordida. Next base: position 872,973 of record WEKX01007699.1, read on the forward strand.
ACATATGTGACTGGTACCTACCTCGGGTAAAAGAAATAGTCATTATTTGCACTTGTTACCTCCAGTGTCTCTTAGCACATCACAGACTTGCTGTGCCAAAGTCTGCCCTGACTCATGCCTTCACCTGAGCCAAGAAAAGCCAACCTTTCTGAGCAGTAGCCATTAACCTTCCTTTACAGATGAAGAAACTGTGCACAAAGAGAATAAATTATTTACCCAAGGTCACGAAACAGATCCAAAATGCTGTAATTGGGAAAAGGACCCAAACTGCCTAATTCCATTTCCTGTGCTTTAGCAGCAAGTGCTGTTTTTCCTCCTCGCCATGACTTACTCTCCCCTGGGCACTCCATCACTCCCACCCCCTCGTGCCATCCCTTTCTCCTGTGGTTCCTGCCCCAGCTCTTCATTCCTGGCTCAGCAGTGTCACACTCAGTACTCGATCTCAGTGCAGCATCACCTGGCAAAGCAAGGTTTGTGTTTGACTCTGGAGCAGTCTAAATGTAAATTACACCGTCGTGGTGAGGCACCCATTTGTACTAATTCGTGCTTTGTGTTGGGAAGAGCTACCTGAGACATTACAGCTTTTTTTAACCTTTGGTAATGACAGGGGTTTAAAAGCTTGTTCTGTGAAGTAGTGGGACTGATTGTTTCATCAGCCTAAATTGTGGCTGAGATAAGTTCAGCCTGTGAATGCACTACATAAAGTCCTTCAGTCTCTGGTTATCTCGATGGCTCTGAGAAGGGCCCTTTTGCCTGTAATCAAGTTTGAAAGTGTCAAGAGCAGGTACTGCATCAACAGAGCATCAGCAGGATCTGACTTACACTCCTTGCATGAACTGGATGGGCCTGTCACAGGACGAAACATGCAGTGTATTTATTGCTGGTGTTTGCAGGTCAGTGTATCACAGTGTCTTGAAGGATTAACAAACCACAAAAAACCCTCCCTGGCAATTTTGCAGGAGCAAATCACAAGTGAGTTTGATGTGCAAGAAAGGGAACACCCAAATTACAGCCTGGATATTGGGACGGTCTTACAAAAACCATAAAGGTCCACCTTGCGCCAGATAAAGGAGCAACCACCAAACATGACAGTAAACATGGATCAAAGGATCAGAAAGAGTGACTGTAAGGGGCACTGACATGGAATGAGGGATGCTCTGAGACCTGGAACCCTGTCCAGGTTCCACCCAAGAGCAAAGGACTCTGTTTCCAGCATCACAGTTCAAAATTCAAAGGCTTCTAGTGAGAAGCTCTAAAAGGACTAAAGTAACACTTTAAAACTGGTCTTCCTCCGTGTCTTTGCATCTTGCATTCAATGGCAGGAGCTTCTTGACCCACAGACCTCTGATGCTCCAAGGCACAGCGAGGTGGGAAGGTTTTCCTCTTGCCAAGACAGTGGAGTGTGCAAGGCTGAACCTCCCCAGAGGCTGCCCCCGTGCCTGGGCTTCTGAGAGCCATCTCCAGACGTGTGGGGAATGACAATGACATCCTGAAAGCTGCCAGAAAATCACAAGGAACAGCTGGTAAAAATGCTCAGACCTCCCAGTGCCCTTAATGTGCCGTAAACAAATCTGCTTCCCTGAAACCACACACAAGGTGCTTGGGAGCCTGAGCCTCCATTAATGGGCTTTAGATGATGTGATTGCCATCCCAAACATCAAAAATCACAAAGCACTTCAGGAACAAAAACTGCTGTGGAGGGAACACTTGCAGTCTTCTCGGGTTCTTGCTGATGTTTCAAATAGACCAAGAGTTTTTTTTGAATCCTGTGAAGAAAAATATGTGGTGAATGGCTGTTTTTACTGGGTTTGGCCAGTCAGAGCAGCACGACAGCAAACCATCAGCATTGTCATATACTGTAGCTGCTGCTCTAGCAGAGGAACAGCATGTTCACACCTTTTGGCTGGGGGTTTTATTGAGGTTTCGGGTGCCTACCTTCTGCCATTCACTCCATTTAAGTAATTATGACCAAAGCCTAGCTTACTTCTCAGAGATTTACAGCTTACTGGAAATATTTAATTGTCTGGAAACAGAACTGACGAATGCTGCAGCATTCCTCCCTCCCAGGGAAGCCCCTGAGGCCAGGATTGATGCTGCCATTTACAGGATTAAAGTGCCAGTGCGTCCCAGTGCAGAGGTGGCTGAATTCCAGTTGGGAGAGAGCAGTTCAAAGCCAAGGACACATGGCCTTGACAACAGGGTGGAAACTGGTTTAATGCTGCTGTGAAATCATCATTACTTATTATTATGGGATCCTGATGCCTTGCAGAGAAGCAGCCCTGGATTATTTTGCTGGTTTTGGGAAGTCCGCAAGAACCTTGTGCAGGAGTGGCAGGGCCAGGGGCTCAGGGAGGGTCCTGCCCGTGGCTGGTGGCTTTGCCTGAGCTCTACTTCACAGGTAGAATGAGGCTCTACTTCACAGCAGCTCAGGGGACACAGGGGACATTTGCTCCTCTACAGGTGGAAGACTCTTACACCCTCCCTCCTCCTCGTTATCTTCATGCAAATTTGATATTTTGTTCAGGGCATTAAGGTCAGCAGCAGAAATCCCTTGAATCTGCACCCCTGTCCCTCTGACCCTCACATTTCCATTCTCTAAATCCTTAATCACGCATGGTGGGATTCTTGAGGCTGTCTGTGCCGAGCCAGGAGTTGCACTTCCTGGATCCTTATGAGTCCATTCCAACTCAGGACATTCTGTGACTAAGTGTTCACTTTAAAACCCCAGTTACACCCACTTTTCCTGCTCCTCACAGCCTCCCCTGCCCCAGCACTGAAGCTCAGCAGCACTGTCAGATCCCTCACTGCAAGGTTTGCTCCAGCCTGGCAGAGCAGGGATTAGAGCTTGGACTGGCTCCTCTGGTCACAGATCTGCGCTCCAGCCCTCAGGGCATGGCAGCAACTTCTCTTTCTCCCTTTTTTCCTGTGGGAAAGGACTGCCCTGGTGTAAGTGTCCATCTCCTGGAAGTTCCCATCTGCCTTTTAGGGTGAGGTTAACTCTGCCCAGCCCAGGATCTCTTTTGCTACATCTCAGGTCTGTGATCCCATTTCTCAGGCATTTAGCTCTTTGCCTTTATAACCCAGGGCATTTACAGCCTGTTGCTGACATCCCTGCCAGGGCAGTGAGGTGGGACAGTGCTGAGCTCGGGGTCCCTGGGGGATTGGGTTGGATTTGGGCGCTGTTGACTTCAACAAGCTGTGGGTGCCAGGGCAGACCCCAGAGCCCAACTCCCTTTGCAGAGCTGGCCCTCCACCACTTCATTGCACCTCTTTAATTCAAGTGGTGACTCACAGCCTGGAACTATTAGGTAGATGGCATATGCAGTTAGTGAGTGGTATTTTTCAGTGCTCATTTTACTTATTATATTATATTTTGATTTATAATTATATATACAATGCATTCCTCTCCTGGTCTCCGGGCATCCTTGCCAAAATGAAAAAGTACAGTTAGCAAAACTGAAGCCAGCAGATGCTCAGGGCTCTCTGTCAAAAATAACCAGCCAGAAAAACCCTTTTTTTCCACCAGTTCTTCATATATTGTTTGTTCTTCCCCCATTTCCTTTCCCATGAACACCAGGACAAGGAGGGCAGCTCCCAGACTGACCTCTTGGCCTCACAACAGCAATGCAGAGAGGAACAAAACAGCTCCAACTCATTCCTCAAAGCACAAGCAGCATTTGCTGGTATTCCCAAGTATTCCAAATGCATTTACTTTGTATTCGTTGAGTTTTTACTGCTGGGAGGAATGTCTGTGTAGCCATCAGGTGGCATTTGTAAGTGCATGTGAGAAGGGATGCAGGTTGGTTTGTGAAACTGATTTTTAATTTTCTTTGTTCAAGGCTTTTCTGAGCAGACTGGACAAAATAAATTAATACGATTTCTACTGACAAGAAATTTTGCTGATAAAAAGGCCTCTGTCAGTAGTTCAATAAATACCTCTTGCTGAGATTTCAGTTACTCAGAAATTTCCATTATCTCATTTCCCATAAAGTTGAAGCCCAGCACTGGCTTTGTCTGAGGGATGGTTGGCTCTTGGTCACGGGGGATTTTGCAAAGAGGGCAGAATGCAGCAGGGTCGTGGCATCTTCTTGAGCAGGTGGTGGCCACCTACCAGGTGTGAGCTGCCAGGAAATAAAGGAGCTGGCAGCTCCAGTTCCTCACAGCAGGATGGGCCCTAAGGTGGAGGCAAAGCCCTGGCTCTTAGGTCCATTCACAGGGACATAAATGACTGAGCACCTGCAGGTCAGGGAGCTCCTGGCTGCAGCCATCGGTGCAGGGGGTGTAATTACCCTGCACTTCATGCCACCTTCTGGGCTTTGGCTAAAAGTAATAACAGTGGTATTCTCCCCACATGCTGTGTGCTCAGGTTTCTGCCAGGCTGATGTGCTCACACCTCCCCCCACCACCCCTGCAGCCACTGCCCCTGCTCCCAGCAGGATCTGTGGGGTGTTCTGAGATACCACTGACCACTGCCAGACCCACGGGGACCTATGGAATGAGGCACTGCTTCACAGGGCTGAAGCTTCTGTAATTACTGAGCTAGAAAGTTAATTAATTCCTTAACTATATTGAAATAGTCATCAGAGTTTTAAAAACTTAATCTCTTCTTCCCGATGCCTGAGATGCAGCCCCAGCCCTGGCACAGCGAGATGCAGAGGAGGACCCGAGCTCACAGGGCAGGAGGTGGGTGGTGGGGCAGCCTCGCGGGCTGCAGGACAGTTCCCACTGTCCCCATGTGGACACACATCACAGCAGGAGCTGGGAAGCCAGAGCCTGTGTTCTTTAGGCCAGCAGCACCACGCAGAGAAGTTTGCAGCAGCCAGAGCTCTGGACCAGCCATCAGGAAAAGTTTCAGCTTGAACTGTGGTGGAGACCAGCCCGGTCCACACCTTGAGTGGCACAAATCTCCACAGAACACATGAAGTTAGCTTAGGAAGCAGGACCTTTTCCCTTTGAACAGTCCATACTGACCTCTGTCCCTGTTGTTTAGCCATGAGGACACAGGCCTTTCATATGTTTGCATCCAGCTTGCCTGAGCCAGGGATCTTTGGGAAATCAGGCTCCTTCCATCCTCTGCCATTTCAGCAGCAGAAAACTGGTGGACATTGTTGTGCTGTGTGACCAGCCAAGCCTTTTGCTGGTTTTTGTGAACTGGGACGAGCTGTCCCCCTCTCCCCTCCTTGTCCAGACATTTGCCCTGCCTGGGTCTGTGCCTGCCCTGGGCCCTGCCTGGCCTCTCAGTCCTGAGGAGCCACCCAGCCTTCCTCCAGCTATTCCTCTGTGAGTGTCAACATGAATCAACCATATTCCTTTCGAGCTACCTACAACTTTTGACAGCTACAGTGCTGTAAATAAAGCAGCTAACGCAGATGCTAATATTAATTCACATGACCCAGTTGTGCTTCACTAATATCAGTATCTGGGTTACCAGCCAGGCAAGATGAGCACAAATATTTAGCCTGTCTCAGTCTGTTATACCAAAGAAAGCAAGCATTTGAAGATGTTAATTTCTAGAGCTAAATGTCACAGGTGCCCTCCATTAGGAAAAGAACAAGGGAACTGTGAAAAAGATGGAGAAATCCGTGTTTAGTGGAGGTGAGCAGTTAAGCCATGCTGGCCATGCACCTCTTGCTGTGATATCCTTGGATCAGGTCTAGTTCTGTCCAGGCCAGGGCATTCACCACCTAGACAGACTGCCACGTTAGGCAGACATGTGCTGTGTGCAGCATTGAGGGGTTTCTTGTGGTTTCCAAAGCAATATTTAAGACATTAGTTAGCAATGTTAAAATCTCAGGATAACCACCCATTTTGCCCTTTCCAGCTGCAGTTTCTCTGTTCTTGCTCATCCCTTTGGTTTCTGCCCAGGAGTTTCTTTGATAAAGAATGAATAGAACAACTCTTCCTACAAAGATCTCGCCTTGCATTTACTGGAACCATCTGACCGAGGGCAGGGAGCAGCCTTTGGGGTGTTGGTGGTGCAGGTGTGCTGTTTGTGTTTGCTCTGATAACACAACCATGCAGCTGCACAGAATCGAGCTGCTCACAGCAGGCTTGGAGGCTTAATTAAGCTTCTAGTGTTCTGTGGAGTTCATTTCACTGCTCGGTGGAGGACAGTTTAGGATAAGCATAATAGGATTACTGCTGCTATAAACTGCCTCCTAAGCCAGGAAGTCCTCATAATGGGCCTTTACCCACTAGGAAAATCTTTTCAGGGGATGCTTTTTATAACCTGCCCGGTTACGCACGCCATGAATGTTTGGGGAAAGGGATCCTGCCTGACGCAGGTTGGCCGGAACCAGCCCAGGTAACCACCGTGGAACAGCACATGGCTCACCCTGCCAGGGGCACTGAGGTTTGCACTGGCAGTGAGAGTCGTGTACCTGCTGCCCTGTGCCTTTCCTTGTAAGCGCTTGCCCTGATGCTAATCCTGGCACTGCGGAGTCCAGGGGCCTTTGGCGAGGTCAGCCCTGGCAAACCTCTCCTGCCCAGGCTCTCGGGGTGAGGAGATGCTGCAGGTCCCAAGGCAAGAGCAGGGCTGTGTCCTGGGAAGGGGCAGCTCATCTGTGTGTCTTGTGAGGGGCACAGACAGGAGTCCCGGGCTACTGCCTGTGAGAGCCAGGGCCCCAGCAGTCCCTCAGGCTGAGGCTGGTGCTTGGTCACTAACAGGGGACAGGGACAAACCCTCCTGGTTATCCCTGGCACCACAAACGAGTGAGTTTTAAAAGGTCTCCTAAGTAAGGAACTGCTGCCTGGGAAGGGCACCCACTGTGCTGGGCAGCGTCAGGGACCCTGGGCATGGCAAGGTGGGCTCTGCACACCCAGAGCCCCCCATGTCACAGCCCAGCCTGCTCAGGTACTCACAAGGAGGGCTCGTCCCCTGCCCCCAGACACCCCAGGAGCACCAAAGCCAAGAGATGTGCCACCAGGCGCCTGAGCTCCCACTGTGAGCGAGGGCCTCTTCCCACTGGGGCTCCAGTCACTACGGCATTTTAATGCTGCATTTTTTTTTAATGCAGAGGTGATCAGGGCTTTTTTAGAGGAGGAGGCAGTTGGCAGAGATGTCGGGGACACCTTGATCAGCTGGCTGGGCAGGGAGCAGGGCTCTGGGCAGCAGCTGGTCTGTGGGTTTGGGAGCCCTGGGATCACAGCCCCAGAGCATCCCTCTGTGAGGAACAGGGCTGAGCACACGGGCAGTGCCAGCTGCTCTGGGGGGTAACAGGTATCCCAGGGCTGCCTGGCTCTGCAGGGGCAGCACTCCTCTGGGATTCTCTCACCTCACGCAAGGAGCAGAGGCAGAGCTCTGCTGTGAGCTCACAGTCCCACTGCTGCTGCTCCCAACAAGGCCGATTCCAGCTGCTTTCCTTATCTGAGCCTTCTCTGCAGCGGCAGGTACCCAATTCACAGAGAGAACAATCAGTGCTTACACACACGCAGACCCTTAGGAGCTAGTCTTAATCTTCCCAAATCCCTTAATATACCTTATGTATACAGTTTGGAACTTGTAGATTTAGCATGATAGATTGATTTCACACACTATCTCAGTGGAAAATGACATTAATAACTACATTCTTTTTTTTCTTCCCTTTCTTTCCCCTGGCTGAGCTGCTGCAGAGCACTGAGCTGTGGCCCATCAGCCCCGAGCACAGCAGCACTGCAGGCAGACCAAGCCCCTGCTTGTGTCTGGTGCTGTTCCCTGGGTTATATAAAGCTCAGGCTGTGGTACAGCCATAGGAGAATCTGGCCAAATCACTGTGGTTCAAGCATGTCTTATAACCAATCAGCTGGAATGGTTGTAGTTATTTTTCACAACTCCCCCAAAATGGAGAAAATGGATGAGAATTGAGTGGGTCATGTGGATTGACAGGGAAAGCTGCTGTGACAGTTTGAGAGAGATGACTCAGGGTTTTCGCTTCACGGCTTTCTGCTTGTGCAACCAGGAATTTCCAAGGGGTTTCTCCAGTAAGAGCAGGCAGGCAAAAATACAGACTTTCCTCATTTGCCATCCCATAGTGGAATGTGCTCCTGTCCCTGAGCTGTCCTCTCCTTCCCAGTGCTCCTGCTCTCCCCTCGAGCAGCTGGTGTTGGGCAGGGGGTGCCCAGTGCTCACACCCTGTGTTTGGCAGCCCCAGAGCTGTGTCACTGGGCTCTCTTGCCTGGCCTGGGCAGGAGGCAGATGTCTCATCCCAGCCTGGAGTGGGACCCGCGGGCATCACCCAGCACCCAATTCTTCCCACTGCGGTGTGAACTGGGAGCTTGTGTCACACGGGTGTTACAGTGTGGCAGCCAGAGGTGTGAGTGAGGGTTTCACTTTGCAGGACAGCTGAGTTTGCTTTGGGAACTGCCTGGCCAGCAGTGCCCAGCACGGGCCATGTGCTCCTGCACACCCAGGCTGCTGCTTTGGTACGGGGGTCCCCTTCCTCTGTGGGGACAGTGATGCTGGTTTCTCTCACTTGTAGCCTGAGGACAGCCTGACCCCACAGACCCAGGGCTGGGTGTGCTGGGCACAGGCATTTGCATGGAAAAATATTCCCACTGCATAAATCAAGCTATGGCCAGCCCAGGCTATTGTTTTGTCTAGGGTTTTATGTCCCTTTCTATATAAGTGTCAGCTCTGCCACATCCCATCTGTTAGCAAATGCCTGGCTTTACACATTACCTCATTAGTCTTACTGTCTATCCAGCATTTTTTCCATCCTACAGACTCCTCACTCCTTTTACGTCACTCTTGATTAAATCATTTGCTTAGGCCATTAGCAATGAGGCTTAGTGTTTTCACATTTCTGGCTCCATAGGAGGTGATTTGGGAGAGGGCTGAGAAAGGGGAACAAGCTGACTTTTAAGCTGCAAGCTGGGAACGTAAGAACACAGAGCACAAGGAACATATATTTCATCCTGCCATTTGTTGCAAGCAACACAGCAGAGCAGTGGCTTTGTGTCAAGAAACACTGTGCAGAGCAGTTTCTCTGTTTATTTTTTGGAGCAGTCTGAACTGAGAAAAGAAAAAGCCCAGAAACCTCCCCCAGCAAACAGACACACTTGGCTCTTCTGAAGCTGTTTCCCTCAAAAACACGGCTCAGGGCTCGAGCTGGGGCACTGGAGCAGGAACAGAGAACACAGGACTGCCAGCTCAGGTTCGATTGCAGAGCTGCAGGGTCCCCACTGTAATCACGGCTCTGTCACCATCCACAGCTGCCTGAACACGCTGTGATTTCGGGGGGCGGGGGGGGGGGAGATAATTTAGCCCAAAGCTTTTGCTTGGCAGCACGTTATTTTACAGGGTTACTTAAAAATATGTTTAAACTGTTTCAAATTACAGGCTGGCCCCAAAAATGCTTCTCAAACTAAGGTCACCCTTTTAAATCTAGGCATGAAGCCTTGGCAGGTCATTTATCTGGGAGCGCTGGGAGGCAGGAGCCTGTGGCACCACCAGCCTTTAGGGGAACAGCAGGGACCTAGTAAACTCTTGAAAGCAAGTGTTCTGGATGGGGAGCTCTGTCTGGCTCTGCCAGGCTGTTACTGGGTGAGCAGTTGTGGAAGCCAGGGTGCTCAGGTGCCACAGGTGCTGCTGGGTCTGTGAGGGCAAAGGCAGGGGAAGGGCTCCCTGATGCTGTGAGGATTCAAACACAGGATTCAAACTTGGGCAGTATAACAAGGGCTGGGGTTTTTTTTGGGGGGCAGCCTCATGCCTTGTGAAGGGTGGACCATGCTCACCTGGGATGTGCACACTTGTGTGCACCCCTTTCACCTGGCACCAGCACCACATCCAGGCAGTGCAAGCTCTTTGGCAGGGTTTGGTCCCAGGACTGCAGATCAGCTCAGGTGTCTCCCGAGAGCCACAAACCCCCGTGCCCTGGTGGGGAAATCCCGGTGACATTGCACCTGCCTGTCGCAGGAGGAAGGACTCCTTGAGCCACTGTGCCACCTGGAGTCCGTCCACTTGGTGCTTGCACAGCCCTTCTGTGCCAAAAAAAGAACACTAACGGAGTTTTTCCTCAAAATAATAAAACCGAGGAACAGTAACAAAGCCAAGAATATTGAGATGGTGGCAGTAAGAGTCTGGCTTAAACACCCCAATATAACATCAGCCAGAGCCTGATTTCAGAGCAGCAGCCACTGCACACGCAGAGACTTGGTGATTGTCACCTTTTGCTACAATTGAATTTTTTTAACAATTATACTTACATTTTTCTTTGACAAACTGTACAGTTCCATCCAAAATTCCCATTTCTTTTACTATTTTCATCATCAATGAAATTGCTGCTCAGTTACAGAACTGGAGCCAGTTCTGGGGGTGTGCAGGGACCCCAGGGTGCTGCCACAGCCTCCAGCACCGCAGTGCTCAGCAAGACCCCCAGGCACTGACATTCCTTAAACTGGCTGGGAATGTTTTAGTTTAGTCTTATTTCTATTCACCCCTGATATAATCAAATCATCTTTGGCCACTGGGTTTCTTTGGGGTTTTTTTTTAAGTGCATCTCTGCAATGGTCGAAGTGATGGAGCGAGTAAAGGAAGCTCTCAAGGTCAAACACAAAATGGCCTAATGAGTCTGTGACTTGGACCTGACCTCCAGCAGCAGCCAGGAGCCAGGAGAAGATGAGCAGCTCAGGGACCGGAAACGAAGCTTTTGAAGCCAATAATACCCTCTGGCAGTGAGCAATCAGTTGACAGAAATGAGAGACAGAGGTAAAAAAAAAAGCCAGTCCATTCAGCCTGGCTGCAGAAAGGGCAGTGCCATAAAGCAGGACAATCATAAATATAGCAGCACCTTTTTTTCCTTGCTCTCTCTTTCCCCAGGGAGAGTGGCCATGGGAACAGACACGCTTTGTGCCTTCCAAAGGGGATGCAGGAGAGAGCAGGTTGACCCTACCTGCTGCAGGTTAATTGAGACACACAGCTCTGGTGTCGCTGCCCTTACGGCTCTTTTTTTCCTCTCCAAGAAATAAAGGAAAACATTAAACCAATATTAGCTGCTCTGATGAGCCTGGCCCTCTGGGACCACCTTGGGAATTGCCAGCTCATTCCATGTGATGCACAGAGAGCCCTCGGCTGCCAGGGACACTCATTCACATCTGCGCCAGGTTTCAACCACTGAAAGGTTATTCCTAGATCCCTTGGTAATTCCTATAAACTTATTTCCGTGGCGTGCTGAGTGGTTTTGCCCTTAGTCTTTTGCCTTCTTTAAAGGACTCCCAGTTCAGACTTGATTTGTTTTTCCCACTCAGCAGTGTATTTCTCCCTGTGCTGGGCTTCCACTGCCTCATTTCCAAATGTGCTGAGCACACTCCCACTAGAGCAGGTCCAGCAGCTGGCATCAGGCAGCACCAGGGAGAGATGCTGGATACTGTGTGCATTGAAAAGCCGTGTTTCAATACCTAGGTTTTGCAAATCCTGCTCTGTTGGGGATTTTGCTGCGTTGTGCTGCACTTAGAATGAGGCCAAGTAGCAGCACAAAAATTGGTGCCAGGTTCTGCAGGAGCCCCGGGGGTCGCTGCTTCCAGCAGGGAGCCTGTGAGGTGAATCTCCCAGCTCACCAAGGCAGAATTTGGCCACTCACACACCGTCTTGTGAGCCAGGTTAACCTCTGGGCTGCCCTGTGGGAGAGAGAGAGCATCCATGGAAAGGGTTAAGCGCTGCCCTCGGGAAGGTGGGTCTTACCAGTTCGCCTTGATGGAAGAGCAGAAGCTGAAGCATCTGCCAGAGCTCGTTAGGGATAATGCAACGTGACGGGAGACAGAGCTTTATCCCGCGGCTAAAGGAACGCAGGGTGGCTTTTGTCTGACCTTGCTGTGGATTGCAGGGTCCCTCCAGGGGTCACTCAGTGTCCAAAGGAAGTTCCTGCAGGTGAAGGGACAGATGGCTCTGCCACAGGCACCGCAGCAGCCTGGGGGTGGATGTGTCCCACCCTGGGGGTTCCCAGAGGGACGGGGTGTTTTCGGCTGGCCAAGCTGAGCTCGAATCAAAATGTCCAAAGCAGGGTGGAGCAGCTTCCCTGCAGTGCCCGGGAAGCAGGGCGGCATGAGTCGGGCAGAGCAGAACAGGGAGTGCAGGCCAGGGCTGTCACTGAACTGCGGTGACATTCCAGACACCAGTGACCTGGTCCCAGGCCACACGCCCCGTGGGGTTTGCAGACCCCAAAGCTGTCACACTGGGTGTGCTCAGTGTGAGAGGGAACACGTGCCCGACAGAAAACCCCGAGTTTCCCAGGCCATCAAAACCGCGCGTTTCCCTGCAATGACAAGTTCTATCTTTGGCAAACCAAACTCAGTCTCTTTAATGTGCTTCTCCCCCAACGTGCCATGTTAGCGTGTGTTTGTTTAGCAAACAGTTACTAGGAGCCCTTGCTGGGACTTAAAAAAAAAATCTGATGCAGGGCATTATTATTCATGGATGGAGGTGGGGAGGAGAAAGAAAAACAGTGCTAATGTAGCCAACAAGTTCAAGTGAGGTTCAACTTTGCTATTGCAAAACCTGCTGCTATGATAATGAGACAGTCAAATCAGCTCAAATTAAGGGCTCAGGAAGGCTCAGCCTTTCAAAGAAGTACATTCGTGACAAGATTAATTTCTGCCAGCCAGTGAATAGTGTGGCATCGTCCTATATTAGCACAGAAACCCCAAATAAAAGAAAAAAGAGTAACTGAAAAATGCACTAAATGCCAAGGAGGTGTATCATTTCCCTTAATCTTCAGGGCTAGTCTTTGCTATTTTCCAAGTAGATTAATGTGTGACATACCACCTGGCACTGTTCAGCTGCCATTTACTGGAAACCTTCCTCCTCCCCTCCCACCTCTACAATAAACCTTCGCTAGAAGGCAGCACACCTGCATTTGCCAAACAGTTTCAGGTGATCTTTATTAGGGTAAAGTGCAATTTATCAGTGAGCCAGCCACTAAAAATCTAACATCCAAACTCCCCTAAGAAACAGCACAAACCCTGGCTCTGCTCCCTATTGAAATGGCCACATGGGCTTTATTTTTTTCTTTTTTTTCTTCCCTCCTGATTTTCTGCAGTCCCCTGAGCATTGCAAAAATAGTGGTAAAGAGAAGCGAAGTTGTTGTTTTCAGTGCAGCTTTCAGGAGGAGGCTGCTCTGGGTGAGGTGGGTGCCACTGGTGCCCAGGCTGTGCCTGCTGGGAGCACGTGGGCAAGGCTGCTGTGAGGGGTTGCAAAAGCTCCCGGAAAGCAGGAGTTTGTACCTTGTGGTTTGGAAAGGTTTGCTATTGTGTCAGTGCCCAGAAGTCAGCAGGTATGAAGTGAGTGTTCCCAGTCTGCCAACCGACACTTCAAAGAGTTGGAGCTTTTTCTGAGCTCAAAACCAACAAAACAACAACACCAAAAACAAAGAAGCAAGTGCACATCTCCACAGTGCTGTTTCATCCTATTTATTTATAGCTGGAATGCATCAACTCTCTTACTGAGCCAGGATCAAACTCTCTTGTTGAGCTGTTGATGTAGAGCTGCCTTTTCTTTTATGTTCGCACAGATTTGCTGTCCACTTACTCCACTTCCCCCTTGCAATGGCCCCATGCTAATGTGAGTGATTAATTGCCAAGGATTAGCTTTTAGCTGCTTTTGTACCCAGTTTGTGTACAGTTGTTGCTATTTATTAAATATGTGATATCTAATCCAGTGTTTAGTGCTTACAAAGGGAATAACCATCTGTTCTTGAGATTAAAACACTTCATTCGCTTGGTGCCAAAGGCCTCACCAAGGCAATCCTGGCGTGGTTGGGCAGACCCACGTGTGGATGTGTCCCTCTGTGGAACAAGGTCTGCCTGCCAGACAGGAGGGTAAGGGTGGGCATGATGGACAGCAGAGAGGCTGATAGGAAAGCAAAAGGGTTTAGCAGAATAAAGGACTAAGAGCCAGGCCAGTGCTGAGAGCCTGCAGGCATCCTGCAAGGTTTGCTTCCTACCACCTGCAGAGGCTTCCGAAGTCTCTTTGGCGAGAAGAAGGGTGTTAATTTTGAACTTGTTTGCAGGGTGCTTGCAAGGAATAGACAATTAACAGGTGTAATCCCTTGTGTGGGACCAAGGCTTTCCCATCAGTGCCAGAGATGGCACCAGAGCTCCTCTCGCATCAGGCAAACCCTCTGTGGGACTCGCAGCCCCGGGGAATTTCTCTCCCCATCACCTCCAGTTGTGAAGCAGCCAAAATGCCTCAGCCTAAGTTTTATGCACTTACTCCAAGCATGAATTAAATAACCCTGCACTCAGAAACGCGATGGAGAAGCCCCATGACCTGCAGCAGCCCCAGGGAGCTGAATTTTCCTCAGGAAACTCCCTGGGACGCTTGGGCACTCAGGGAACAGGAACGTGCTGGTGTCCAACCCATCACACAGGTAGAGGATTGTCCCTGACTCTCCATCTGTGGGGATTGCTGGGAGCTGGATTTGCCACTTCTCCCAACACATTTTTGCCAGAAATGTTAAACAGATCACCTTTTTTTTTTTTTTTTTCAGACAAAACATCATGAGCTCTGTTCTAATTTTCTGTCTATGTGGCAACCCAGAATGGCATCAATGACTTGGTAAATCTCCCTGCAGCAAAACTAATTATACCTTTTGGTGAGAAAGTGGCAGTGGAACTAGTTTAGTCGTCAAAAAAGTTCCACACTATAATATATGGGACTAATGTGCCTCAGATTTGAAAAGAATTAATATAAATTATTCTCATGCATATTCATGAGAGGAAGACTGGTTTAGCAATCAAGCTAATAGTTTTAGCTTAATTACATTTAGTTGATTTCATGCTATCTTGGCACATTGCTGATTGAATTTAACCATCACAAAAAACCCTCCCACAACTACTCCTGCAAACCCCAACACTTGGAGCTCAGCATCCCCTGTAAATAGTGTCTGAGGCTGAGCAGACTGCTCTGCACGGTGGGAGTTGATCACGAGCATTTCCCTGGTGCAGGGTAAAATCACAAAGGCTGTGAAGAGCTGATCCCAAGTGCTCACCAGTGCTGAGGGGGAGGTCATTCTTTTCTATTATTTTATTTTTGGCTTTTTCTGAGTCTAAGCCATTGTCTGCTCGAATGCAAGACAGATGGTGGGAACGGGAGATGAACCTGAGAGAGGAGCCCCAGGCTGAAGGGAAGGGTTTGTCCAGGCAGATGTGCTGGAGTCTGGCCCTTCTGGATCTGCTGTGGTGCAGAGTGGGATGTTCTGTGCATGGGGAGTCACCATCAGGCTCTGTCCCAGGGAAAGGCCCAGCTGTGCAGCACAACCCTGCCATTGCCACTTCTGTGCTCCCAGACCAGCCTTGTTCACTGCACAGGGGCTGGGAATGTGCATAAGAGATGGAGACGTGGAGTGCCAGCAAGAGGATTGACGGCAGGAGCCCTGCTGAGGGAGCCCTCTGGGTCAGGCTCAAGGATGGCAGCAGTGCCTGTGCGTGTGGATGTGCAGGAGGTTTGGGTCTGTCAGGGCTGGGTGTCTTCAGTTCTACTGGCTGGGATTGCATCATCCTGGGCAGAAGGCAAGGCCAGCAGAAAAATGGGAAACTTCAGCTCCCACATGCCATTCATTCCTTTTCCTGTCTGATTTCCTCCGTGCTAGCAGCAGCAGAAATAGATGCTCCCTCTCCTCCTCTCCTGAGCACTGGCACAGCACTGATGTCTGCAGGCAGCGTGTGGCTTTGAAGTTTGCCTTTTCAGTATTTTCATTCATCTAATCTTTCCTTCTCCAGCGCACCATTTGCATCTGGACTTTGCTCTGAAAGAAGACTGACACCATTTATCATTTAATGGGGTTTGAGAGCTCTCTGGCAACTAAACATGTTCTTAAGAGTATTAAGGAGGGTACAGGCAGCTCTGCCTGAAGGCGACTCTTGCCCCCACTTTGGCTCAGTCAGCAGCAGTTGTAGCTGCAGCTTTCTGGGTGCCTGTAGGCAAATGAAGCATTGACATATAATCAGCAGATGTATTGTATCCCCTTTTAAACCAAATAGACTTACTCTCTCAACAGATAAAATTATTGCAGCTATAATTGAAATCAAATAACTAACCATTATTCAGTCTGGGCTTTTCCAGGCAGCTGTCAAAATTAAGATCTCGTACGTTTCCAAAACAAAATCTAAATGGCTTTATCTTGATTTTGGTGTTATGGATTTCATCCTGTGCAGCAATACATTCTCAGGCTCTGTGCTCAGTCACTGAGGCAGTGCAGGGATGGGAGCTGGTGTGGGCAGGGGCCCCTCCTGAGCACCCTTGGGGTAGGATGCAGAAGTGGCAGGTAAGGTGCCAGGCCAGGGAATACTCTCAAGCACAAGTTTAAACTTCGCAGGAATAAGTGGGACTGAAGGGTTTTGGAGATTCAAGGTGTTACATTGCATCTTCACATCCTTCCATGTGAAAAAGCAGATCAGAGTTTCTCTCTGTTTCCCTCGCAACACTGTCCCCAGGTTGGGCCTCAGCTTGCCATGATGCAAGAAACAAGTGTCATCTTTCATTGTGGCCTCAGCTTTTGCTACAAAAAACATCCTGCAAGGCCAGTGGTCAGAATCCTGACGTCAGAAGTGACCATGTTCTGCAAACTCTTTTCAGTTGCTGAATAAATAGGCCTTTTCTAGTGAGGAGATGTTTCCTAAAACAAGTCCCTGTCAAGAAATACCACAGACATGTATAGCTGCTGTAAGCAGGAGATGTTATTCCTGTGCAGAATGAGGTGGGGAGGAGATTAAGGGACTCTCCATCTGTTTCTGCACTGTGCAGCACGTGGGGTATTGCCCAAAATACACTGTGCTCTGTTTCTCTGAGCCTGGGGAGACAGAGGCTGGCACAGGGATGGCAGAATGGAGCTGGACAGGCTGACTCAAAGAATATTGCAGCTTGGGCAGGCAGGGGGGCTGCAGGAGAAATCCCTCAGGAAATGGAGCACATGAATGAAATGTGGTCCTGACTCCGGGGTGTTTCTGCAGGCCTTGCTGGAGCTCAAAAAGCACATTAGACAAACCCAGTATTGAACTGGTTGATTACATAACAATTTCCTCATCGTATTTCCCAGAATATCCAATCTATATTCAAACAGCCTCCCACTCTCTCCCACACACCACCCCTGCTCCTGCTATATCAGCTTCATTACCGGGTATGAAGACAGAAAAAGTACAGGGCATGTTGCCACGAGCAGAGAGATCTCGGCTGCTTACCCCGAGATTTTAGAGCCATCTATGGGATGTGGACAGCCAGTTCTCATTCATTTTAGAGGCCTTGAGTGTCTCTGGTCTTATGCCTTGGTCTCGGGGTCTGTGGCAGAGCAAAGAAAGTCAATCAAGCAATAAATATCCCCAAAGTTAATGCTGATTTAGTCCCCACTGCCCAAAACCAGGGTGGAACACACGGGTTTGGTGCCCACAAACTGCTGCTGCCAAGGCTCAAGAGAGAGAAATGGGAAACTTCTGAGCAGGTGGGAGCCCCCTTCCCCCAGGGATGAGCACAGACCTCACCATCACAAAGGATGGGCCTGCACTCTCATCCAACAAGCAGGATCAGGCCCAGGACAGGGGGATATGTCCTAGAAAGTGCCAGGCAGAGGTGGCCTTCCTGGTTCTTTGGGGGGATTTTGGAGGATGTGGGCATTAATGGCTTGCAAAAATGGTACATCCATCCTGCCTCAGGAAGCAGCAACTGCACAAACTGGCTACTCTTGCTCCCATAATCAGCTTGCTTGTCTCATTTGCATGTGTGATAAACAGCATGTATATACAATCATGCTAATTACTTCGAAGCAACTGCTCTAAATTCATCCAAAACCCTGGCCTGCCTGTTCCTTGGGCGATTTAGCTTCCACAAAGGATTCATAGCAGCAATCCAGAGATTCATTCCACAAAAAATCTTTGTGAAACAGTCGGTTTAGTGGAGGAGAAGTTTCTTTTTCTGGAATCCTGCCCGAATGTGCTGACACTTGTGCTACGAGCCAGTGGCATCATTAGGAGCCCATCCAACAACTTCTGCAAGTAACCTGGAAAAGGAGCTAGTGGGGATTTTCATCATTTATGGTGCGTTGCTGCAGGTGAAATGTAGAAGTAAATAAAGGAGCAAAGCGAAAGGGAACTACAGAGCTTCTCTCATGGAAGCTGTTGGTGGAAATGGTCTGAAAGTGCAGGGGAAAACAAGTCTGAAACCCTGTCAAATTTATGAGCAGCTGAAGCAGTGCATAAGGCCATGCTGCATGGTTTTTAAGGAATTACGAAAACTTGTGCCATGGGAGGACCCTCTCCCAAGCTTGCTTCCACGTCAGCAGCCAGGAGGTCTGGGGGCAGTGCTCTGAGCAGGGACCACTGCACAAAAGTTTTCCAGTTGCTCAACACTCGTTCACTGCAGAGAGATCTTTTCTGCTCAAGTCCAGATTGGTCCCCTTGGCTTTTCTTGTGAAAAAAAAAAGTGAACCTGGACGAGGAAAGGGGGGAGGAAAGGCCAGGAATTGAATGAAAAGGCTGCCTGCAGAGCATCTCCAGAGTTCCTGGTGGTGTAAATGCCTTCCCTTCAGCTTTCTGTCTCATTACTGACAGTGGAAAATACAAGAGCTGCCAAGCTAGAGGTTCAGTACAGCCAAGATAGGAAACCTTATTAGAGAGACAGATGGTGATTTCTATAATCTGAAATCCCAGACTGTAAATACTTTGGGATAGAGCCCTGTGCTAATGCCTGACAGCAGCAGCTGGATCCAGTTTTCTGGGCACATCTGCTCCTGGGGTGGCTTTGGGAGGTGGTGGGTGCTGCCAGGACAAGGTTTGCTTTACAGGAGGAGAAGGATCCTCTAAACCCCACTGGAGATACTTCATTTCACAGGTTTTTGTACTTTCCAAATGAAAAGTGCTTTGAATACCTGAGGACAGTCACCTCACATGCAGAAGTTTTTCATAGCGTGACAAGATTCCCAAAGATGTCTGATTGCAGCAGATCAGTGAGGGGCAAAATGTGTATCTTGGGAGCACAAGTGGCAATTTGTGGGAGAAATGATAAATGTCTCTCTGTGTATTGCTCAGCTTCATGGCTGAATCTGCTAAACCAAACCCAAACTTTACCCTCAGATCTCCCAATTTATTTATTCATGTTCATCTGGCATTGCCTTGATCTTCAAAGGAGGAAGGTATATCAAAGGAAACAGAAGGTTTGACACCAATTACTGCTGCTGGATGCCACTCACTGAATAAAGATGGAGTGTTAATATTGACACTGAAAGTGAGGGAGGTAAAACCCAGGTACATCTAAGACTACAAATAAGCCTTTCTGTGTATTGTGGGCAGAGATAAAGCCAGAGAAAAAGAATTGAAATTACCATTGCAAAAATCCCCAACACCTTCAGAAACAGTGAGCTGTAAACAAAGAAATGACAGCAAAACCACCAAAAGAGCATCGAGAAAAGCAGGTCAGATTCCTGCTCTCCAGGAGATGGTCTTTGGAAAGAAACTTCCCCACACTTCACCATCAGACACTTGACTTACATTTGCTTCTCTTAAATCTGAAGCCATCACTTCAAGCGCTTTTCCCTGTGCTGCCTTTGGCTTCTCTTCATCCCGTGTTTTTTCCTGAAGTTTTGCATCCCCTCAAGTCTTTCCCACAGCTTCTTTGGCTCATTCAAGTTCTTGTGGGGTTGTTTGTGTTTCAGCAGCAAATTTATGGAATTTGGAAGGTAGAGAGGAGGAGGTGGAAGGTTCACGAGCACTGGGAGGGTGCACAACACAGCAAACAGCAAACCTGCTTATACTCAACCTGTTTAGAAAGGAAAAGGAATGTTCATGATGTTTTTTTCCTGGGAACAACAATTTAATAACTGCAAGAGAGGCTATTCTAAAATTCCCAGTGCTAGAGCATTGCATAGGAGGGTATTTACACCACACTTTATCCAATTTACACAATGAAACCAGAGCATTTAATGGAGTTAATTCTCATTTTGTAATCATTCCTCAGATTAAATTGTTTGGTCTGCAGTGTCATCTGCCAGTCACAGTTACACAGTGCATTTTTGTGAGTCAAAAAGTAAATGGGTTTATAACTTTGATTTGGCAGGGGTTTTCTTAACAGAAAGTGGATTTCAAAAATTGAAACTCTTGCCTTCCGTTTGGATTTTTTGAAGACATATGGGCTTTTCCCCTAAACGTGTATGAAGTTTGCTATATGAACTTAATTCAAGTGAAGCTCCCAGCCTTTGTGGACATTTTCTGCCTGTCAGCTGTGGAGAAGAGGTGAGGCTCTTCTAGGGAAGACCAGAGTGTTTCTGAACCATGTTGGACCTTCCTGTTTCTTTTACAAGTCTCGTTCCAGTGTCTGTTTGGGGATAGATGTTCTGAAGTCAGGAATTTCCTGCCTGTTACAATATCTGCAGTGGGCTTGGCTAAAGAAAAATTCGTCAAGAGTTTCTTTCTCCAGTGCCCAGGTGGTACCCGTGGGTATTCAGGTGTTTTAAGGCTGCCTGAGGAAGGTCACTGTGGGCAAACCTAAATTCTGGTTATGTTGGCAAGGGAGGAGTGTGTCAGATCTGCAGTTTGTGATGTAGAACTTTTGTCATATGTTTATAATACATTGCTTAATGTTGTTTATCTGCTCATCAGGCACATACATGGCAATCAATTTCGTGCTGCTTTTCTACCAAGCAGGAGAAAAGTGATGATTAAGGGACCGGCTTACACTGGAGACATAAAATGTTAGTCACATGTATGTGTGTTTTGAAATCATTGCTGTGTTTTGGCAGTTACCTAAGAAACTAGATATCATCCCACATAATTAATAAACTACAAAAAGATTTCCCTGGTAGAAAAAACACTCCTCAAATTGTCTGTCAGCTCTGAAACCTCCCCAGAACGGCTTTAAAAGGAGATGTACTGAGGGAGAGCTGATGTCTGGATAAAACAGGTACAGGAGGGCAGCCTGCTTGTGCCACGGGGAAGATGCAAACCATCGAATGCAGCTCTTCAGAGCCGGTGGCCCAGGATCTGACACACATTCCTGGGAGTTTAGAGGCTGCTCAGGGTAGAGCTTTGTGCTCTCCTCTCATTGCACTCTCCAGCTGTTTTCTGACAACAGATGAGGTCTCCAGGGGCTGGAGCTGCCCTGACTTGGCTGTTTCAGGGTTGTCCAGTTCAGTTTGCTCGGATGTTTGCTCTTTTTCCCTGTCAGTCACTTGCAGAATAGCTCAGAGCTCAAAACAGCTTAGAAAGTTTGGTGAGGTTTTCATGTTTTTCACGACCATCAAGTTTCAAATCAGAGATGTATCATTAAACAAGAGTGTATTATTTGTGTGGCTGCATAATAGAGTTGTGCACAGTCTCTGGAATTAACAACAGGCACCCAAATGTCCAGCTGTAGCCGTGCATTAAATGGAGGACACCACTCTGGTGGAATTGGGCATTCACGATTGCATTCCTTCCTGCTTAAATTTCAGAACCTGTTGCCTACATGGGCATTGTTGGGCACCTAAACACTAATTAATCAAAAGCTCCTGCTGTGAACTGTTTCACAGCCCTCCTAGCATCCTCCTGGCATCCTGGCAGCGTGTTCCTTGACTACACAGAGATGAAGGCACAGGAGTTGAAATAGATGCTTTATCTCCTTTATGCATCTGCCATAACTAAAACAGCTTCCAAAATAAAATCAGCTCAGGATGCATTGGTTATCCAACTTCTGTGTACTGAGCAGAATCAGTCTTGCAATGTATAAGTGAAAATACAGCCATGAATTAGCAGCAGCCATAGCCTAATGTATCCAGAGAGAAACTCACTGTTTTCTCTTTCCTTTCCAGATTTTGGCGATCATTTCCATCATGTTTATTGTACTATCTACAATTGCCTTGTCCCTTAACACACTTCCTGAACTACAAGGCGTGGATGAATTTGGGCAGACCACAGACAACCCCCAGCTTGCCCACGTGGAAGCGGTGTGCATCGCATGGTTTACAATGGAATACCTCCTGCGCTTCCTCTCCTCACCCAAGAAATGGAAGTTTTTCAAAGGCCCTCTGAATGCCATAGATTTGCTGGCTATCTTACCCTACTATGTCACCATCTTCCTCACAGAATCCAACAAAAGTGTACTTCAGTTCCAAAATGTACGACGGGTGGTCCAGATATTTCGGATTATGAGGATACTCCGGATCCTAAAGCTCGCCCGGCACTCAACAGGTTTACAGTCCTTGGGGTTTACACTGAGGAGGAGTTACAATGAGCTTGGATTACTCATCTTGTTTTTGGCCATGGGCATTATGATCTTTTCCAGTTTGGTGTTTTTTGCAGAAAAGGACGAGGATGATACAAAATTCAAGAGCATCCCAGCTTCCTTCTGGTGGGCAACGATCACCATGACAACAGTGGGCTATGGAGACATCTACCCCAAAACTCTTTTAGGTAAAATTGTAGGAGGACTGTGCTGCATTGCTGGTGTGCTGGTGATTGCTCTTCCCATCCCAATAATTGTCAATAACTTCTCTGAGTTCTACAAAGAGCAGAAGAGGCAGGAGAAAGCCATTAAGCGCAGGGAAGCTCTTGAAAGGGCAAAAAGGAATGGCAGCATTGTTTCCATGAACATGAAGGATGCATTTGCCCGTAGCATAGAACTCATGGACATTGTGGTTGAAAAGAATGGAGAAAGCATAGCCAAAAAGGACAAAGTTCAGGACAATCATTTATCTCCCAGCAAATGGAAGTGGACCAAGAGAACCCTCTCTGAAACTAGCTCTAGTAAATCCTTTGAAACTAAAGAACACGGATCCCCAGAAAAGGCCAGGTCATCTTCAAGTCCCCAGCACCTGAACGTCCAACAGCTCGAGGACATGTACAACAAAATGGCAAAGACTCAGTCCCAGCCAAACCTTAACACTAAAGACTCAACTCAACCTGGAAAGCAAAAAGAAGAACTAGAAATGGAGACCCTTCCTGGCCCTATGGTGCCCCTGCTGACGACTCGGACTGACGGGGTCGTTGACATGAGGAGCATGTCCAGCATCGACAGCTTCATAAGTTGTGCGGCAGAGTTCCCTGACTCTGGGCGGTTCTCCCACAGCCCCCTCACCACCCTGCCCTGCAAGGGTGGCATTAACGTGATCCAGGAGCAGAGCAGGCCAGAGGGGAGCGGTGCCAGGTATGTGGAAATGAACCCAAGCTCTGAAGGCAGCCACCGTTCTGCTTTCTTCATCGACAGTCCCAAAAGCTCCATAAAGGCCAGTAACCCTTTAAAACTGAGATCTCTGAAAGTCAACTTCATGGAAGAGGACACCAGCACATTAGTACCAGCATCAAATGTACTGAGGATATATCCAGACTCTCTCAAGAGTTGGGGAGCTGCTGCTGCTGCCACAGATAGTTCCTTACTCTCTGACAGATCTCTCATGAGCCCAGAACCCTCGATCTATACAACCGCGAGCGCGAGGACCCCCCCAAAGTCACCAGAGTCCCAGGCAGCCATAGCTTTCAACTTCCACGATGCTGGTATACACAAATATATAGATGCTGACACAGATGACGAAGGTCAGCTGATGTATGATTCGAGCCCGCCCGGAAATGTGAGTCCCAAGTACAATGTTACAAACAGTGGCTATCTAAAGCAAAAGGACCATGTTTATAGAACAGAGAAGAACCATCTAGAAGCTGCTGCTTTACCCACCTCCCCTAACCTGATAGGGCAGAACTGCATTTATTCTATGGAAGGGATCACTGGAAGAACCCAGGGCAATCAGGAGACTGTCAGACTAGAAAATCACATTTCCCCAGAAGTCCATGTATTACCAGGCAGCGGAGGACATGCTAACACACATGATCAAAGCATCTGAGGTGGGCTCCAAAAGAACTTACTTAATGTTTAAAGGAATGTCTTTACAGTCAACACAAACAAAAGAGCTTCTGCATGGCATGAACTTGGCTGAAACAAGCCACTTGTTTCTAAAAGTCTGGGGGAGGTCCAGTGTGGGTTTGTGAAAATGTCCTTCTCTGAAACAACTCTAAAGACATTGCCCACATCAGTCAAAAATAAGGATTGCAAATCATGATCACACATTGATCTCCCTTCATGTTGTCCGGTGAAGCAAATGTGACCAAATATCCATCCATTCCCCCTGAACACTAGAGCTCCTTTTGGAAATATTAACATCTGGTTTGCATTAGTTCCATAAAGGATGCCAAGGCAGCCAGATTTGAATTCTGGAATAAATTGCTGGGGTTGGTATAAAGCTTTCAAAAACACAATGCTCACTGCTTCAGGGCAGCTGTTCCCCATCTACAGCTTTCTCTGATGGATATTATGTCTAAAGGTAACAGGGAACACTTGCATTATTGGAAAATCCAAGCGGAAACCATTTAAAACAAATAATGGTCTAGAGAAACCAATTATTAAAATGCTCTGTGTGTGTTTAACAATCTGATATCCCGTAGGACCTGATGTTTTCTTTTGAAATATCAGCAGGGTGAGTTGCACCACTTGTATCTAATCCCAAACATCCCCTAGGACATAGTGAAACTTGCACTGACCCCCTGCTAAAAGCCAGTACCTGCCCCAGGGCCAGTGCGTGGCCCTTGGGGCCCACAGCCCACGCTGGGAAGGTGAGAAGGAGCCATGCAGAAGCAGGACCCAGACCCCCTTCCCGGTGCCGGGAGCGCAGGGCTGGAAGGAGAGCTTGGCTCTCGGCCTGGGTGTGGAGGGAGACGTGGCTGCGCTGCCCACGGGGACGGCGAGCGCGGCCGGACCTCGGACTGCGCCGGGCACTGGGCCCGGGCCTGGGCCTGGGCTCCCCTTCCCGCCCTGGGCAGAGGAAGGAACAGGCTGGTCCGAAGCTTTTTGCGCCCCAGCAGCGCAGTGAAAGATATGCAAGTGTTACATAAATATGCAAAAAGAGGGATTCGTTAGTGACCCGTCCCGGGCCTGGCTGTGCTCCCTCTCGCCGGGAGGTTGTACAGGAGCAGCTCCTGCAGAGCCAAGCAGCTGCGAGAGGCAGGAGAATCAGGCCTGACATTTTAATAACATCCACTCATTTTTAAATGAAACAAGAAAAAAAAAGAGAAAAAAAAAAAATCTGACCATTTTAAGTGAAGAGACTAGCAGCCACCAGCCTAGGTTTTTAAAATATTATTGTTTCAATAAAGTTATGTCAAATTGTGTAGGAAATAATTTGTCTTTGGTTTTTAATCTTGGGGGGGGAAAAGCACTTTACGTTGATTTTTTGTTGTCGTTGTTGCAATGCTGGAGTAGGATAGCAGAGTGTAACAATCAAGCACTTTAACCAAGCACTACTTTAATTTGTGCCTCCTGTTGTGACTGTGATTTGTTACACGCCTGTAGCAAGTCACAACCTGTCCTGTGATAACTGTGATGGTAACCTTTTATGTTGTTGTCTCTTTCTATTGTAAAACTCAACTGTAAATAACTCTGTCAATGAGCGTTTCCTGACCTATCCCGAGGTCCTGCCGGGGCGTGTAGCGATGTGCAGGCAGCAGGTCTGGGGACGAGCTGGGACACCGGCCCGGGGAGCGGAGGCACGGGTGGGAGGAAGAGCCCCCCTGAGCCGCTCGAGTCGTTTTGTTCCTTCCTCTTGTAAAAACCAAGTTGGTTAGTCCTGAATGTACCGTCTGTCCGTCCAAGCCACTCCTGTCTGGAACCCCTAGTGGTGAATGCAGCGTGTACGGACAAAAGCAATAAGCACATACCTGTTTTAGGAACTATTATGGGTTGCAGTGAGATCTTTGGTAGTGTCTCCTTGGCACAGAGTGTACACGTGGTGGGGTGACCCCGTCCCCGGGCGGTGGGAGCAGCCCAGGCCAGACCCTCGCGCCGTGCACAGAGTGACACGGAAGGTTCCCGAAGGAAGGCCAAGGCACCCGTGTGTGCAGGGGATACTCCACGAGGTATTTACACAGGGCCAGTTCCTGAGGTTTGCTCACCCGTGCTCTGCCTTCCCTCAGCCTAAACCACCCTCCTCCTGAGCGGGCTCCTGGCCTGGTGACGGACATTAGGATTTGGCCCCAGTAAATACAAGTGTACTTAGAGGAACCGACGTATTGCTGAGAGAATAGTTAAGATTGAGTCGTCATGAAAAAGCAAAGTGACTTTCCAGCAGATAAGCTTTAAATACTGATTGGTTCTGTAGCTTTCTGAGGCCGTAGAGCAGCAACGAGAAATCTTAAAGAGAACAGTCTTAACATAATCTCTGTGTTTCAGTGATCATTCATGTCTGCCATCAGCACAAATGTAAAAAGAAGAAAAATCAGGGAAAATTTTTTTGATGAAGTAAGTTAACAGTGATTTCCAAGGTAAATATTTTTAGAGCTGATGCTTTCATGTGGAAAAAAAAGTCGTATTTTACATATCACAAAAGTGAACGTATTTAAATATAGCCATATAGTGTAGTATTTACCACACTCTCATCCAAATTGGTGTATTTGGTTTATAGATGGCACTGACAAAAATGTATAGATCAACAATTCTATCATTTTTTATCTGATAATCAACTGGTGCAACTCTCCTTGTAACCAAAGGCCCTCTGTCTGCCTTGTGTGATCGCTCACGACACACACCTTATGTCATTGACTTAGTCCTACCTTTAAAGTAGCATTTTATTGAGTCACTTTTGAAAGCCAAATTCAAAAGTATCATGAAAAATCTACCTTTTAAGTCTGAATAGCCAAAGTCCTATAGATTTCTTATAGAAAGCAAATAATTTAAAATTAAGCATATAATATGCTTGAAGAGCATTTCTTTCTTATTTGTGTATGAAGATGTAGCTCTCATTTTGTGCCCAATTAAAAAGGAAGTATGTTTAATTTATTTTAATGAAATAAAGTCTGAATATGAAGTATGTATCTATATATGTGTGTGTGTGCATAATACACATATATATAATGTAAGCACTGGGAAATCTACTCTAACCTAAAGCTGTGGTAGACTAACTCTGTCCTCATTGCAAAAGGAAAGGCAGTGCTTTGAAAACATAACGCTCATCAAATACAGATCCTAGAAAGACAATTTAATTTTATAGTTTGTTTGATACATGTTTCCCAAAGTTCATAACAGTTGGGTAAAATAGGCAATATCTCCTGCATGGAGCTAAAGTGTGTGGTTTAATCACCAATATTTGGCATTCAGGTCTGGGAATTTCCTGTGCACCGTGTATCAGGCAAGCTGACAGAGCCTCGCTGCTGCAAAGGCATCACACCCAAATGGACAATGCACGAGTGATGTCTGTGCTTGCTTGGATCTTACGCCATCGACATCATTTTTAATACATATCTATAAATATATATATATATATATATATAGAACATATATGTACGTGGAAGAAGTGGGTGCAGTTTTCTTAACCAGGGGACAAAGATTCTTTGAGTTTTAGCCTTGAACAGAGGATAAAAGCCGTGATATTGCAGTAGATTTCTCAGTGCCTTTTCTTAGAAAATTCATCTAAGCACACTTATGGAAAGGAAAAAAAAAAAAAAAGAGAGAAACAAAAAACCCCAAAACAAAAGAGTCTCCTGGGAAATCCACATTTTTTCTGAAAGNCCGGACCTCGGACTGCGCCGGGCACTGGGCCCGGGCCTGGGCCTGGGCTCCCCTTCCCGCCCTGGGCAGAGGAAGGAACAGGCTGGTCCGAAGCTTTTTGCGCCCCAGCAGCGCAGTGAAAGATATGCAAGTGTTACATAAATATGCAAAAAGAGGGATTCGTTAGTGACCCGTCCCGGGCCTGGCTGTGCTCCCTCTCGCCGGGAGGTTGTACAGGAGCAGCTCCTGCAGAGCCAAGCAGCTGCGAGAGGCAGGAGAATCAGGCCTGACATTTTAATAACATCCACTCATTTTTAAATGAAACAAGAAAAAAAAAGAGAAAAAAAAAAAATCTGACCATTTTAAGTGAAGAGACTAGCAGCCACCAGCCTAGGTTTTTAAAATATTATTGTTTCAATAAAGTTATGTCAAATTGTGTAGGAAATAATTTGTCTTTGGTTTTTAATCTTGGGGGGGGAAAAGCACTTTACGTTGATTTTTTGTTGTCGTTGTTGCAATGCTGGAGTAGGATAGCAGAGTGTAACAATCAAGCACTTTAACCAAGCACTACTTTAATTTGTGCCTCCTGTTGTGACTGTGATTTGTTACACGCCTGTAGCAAGTCACAACCTGTCCTGTGATAACTGTGATGGTAACCTTTTATGTTGTTGTCTCTTTCTATTGTAAAACTCAACTGTAAATAACTCTGTCAATGAGCGTTTCCTGACCTATCCCGAGGTCCTGCCGGGGCGTGTAGCGATGTGCAGGCAGCAGGTCTGGGGACGAGCTGGGACACCGGCCCGGGGAGCGGAGGCACGGGTGGGAGGAAGAGCCCCCCTGAGCCGCTCGAGTCGTTTTGTTCCTTCCTCTTGTAAAAACCAAGTTGGTTAGTCCTGAATGTACCGTCTGTCCGTCCAAGCCACTCCTGTCTGGAACCCCTAGTGGTGAATGCAGCGTGTACGGACAAAAGCAATAAGCACATACCTGTTTTAGGAACTATTATGGGTTGCAGTGAGATCTTTGGTAGTGTCTCCTTGGCACAGAGTGTACACGTGGTGGGGTGACCCCGTCCCCGGGCGGTGGGAGCAGCCCAGGCCAGACCCTCGCGCCGTGCACAGAGTGACACGGAAGGTTCCCGAAGGAAGGCCAAGGCACCCGTGTGTGCAGGGGATACTCCACGAGGTATTTACACAGGGCCAGTTCCTGAGGTTTGCTCACCCGTGCTCTGCCTTCCCTCAGCCTAAACCACCCTCCTCCTGAGCGGGCTCCTGGCCTGGTGACGGACATTAGGATTTGGCCCCAGTAAATACAAGTGTACTTAGAGGAACCGACGTATTGCTGAGAGAATAGTTAAGATTGAGTCGTCATGAAAAAGCAAAGTGACTTTCCAGCAGATAAGCTTTAAATACTGATTGGTTCTGTAGCTTTCTGAGGCCGTAGAGCAGCAACGAGAAATCTTAAAGAGAACAGTCTTAACATAATCTCTGTGTTTCAGTGATCATTCATGTCTGCCATCAGCACAAATGTAAAAAGAAGAAAAATCAGGGAAAATTTTTTTGATGAAGTAAGTTAACAGTGATTTCCAAGGTAAATATTTTTAGAGCTGATGCTTTCATGTTGAAAAAAAAAGTCGTATTTTACATATCACAAAAGTGAACGTATTTAAATATAGCCATATAGTGTAGTATTTACCACACTCTCATCCAAATTGGTGTATTTGGTTTATAGATGGCACTGACAAAAATGTATAGATCAACAATTCTATCATTTTTTATCTGATAATCAACTGGTGCAACTCTCCTTGTAACCAAAGGCCCTCTGTCTGCCTTGTGTGATCGCTCACGACACACACCTTATGTCATTGACTTAGTCCTACCTTTAAAGTAGCATTTTATTGAGTCACTTTTGAAAGCCAAATTCAAAAGTATCATGAAAAATCTACCTTTTAAGTCTGAATAGCCAAAGTCCTATAGATTTCTTATAGAAAGCAAATAATTTAAAATTAAGCATATAATATGCTTGAAGAGCATTTCTTTCTTATTTGTGTATGAAGATGTAGCTCTCATTTTGTGCCCAATTAAAAAGGAAGTATGTTTAATTTATTTTAATGAAATAAAGTCTGAATATGAAGTATGTATCTATATATGTGTGTGTGTGCATAATACACATATATATAATGTAAGCACTGGGAAATCTACTCTAACCTAAAGCTGTGGTAGACTAACTCTGTCCTCATTGCAAAAGGAAAGGCAGTGCTTTGAAAACATAACGCTCATCAAATACAGATCCTAGAAAGACAATTTAATTTTATAGTTTGTTTGATACATGTTTCCCAAAGTTCATAACAGTTGGGTAAAATAGGCAATATCTCCTGCATGGAGCTAAAGTGTGTGGTTTAATCACCAATATTTGGCATTCAGGTCTGGGAATTTCCTGTGCACCGTGTATCAGGCAAGCTGACAGAGCCTCGCTGCTGCAAAGGCATCACACCCAAATGGACAATGCACGAGTGATGTCTGTGCTTGCTTGGATCTTACGCCATCGACATCATTTTTAATACATATCTATAAATATATATATATATATATATATAGAACATATATGTACGTGGAAGAAGTGGGTGCAGTTTTCTTAACCAGGGGACAAAGATTCTTTGAGTTTTAGCCTTGAACAGAGGATAAAAGCCGTGATATTGCAGTAGATTTCTCAGTGCCTTTTCTTAGAAAATTCATCTAAGCACACTTATGGAAAGGAAAAAAAAAAAAAAAGAGAGAAACAAAACACCCCAAAACAAAAGAGTCTCCTGTGAAATCCACATTTTTTCTGAAAGGTTCAAGAGTCAATCAAGGTAGAAGGGGCGGGAGGGGTGGGAGGAGGGAGGGGGCAGCGGCAGGGAAAAAAAGGAAAAGAAAGCAAACCCGTGGAACGCACATTCCTGAACATGCCGTGTGTCAAATGCTGGGGAATATCTGAATATCTGCCTGTGCGAGTCACACAGAAACTCATCCGAGGCCGTCGGTTTCTTTGGCAACTATGGCTGTGATAAACTGTAGCCTTTTCTTCCCTTGCAGCTAATAAGATACACATTTCTAAGGAAAACCATATTCTCTTCTGTAAAATTGTAATGTATTGTTAATATTTGTACCTATTGTATATTTATGTCTTGACAGAATTATGACTGGTACAGTTTATAGTAAATAACAAGGGTATGTACAACTCATCGCAAAGACAAGGTTTCTAAAGCCACCTTCTCTCTCTATTGGTAAACTCCACATAACATGATCTCCACTGGTTTTTAACCATTTTAAGGCAAATCAGAGAATTACTGAATGAAGCAGTCAAGCAATGGAGACCGTGTGGCACCAGGGCCCTCCCACACGGGAGGGAAGTTGGGCTTCCCCAGTGGCTCCAAATTAGCTCCAACTCCTTCACATTTGGTCAGTCACTGCTGCTCACAGCACGGAGACTGAGCAAGTGTTACCTTGGGATGCTTCTGGGAGAATATGGCTTTAACTAGTTCTTGAATAAAGTACAGATGTTCTAGTTACCTCTGTACCTCCTGCTTGCCATTGTGTTGGCTTTATAAGTACCTGATGTATGGAAAAGTCACGTGACTTTCATGCATTCCAGAGTAGTCTATTTTTCTGTTCAGATTGGAAAAAAAAATTATATATATATAAAAATATAAATATATATCTGTATTTTTAGCAAATTTATAATAGGGCAATCAAGTCAGATTTCTTCTTTTTGTATTACAGAATAATATATTAGATGCTTTCCTGGTGTCCATTCACACAGTCGATCCCCCAACCTTTTTGTTGTCATTATTTTCTTCTGTTCTGACAAACACCCGCAACATCCCTCCTGGAAGTGCGTCTGTGAAAGGTCACGGGGTCTGTCTGATGTTGTCACGTTGTTGTATTTTCCTGTTTGTGGTACTTAAAAGTAAACCAGAGACTGCCCATGGCAACTGGGATGTTCCTCCTGAGAAACACGGAGTGGGCAGGACCCTGCCCGCGGTGGTGGCAGGGGACAAGCCACCAATGCCACTGGCTGCAGGGCTTGGCCAGATTTCCATCAGTTAAGATGAGAGCAAAGAGAAAAGACAGGATTTGAATCTGGCTGTGCTAATAATTAGGATGGAGTTGGGATAAGCATCAAAATTCAGACTCTTGTTTTAAGAGAGTGAGCTGGCAATGCTCCCACCTTCAGGGGAGTTTTTCCTGGGTTAAAACAGAAGCATCAATATTTCCATTTCCCACTGGCTTTTGGATTTTTTATTTTTGGTCCCAGGGAAAATCGGGAGGTGAGGAAAAAAATTTATGGAGGAATGAGAAACCTGAACATAAACACTCAGAAACGGACTGGATTTTGATTTAGTTTTGGTAAAGCCTGTCCATGTACCTGCTCCCTTAATAATCTTCCTTGCTCCTTTATAGCTGTACCCTCCCAGAAATTGAATAAAAATCCACGAGATAAACGTGCATCCTAAAGCTATTTCATGGCTTGCTGAGGTTTAGCATGATGAAGAGCTTCAGACCTACCCTGGAGCTCTGCACAGACATTTCCTTTTGCATCCACTCAGCAGCCTGGGCAGTGACCAGGTTTTTGCCAAAGATGTAGTTTCCTTTTGTCTGTGATTTTCCTACTTGCCCACCACAAAGCCAGTAAACCTGACATGGATTTAATCTGGGAAAACGTGTTTCAGAAAGTCCAGATACTACTCAGATGAAATGGTAGACGCAGGTTTGCTTGTGATTAATTATCAGCAAGAACCATTCAGACACGAAGGTGTTAAAGCTGGGTGGGATTTTCCTTTTCTAAGAAGTGATTAATGCAATAACCCCCCATATCTATCCTCAACCATCACAGAAATCCCTTCAGACCCTCCATGCCAGCAAGTTTGTTTGAGCTTAATCAACAAAACCACAGAAAACTTCTAGTCAGACTAATCTTAATTTGTCCCTCCTACACCAGGACAGGAACGACCCAAACACCCAGCAGCTCTTTGAAGAAGAGATGTTTATTTTCCAGCATGTGTCCCACACCCCATGCTGATCACATTCAGGCTCTTGCACTGAAACTTTGTATTGGTCCGACAAAGGAAACCTTGGGAAAACTGAAAGTGCATCCAGGGCGTGTATCCCCTCTGTTGCTGGTGTTACCTAAGCCACAATAAGTGTCCTTTGACACCAATGGTTGGGTGCCACAAGTGTTCATATCTGTAAATACTACTCATAATTTTGCTTTGCTTCGTTCTGGCTTCATTGCACAAGAAGTTTTCAGTCGAGGGGCTTAGAAGAGAAAGTGAAATCTTCCTTTTAACTAGAAATATTATTGATGCTCTGTAGGACTGAACAAGGATTATTAACCTTTATTTTCAAAGGGGTCTTTTCACGACTGCAGTGACACTACCTTCAGAAATTAATAATCAGGCTGGACTCAGTACAAAGACCCCTCCAAACTGGAGCCTCACAGAAGCCAGGGAGCCAAGTTTGCATGAAATGCCAAATTCTTTGCTGCTGTAAGTAGTAAAAGCCCATTGAGGCCAATGGAGCTGTGCCCCATTTAGACCAGTAAAGAATTTAAACCCATAAAAGCTAATGGAAAACTAAAAGCTTTTTATGACCTCAGGGCTGGAGGTGTCTGCAAACAGCACCTCTGGGGAAACCAGTGGGGTGAAGGAATGGGAAAGAGAAGCAGGTCAGTGAAAGCCTGGGAAAGGAGCGAGTCCTTCAGGCAGGAGGGTGACAGTCACGTCATTCCAAACTTGACCGACTATCCCTCCTTGCCAGCTCACTCTTTGTGGACTTGATGCCACGAGAGGCATCCCAAACTCACAGCAGGACCTCAACCTCAGCCACCCAGTTCTACACCCTCAGCCCAGGGACTTAGTGATGCTGGCACTGGGTCATTGGTTACCTTGCACTGTGGCACAGCCTCTGGTCCTGTTGATAACCGATGTTTAAGACAATTCATCTTGTTCTTCTCCACTCTCTGTATTTCATTTAGGAGCTCTGGCCTTTACGACTCTTCTCCCTCTGATGTTTTACTGCCTCCTTACCATTACCCAAACCTTGGCTCCTGCAGCCCCTGGGATTTATTTTGTTTATGTCAGTTTTGTTGGCTTGTGACAAAGAACAACATTTCTTTTCCCCTTTCTCTGGCTTTTTGTTGGTGAGTGCAGAAAACGTTTTTGCATTGAACCATTCCCCACTGGTGTGCTCGGGGATGGGGGGAGCAGCATCTCCACGTTACTCTGAATTTCAAAGCCATGATACTGTACTCAGAAAGGCCAGCCACAGCTACCAACCAAACTTGCTTTCCAACTAGATTAGCATTTAAAAAATACACCCCAACTTCCTGCAGCAGAATCCTGCACTCTCATCAGGCCCAGGAATCAGTTCCTGAAAGGGGAGAAAACATCAGCTTGGCACTGTGGCAAGTGCTGGTTGTGACCCCACGTGCAGAGGAGGATACTGGGGACACCGGGGCTGCTCCTGGACCTGCAGGGTCCTCCATTGCCTTGCACTTTGGTTGTTTTTTAACCCGTGCAATGGGGAAGCAATGGGGATCCCGGGTCAGTGTGTGTGTGTAAGGAAGGGCAGTGTTTGTGCCTGACAGCCCAGCAGCTCCTGCACCTCTCGACAATCCTTTCAGGGGGTTTTATTGGGGGCAACGTGCCAGCAGATGTTTTCTTCCCTTTCAAGAAGTGTTTCTATGCCCTGGCACTCTGGGGTGATTACAGCAACTTTAGCCATATACTAGTGTACTTAGAGTCTTACATTATTTGTAACTTTGGTTTAGTCATTCTTTGTTGAAGTTTATTGACCTCTCCAGTTGTTTCCGTAAACAAATTATTAAAAAAAAATAAAAATCTGTGTCTTTATATGCATGTACTAGTATGAAACTGTGATCAATGTGTGACATTCAGAAACTGTACTGTCTTGTACAATATGTCCAAATGTCTAAGGGTTTTAAAGCAATGGTCCCTTACTACAGCCTACAGAAATAAATAAAAAGGTATGGATAAACCCAAAGCCTTCATTGCTCTGTTTCATGGTCATACACACTGGCCAAAATTACAGCTGGGATCCACTGGTGCTGGGCCTCTGCTTCAGCTCCTTGCAGCTGACAACAGGTTCAGAGATCTGTTATTTTCTCACGGATAAGGCCGGGATTCAGGGAAGCAGAGCCAAGCCTGACACCTCCTGGTTCGAGTCTGACAGATTTAGAGCACAAACCTTCAGTCCTCACCCTGCCTGGACAAACCCATAGGCATCTGCTGGCACCACGTCCGGGCCCAGAGCCCAGGGCACCTCTGCTGGCACCACGGCCAGGCCCAGGGTCCAGGGCACCTCCCAGTTCCCCTGGGCACCCACCTGAGCTGTGCAACACACATGG
The DNA here is from genome assembly GCA_013390025.1 of Pitta sordida. NCBI lineage: Eukaryota > Metazoa > Chordata > Aves > Passeriformes > Pittidae > Pitta > Pitta sordida. The sequence goes on from WEKX01007699.1 coordinate 907,831, forward strand.
GGACACTGTCACACACGTGGGGACACTGTCACACACATAAGGACACTGTCACACAGGTGGGGACACTGGCACACATGTGGGGACACTGGCACACACATGGTCTCTCCCTGTCACACATGTGGTCCCTGTCACTGTGCTGGGAATTCAGCATCTTGGTCGCGCAGTTGTGCAGATGCAGAAGCAGAAGCAGATGGGAGAACAGCTGAGGTTTGGAGACAGGGAGCTCTGGGTGTGAACACCAGACAAACAGGCTGCTTTATCTGCTGCTGGAGACAGAAACGGGCGGGTTTCTGCTCCACTGAGGTTGGGTTGGTCATCAGAGCAAAGCACGTAATTCAAACTGCTCAGGAATATTTTCGTTGAGTTTATTACATCAAATGTTGTTTGATACTGGAGTGCAGTTTCTGTAAGAGTCCTCAAAGCTCAAATCTGGATCCCCTAATTTATGGAGACGTCGCTGTATGGCCATGAAAAAATGTCAAAAGAAGAAGTAAGCACACAGTCCTATCCAGACCATCCTCTGGTTTTGTGTTCTGCACAAGAAAAATATTAAGTGCACTCTTCTACATCTAATTTCATGCAGTCACCACATTTGCAAATGGAAAGCAGAAAGTTAAATGCACAAATCTCACAGAAGTCCATGCATTTAATGACATGGTTCTGCATTCACTTGTGTTCATTTTCAGCTTAGTTGGATCTTTATAAGAAATATCTAAACAATCAGTTTCATTACAAGCAATAGCAGTGACGTCTAATGAGACCAAGGCACTGAACCTGAAGGGAAGTTTGCAAATGACAGATTAGAAAGTGGAGAAGTTCCCAGTCTTCCTCTTTCACTTTCTGCTCCCATCTAAGCTTTTATTGTGTCCCCAAACCCAGGAAGGATGCTTTGGCACTTCAGCACAGATAAATATGATGGAAGGGTCAGCTTTTCAATACATTTTGTTCATTCCAGAAGAGTCAGTAATAAAATAAATCACTTACAGGAGGGGTTGGGTTGTTTAATATGTATTGCTGTTTATAAAATATAGAGTAGATTCTTCCACACTGTCACTTCCTACTTATTTACCTTCCTTCCTACTTTCTGAAAGGAAATTGGGCTGCCAAGAGGCACGACACCATTATTATTCAGCAAGCAGGAGCATTTAGAGGTAACTTTGCCCCAGAGTATCATTTCCAACCATCCAGGCAGAAGCTGAGACTGATGTTTCACAGCAATGGAAGTTTGTGGTCTTTGGCTGGACACACCAGCACTGAGCATCAACCTGAGCTTTGGGAAATAAAAGCAAATATATGCAGCATTGCATCGTGCAGTTTAATCCCTATATAATTAAACAATGAACCCACATTACTAATCTATTTTTCATCTTTTTATCTATATCTGTATATACTCATTTAGATGTCTATTTTTATAAATCTAAATCTATGAAAAAAAATAGATTTAGATTTAAAAAGTCCCCGCAATGACAGTTTATATTTTGCTACGCCCAGTACCAGTTTTCTCATGTCGACAGACATGGTCAGCAGTAACTGAAGCTGGAATGAGTTGCTCTATGTGCAAACAGAAAAGTTACATAAAGTAAAATGCTGTTTTCATGCCTTGATGATAATTAGTCTCAAAATGAAGTGCACAGTGATGCAGCTTCCAGCACTGTCATGAACAGTGGAGAGGCAAACACCTGGGGACAGTGAGATGGAGATTGATCCAGGCATGAGAAAGTGTAAATTTAAATTATTTAGCAGGAATGAATTCCCGTAGATGTTGATGGTCTGGTTTTACTCCTCTTTACAGGCAGATTTAATAGGCAGATGGTACAATAAACTGGAGACATTATTTTCTCAGCCAAACTCTGATGAAGCAAAAAAAAAAGCCCTAAAGAATTAAGTTCCTGAAGTGCAGGTGTCTAAGGCAGAGCTCATCCACAGCTGACCCCACTAATGGGAAAGTCTGGATGTCCCAGAAGTTTAAACACTCCAAAGGGTAACTAAATAAAACAAAATCATGGTATGAGACAGAGAACCAATGAAGCAGAAGGTACATGAACCCTTCTGGCTAAATGGGATGACTCAAAAATGATTCATTCCCTCAATTGCTGCCTGTAAGATCTTTTTACACCCCTTCCCCAAACAGGCAGTGCCGACCAGGGTAGGGGAGAGAAAGGAGCCAGACTAGGTCTGTTGTGTTACATCCAACCTGCAGCACCAGCTCCTGCCAAATCCTGTTACCATTGCTCTGGCTCTGGTTTGCTGTTGTTTGGTGGTTGGGTTTTGGTTTTTTTTTTTAAGGATTAGTCATTAAGAGTCACGAGGCTGCTGGAATACAGCAATTAACTGCTATCTAATAACATACAAAATATTTGACCACTTCCTGAAGGTCTAATTGACCAGAAGAATCCGTGGGTTTCTCAGTTTATTTGCTTTTCACACCAGCAATTTGGGTTTCCAGTTGCATTTTCTAGCAACCGGTGTGGAGAAGGATGGCTGCAGACCACCAGCTGCTCCCCTGGGGATCCAGCAACAAGAAACAGCTGATTTCCTCTTCATGTAAATGAGCTCGTTAGCTGGGTTGACTTCAGGCCGAGTTCAGCAGCTCAGAGCCTCTATTCCAGGAAATCCAGGATCTATTTCAAACAAATTTCCAAGAGAAACTTGAAGGAAGGATTTTGGAAGTTCCTGTTTCGCACTAAACGTTGTCAGGGTGGATGGATGGGAGCTGGGGTAGGACACGTTGGGCTGGACCCAGGAAGATTTTATAGGAACTGAGGGACTCGGGGAGGAATTCCAGAACACCAAGTGTCCCACGCTGTGTGGCAGGTTTCCTACAGATGCCCACATCAGGAGCAGTTTGTGCAACTAAAACTCTCCTAAGGTCCAGAATAAACTCACTGAGCAGCATTTCTTGGACTGTTTTACATAAAGCAAAAAGTTTTAATGATGTGCAATCCTCTCTGATGAGGTTGTTACTCTGACTTGATGGCTTTAGCACAATTGTGAGGCCTGGGGATGCCTGAGCTCTCGCCCTGACCCTTTGTTCCTGAGCACCTCTAATTGGACAGAAAACACATCATCTATTTCATAAGAATGATTTATTAACATTAGTCAGTGACCTGGGAAGTATATGGTGCATTGAGGAAGATAATGAAGAGTGCAGTACCAGGTAGGAATACAGTTGCATGTGGAAAAACTGCTCAGTGAGAAAGAATAAACAAAGATATGTTAATTTTGCCATAGCTCATGTTATTCAGGAATTATTTTCTTGACTTAGTTCCCTCTTTTGGAATACTGAACCCACACTCTGGACACATTAAGTCCTTCTTCCCCTGCTGTTTCTGCTTCAGTCAGTCTTCCTTCAGAGAAGAATCTCCCAGAAGCTTTGCAAAAGGTTTTTCCCGTATCATTCTCTGCCTGAAACAAGAATTTTCTCCCCCATGGGTGACAAAGCCTGGTGCCTCTCTTTTCCTGGCTGCTACTTAAGGTATAATATCCATATCCCTAGCACAATCCATGCTGGGACTTCTAATTGGGTTTTCCTCCCACTGTAACTCCCTCTACCATCTGTTTCGCTCTCTCTCTCAGATGACACATCCCTCAGTCACTGGGTAGTGCCATGGGAAGCCAACCCCGCTCTGGAGACTCAGCCAGAGCAGCACCTTCCCCGTGCCCCCGAGGGCCACCAGCCCCAGCTCTGGGAGGGGAGATGGGGCTTCAAACCATCCCCTGCCCACTGGGGACAGTGAGGGCATCAGGATCAGTGGATCCCCGTGTTCCAGGCCCTGTTCCTGGTGGCTTTTACCCCCAGAGTGGCCACAGGGTTCCTGTGAAAGGGAGGCAGAACCCCCGGTGTCTCCACAGCCCAGAGCACACCCTGGTTGCTCTCAGGTGGGCTCTGGGGGCCCACGCTGTGTTTTTAAGCAGCAGCAGCAGCAGCGGCAGCAGAGCTGATTAACCTCTGACACAACAGATTTTTCTGCTCAGCTTGAAATAACCGCTGTGCTTTCAGCAGTCACACACTCCCCACGTCCCCAGCACTGACCAAGGGCTCTGGGGCCTCTCTCCTGGGACAGTTGGTTGCCCCAGGCTTCAAGAGGACCCAGGCACTGCTTTCCACTGCTTCATGTGAGGAGGTACCGAGCTGTCAGAAACATGGCTCCTTCTTCTGGCCTCTTTCCAGACCCCGAGTCATGTTAGAGTAGAGCTACTGCAAATGAAAATACATTAGAATTTTAAATCAGTACATAAGTGATGCTTGCTCATTGGGAAACTTGAAGTTAATGTTGCCTGCAGCTATTACTACTGATTTCAGAAATAATCCATTAACTGCAAAAATCTTATTTCTCAGGAAAAAAAAAAAAATTAGCTGGTTTGCTTTTCCTGTTAATTCCTTCCTTTCCATTTCCTTCAGCACTCTCCCCTTTACCACGTTTACAAAATTGAGGTATGAGATCTTAAAGACCAACAGGAACCCAACCTCCCAGCAATGCGTTTGTGAATCCACTGCTCAGGAGCAGGAGCTTGAAACCCTCCACGACTTTCGGATAAATTTGGAGACAACTTCTAATCCTGAGCTCATATTCTCCCAATCCTATTTACTACAGCAATAAGAACTTGCACTTCCCATGGCATTCTGGGCATATTATTATTATACTATGCAATTTCCTTTTGCAAAAAAGCCAATTATCTGCACATGTCTGTGCCCATTCTGCCAACTATATCACTTTATAATTTCAGAACAGCAGCACAAACTGCTGGGGAATTACCACGAGGAACTGTTCTGCAATAATTAATAGATGCAAAGATTAAGAACAAACTAGGCACACAAATTAACACAGTCAGTTATAATGATTTACAGGGCCGGGATCTTGTGTAAAATGAATTTCCTTATTAAACTTTATCATCTCCCCCGATGGCAGAGGCTGAGGATTAGACTGAACACGAATGGTTTGAGAACTGGTTTTGATTTCCCTGTTTGTGCTCTAAGGCAGAGATATGGGAGCAAGCAGCCCTGATTGTAGTCCAGGATCTTAAATCTCTAGAAAACTCTGCAATAAAAACTTTGAACATCTCCTTGTCACACTGATTCCACAGAAGATTCTCTCTGTCTCCCAGTTTTAAGTCAAGGGTTGGTTCTTGTGAGCTCAGCTTGAGAATGGGACAGCTAGAGTGTTTAAAAAAAAAAGGATTTATCATATTTGGGCTTGTAGTTTTAAGCTGAACAGAACAATCTCTGTTGGTTCAGATTCTTCTCTCCTTTCTCACCCAGACTCCTCCTCCTGCAGTATCACCAAGCAACTCATGTTATAACTGGAAAGAACCTATAAACTTCCTCACACACACCTCCCCCCAAAAAAGCTGGGGGGAAAAAAGGAAAGAAAAAAAGAGAGTCAATTATCTTAATATTTAAAGGCTAAAAATACTCAACATGAAGGACAAAAAAAGATATATTCTTTAGCTTTGGAAAGCTAAAGAACAGAGAATAGTCTCATCTGTGGAGAGCATTGCTAGCTCCTGACATTCCAGCAGGATGTGTTCTGCTTGCAAAAGAAATAATTTGTCCTTTGAATAACAAAGGTATTTAACAAAACTACATTTTTTTGTTCTTTTTCTTTACCTTTGGCTCCTGAGCTTATTTTCCCTCTTGTTTCTAAATGCACAAGGGCTTTTTCCTCAAAGAAGGAAGCAGCTCCTCATTCATTCAGATGACTGCAGTCCCACATACCAGGACACTCAGGGACCTGAGGGGCTTAATAAAGAGACCCTCTAAAAAATGGTCTTTTACCACCTTCTGTTTGAAATGCAGAAGAGAACTGCTGAATCTCAGGCTGGGCACTACAGGGTGAGGGTGAGGAAAAGCCCAATTCTCCCTTTCTCCCCAGCCCATGAGGATGAAAGATTCCCCTACAACAGAAAATCCCACGGCTCCTTCAGCAGCTTGTGGAAGGGCCTGAGGGTTTTCCTTGGCTTTTCATCATTACAAATTGAGATCCTCAGCTGCAGAGCAGAGGGAAGTGTAGGAACATCAGTTAAGCCTAATTTCCCCTTTCCATAAATCCGACTTCTTGGTGCTTTGGCTTCCCTTGCTCTCCCTCTCCTCTGGAGCCAGGTGGGTGCCAGGGCACAGCCCTGCAGTCTCTGAGCCCAGCAGGCTGATGGATGGGAGAGGAGGACTGAGCCCCAGGCCTGTGTGCCCGCCGTGGGAGATGTTCTCCTGCTCATCCCCATGGCGGAGGGTTTTCAGGTTGCCATGGGAACGGCTCTGCTCCTCGGAGAGCAGCCTCTCCTCCAGGCCGACACACAAAGACATTTTACAGGAGTGTCTGGATTTCCAACAGTCTCACCTTTCTCAAAACTCAGGTGGTAGAAACTATGGCTGATGATGGAAGCTGATAAAGTCCCTGGAAGGAAACAGGCAGGACTCAGTATGTGTTGACACCAGGAGTTAATTTTCATTTGTACTGAAAGTGATCTGACCGCTTCGTTATCTTCTACTCAAAGGGCTCACTCTTGGTCTCTCCCTCACACACACACTTCCTTCCCCCAGGAATTTACCCACAGGATTTGTCTGTGCAGTGAGGGGAAGCCAGCACAGGGCACGGCCCTTTTTAGGATGTGCTGATGCAGAGACATTTGCAATGTCTTGGTTCATCAAGTGACAGCCTGTGCAGAAATACAGAGGCTAATTCTTTCATACTCCTGCACTCCCAGTGATCTGAGGATTCAGAGACAGAGCTGCAGAGATAGAGGAGAGCACTGTCCTACCACACCACCACCAGCAGCACCTCATGTTATCAGTCCTTAGGGATGAGGCAGCAGCAAAAAAAACTCTTAAGGAACATTTCAGGTTTTTAAACTTTTTATGGCTTTTTTTGTTGGATTTATTATTTGGTAAATTGTCATTCCTCTCAGGAAAGGACGAATTTGAAAGAAGTCATCAGGATCAGAGAGGCCTTTCTCTGGGAAGAAGGAGATTGGCACTTCCCAGCCAGCCTGCTTCTCTTGGAAATGGAGCAGCACACACAGAATGAGAGGAGATTCCAGGTACCCCTGTGCAGCCAGTGGCCTCAGGAAAGGCAGTGACAACCCTCTGACATGGAGCAGTCCCTGCCCTGGCTGTGGCTCCTGCTGCTGCCACACAAGCCACCACAGCATGCCCTCCCTGGGGCTGCCCAGGGGAGTCAGATGAACAAGAAGCTGTGAACAGAAGGGCAGGAGCAAGTGTCCAGCTGGCGAATCCTCCTCCAGGTTCCCTGGCACCGAGGGTTCCCCACCGCCTGCCACTGCAAGAGCTGGTTCCTGGAACACAGTCGCGAGGGGCAGAAAGTCAGTGAGCTGCATCCCCATTGCAGGGCAGTCATCAGGAGGTACAACCAGGGCTTAAACCACTCAGTAAATCACAGTTAGTCTGACAACACCCATTTTCACTCCACGGACCTAATTCTGCCTTCCCACCGCTGTGCAGAGGCAGCAGCCACAGTGAGGCCCACAGGCCGTAGGAATGTGAAGTAAAACCTGATGGCCACAGAGATGTTGCTGTGCCCCTTCCCACATTTAGGCACTCGGTAGTTCAAGGGAGTTCCTCACATCAGTGTGTGCCAGCCCTGACGTTTAGAGAAGCACAGACATCACAACTGGATCAACTCTTGATCTGTGCAGAGAGCTACCCACAGATACCCCAGGAGACCCCCAACTTCTGCTTGGTTTATAGTTCTGTGGAAACTGGAATTACTGAAGACAACCCTGCTCTTGCCTTTGTGAAGTGCCACGTTCCAGAGCAGGGATTTATGCACCACATGTGTCTGGAAAAGACTTGCTGTACTTTTCTTTTGGCTTGAGGTCATTTCAAAATACCAGAATCTGCACAGGGAGGATTAAGATCTCAGATGAAGCAGGCTGTGCACAAAAGCTAAAACTCTTACTTTTTGCTCCCAGTGCCATCCCCAGAGCAGTGGTGACTTCTGGGGTTCAGAGCTGGGTGCTGACACTCCACACAGACCCTGTGGCCCTTGCTGAGGTACCGCATCCAGCGGGTGTACGAGTGGTGGCTGTGCAGGCAGCCCGGCGTGATGGCCATGAGCTGGAACTCCACACAGTACCTGCAACCAGAAGAACCCAGAGGGACAGCTCAGGAACCAGGTCAGAGCCCTCCACAGGACTGGGAGAGCCACACTGAACTGGGATACCCTAGATCATTAACAAAACCAAACCAAAACAAACCAAAGCCCCCACACCTGAGCAGGACACATGGTGTACCTGCAGTTTGACAAGGTTAAAGAGGGATTAAAACTACTCTGCTGGTGCTTTCAAGTGACATACTAAAAACATGACTGGCATCTGTTTTTACAAATAGAGACATTTGACTAATCTAATTCCACGTCTGGTGTCCATTTGCTGAACCACACTTTATCAACTTCTCTGTTCCTTGTAATGGGGTTTGTAGAGCAGCTTGAAAGGGGAGCTAAAACTGCAACCAGAGAGATTCTGCATTCTCAGCCTGGGCTGAGCCTCCAACTCACCCTGCTCTTTGCTTGCCATCAGCTGCAGCTCTTTTCTTCCTCGCTTTTCCAAAGCCTCCCGTAGTTATTAAAGCTGGGACTGTGATTACCAAAGAGAAAGGGTACAGAGCATCAGTGGCAATGCTGCACTAAGGCTCTTTACATCTGCAAAACAGCGAAGATGGGCTTTTAATGTCATAGGGTTTTATCTTCAGCAGGAGAAAAAACAATTCTAACTCAGCATCTTCGTAGTATCCATGACAGTCAACCATTCCACTGAAAAAGGGATCTGCACAGGTGCCAGATTTTAGCCTGAGCAGAGTAAACAGACCCAAAAGACAGAGCAGGAGACAACGTTCACTTAATGCCAACTCTCAACAGGTTTGAAAAAGTCAGTTGCAGCTGACATCCAGACTTTGACAGATTTTGACCCCAAAATACCGGCAAAAACGACAAGCAGTTCTTCTAAAACTCAGTAAAGGCATGTCATGAAAAACTGCCTTGAACAAGTGAAAATCAGTCTTTTTTCTTTAGAAACTGGCTGGAGATCTCCTCCGCCTGCACTCTGCTCCTGTGCAGAGAAGTCCTGTCTTGTCTTTGATGGGCATAGCTCCTTCAGGACTTTTTGCAGATAATCACAAAATTAAAAATAAAAAAAAAAAATACAAAAAAGCATTCAACACCCACTTAGAGAAGTTTTAAACAGACATAAATACGCCAACCGTACCAGAACTGCCAGAGATTTACATTTGTATGGATGAGAGCACAGCAGGCCTGTAACATCTCACTTCTGACACAGCAGATCACAGCTAAAGGCACCACTTCCAGCTCTGTCCCAGGAAGGGAATGTCTTACACGTGGGAAGAGCTCAGTCCTCACTTACCCCAGGCAGGCCCGGGACAAACACGCTGGTCCCTGAAAACAACTCTTCAAATACAGGAAGGATCAGCTCTGCTGGCCCAGACCAGAGCCCTCCCCACAATTACCTGGGCACTTTTATTCCCACTGGACTTACTCAGTGCCTGTTTGCACTCTGCTCCTTGCCCAGCCCAGTACTGCAGGCAGCCAGCCCTCTCCTCCAGGGCAGGACATGCCTCTCCCCCATTCCTGGGCTCCTGGATGATGTGCCTCTTCCGAACACGATGGGTTGTCTTGCAGGGCTCTGCACAGCCACTCCAGGCACCCCAGGCTGACACCACACAGGGGATGGCTGCAGGGAGAGGGACAAACCAGGATGCAAAGGTTACAGGAACGATGCCAGTGACACATCTTCTCCATTAAAGATAATTCTAGATGTAGCTTAGTAGACCTGTCTGTAATCTGGTTATTTCAGACCCATCCCTCACGGGAACTGTGGGTCTACAGATCTGTCAGCCTGGCCACATCCACAGCCATACATTGCTTAATTCACTCTGGAATTAACTTATTTCCCACCCATTTCCCAGCTCTCTCTTGAAAGGAAAAAAGGCAATTAAATCACAGGAACGTCTGCCCATCTGCACAGGGCACAACTCTGCTCTGGCACTTGTGTGCGGGTTTGAAATCAGCGGCACGATGTGAGCGCCGAGAGGCCGCCGCTTGTGGCCGGAGAGGATGAGATGGCTCCGCTCACTGAAGTAACTTCCCTCCTTCATTCCCTCCGCTCTTCAGAGGTTTGTGGAGGGAGCAGAGCTGAGACCCCGGCACAGCACAGGGACACCGGGGCCAGGGGGACACCCGAAGCTGCCGGTGCCTTTGGCAGGGCAGCACTGGCTGACAGGAGCAGCAGATTCGATACTGAATCCACAAGTGCGACACGGGCCGGGGGTTCCCACTCAGTCAGGAACGTCCGGGTTCAGGTGTCTGTGCCGTGCCCGGCCACCTCCGGCTGCGGAGGGACCGAGAGCCACCGCCTGGGTGGGGAGCGGAGCGCCGGCAGCATCCCCGGTACCATTCCTCAGCACCATCCCCAGCACCATCCCCAGCACCATGCCCAGCACCATCCCCAGTACCATTCCCCAGTACCATTCCCCAGCACTATCCCCAGCACCATCCCCAGCACCATCCCCAGTACCATTCCCCAGCACCATTCCCCAGCACCATCCCCAGTACCATTCCCCAGCACCAT
>WEKX01007700.1:9902-24490 GCA_013390025.1 Pitta sordida
CAGTCGGGCTGGGTACTACAGCTCCCGGCGTGCCCCGCGCGGGGCCGGGCACCGGCCGGGCCCTCAGGCGCCTCCGGCACCGAGCGGCTCTGACCCGGCTCTGACCCGGCTCTCACCCCGATCCCTGGCACGGTGTCCCCTTCCCTCGGCCGGGCTCTGGCAGCACAGCGCGGGCAGGACGGTCCGTGTGGCTCCGGTAACCCCAGAGCTGCCACACCGAGCAGCAGGGACAGGGGCACCGCAGCCCTGGCACCGCAGCGGGGACAGTCCTGCAGGACTAAAGGGTAACGATGAGGAATTAACAGTTCAGGGTCAGGACATGACAACCCTTCCTGACTCCGGGAGTGCCCCCGGACAGCAAAACACACCAGGAGCACCTCAGGGCAGAAATACTTTATCCTGGTTGGCAAAATCCATCGCAAGTCCCGGGCTGCGCTGACCCTCAGTGGCCTCACTCAGCTGCCATCAGGAATTCCTGCCACTGTTCAGCCCCAGGGAAAGGGATGCTGCAGGCTCTGAAAGGCTTTGGAGTTTGTGGGGAGAACACAGCAAAATCCAGAGAGAAATAACCCCCAGCACAGCTAAAGCTCTGTCTCTATCTCTGCATTTAATACTGACACGGATCCCAAACACATCACACGCTGGAAATCACTGGACAGTGCAGCAGTGGACAGGCATTCCTCAGTCTGTTACACCACATTTAAACAGTTACCCACATGTTCCTGTGATCTCTTGCATAAGATGACATGGTGGTAAGCTGCTTTAATTATTCCAAACCAGCAACAGTCACATTTCAGAAGGAAATGAAATTTCAGCTGCTGTGCAATCACTTCTGCAAGGCTCAGACTCCTCGAGCATGTGAATGAGTATTAATTATTAAAAAATGTTCCAGAAAACTTCTCCACTCTTCTTTGTACAGTAGTTTGAACAAGAGGCTTTTATCTAGATTATAATTTGCAAAATACCTTAAACTTTCATTTTCTAAGGGAGCAGTGACAGTAATTTTCAGATGTTCCTGTACAAATCTGCTATTTGTTATGAATATATTTTCTTTATTAAATACTCACTTCAAAATACCCCTTATATCAGTCACAAACCCGAGTGTGAATTTCTCTTCAGCCTTAGAAAATGAAAACTTTTTACTAGGAACCCGAATAAATGAGCCAGCTGAGCTCAAAAACACTGTGATTCTGCTTTGCTGACACATTACTCATGCCTGTAACAAAATACCTATTACTATCACAATTTAATTTTTATTATTTTTATTTCTGAAAGGTTCTGGTTTTCTGCTGTGAACCCCGTCCAGTTCCATCCGTGCTGATACTGGGAAGAAACCCCCAAGTTCCTCAGGGAGTGTCACTTGGATGTGCCCAGGTGTGAGGGTCCAGTGTGAGCCCTGGCCCAGCACAGGGCTGGGGACACATCCCTGGGACATGGCCCCAGATCTGCAAGGGCTCTGTGGGATTGTTCTCCCTGTTACCCAGGGAAAAAGCCAAAGGTGCTGAGCAGGGCCCCGTGTCCCCTTTGGCTCAGGTGACACTGACCTCGAGGCAGGTGCTGGGCTCCTCCCAGGTGGCACCCGGGTCCCTGTGGTTCCAGGCTGTCTGTGACACTCATGCTGCTCCAGACACGCCAGGACAGCACAGCCTCTCTCAGCAGTGCTCCACTCTGCTTTCACTCCATACCCACGAACCCTTCGATACATTTTTAGGCACTTAGTAATTTAAACCCACTGTCATTTCGTTCCACATGAGGAGCTGTGGCCAGGATGCCCTCGCACAGCAGCCAGGGGCACCAGAGCTGAGGCACAGCCCACACTGCTGCTCCTCCCTCCCTCAGTTCAGCAGCTCTTGTCACAAGGCCCAGCTCCAGCAGGGATTAACTGATACAAACTGAACACCTCTTCTCCCACACTTTTGCATCTGCTCTGTATGAGCCTAAAATGCACGTAAACTATTACAGAAAAATCCTCACAGTCCCACTGTGTGTTTTATTATTCTATCTCAAGTGTAAAACATCTTTTTTTAAACCCAACTACATTCCTCTCAAACAGTAAGTACACAGTGACAGGCATTTTAAACAAGTACTTCTTATTTATTCACAATTTAGATAAAGTTAGGGAAAGACAAAAGAAATACAAAGGACAACATTAAAATGAAAAGGAATTTTAGTGACTGAGGTGAGTTTCTACAGCCAGTGCCCTCCATACATTTCCAAGGATTATGCAAACACTGCAGATTTCAAATCAATCCCATAGCAAACCAGTGACTGCTCCCTCTGGAGTGGAAGTCAGCCACCTTCACCTAGGAGCACACAAACCACCCCATGCTCTCAGGTTCAGCTTAAAGCCACATTTACCTTTGACAAGATGGAATCTGCAACGTAATTTCAATCAGCATTTTGTGTTTTGTCTGAGCTCTGCTACGAAAAGGTCAGTGTCACCCTGTGGGCAGCTCAGAGCAGACTCACACTGGCAGCCTGGAGGTACCCCTGGAGATACTGCAGCGCCTCTGCGTTCAGGCTGGTGCTCAGCATGGACAGCACCTGCAAGCACACACAGAGCACACGCGTGTGAGCCCTCTGCCGCAGCCTGGCACACTCACACACAGAGCACATGTGTGAGCCCTCTGCCGCAGCCTGGCACACTCACACACACGCGTGTGAGCCCTCTGCCGCAGCCTGGCACACTCACACACACGCGTGTGAGCCCTCTGCCGCAGCCTGGCACACTCACACACACACGTGTGAGCCCTCTGCCGCAGCCTGGCACACTCACACACACGCGTGTGAGCCCTCTGCCACAGCCTGGCACACTCACACACTCTGTGAAAGCAGCTGATCCCTCAGGCAATCTGCACTCACCAAACGCACACTATGGGTTAAGAGAGTTCACTGTACACTCAATTTGTCTCATTTTATATAAGCTTATTGCTACACTAAGTGCTGTGGAAATAAAGCCGTTCTAAGTTACTGCAGAAAAACTTCACTATGTAAAAACTACCTAAAATATGAATGAAGTTCATTCTGGTTCCGACTCACTGCATTTTGCTAATTAACATTATCAGACAGACTCATTCCCCTCAGAGTCAATCCCTCCCTGCTGGATGCATGTGCACAACCACCTACCCTGCCTGGGCACGCCGTGGAGAGTTTGTGCAGAGACTGTGCCAGGTGGATCCTAGGGTTGTTCACCATTTGTCCCACGGGATCGTGCTCCTTTTTCCCAGCAAAGGCCAGCTGGGAGAAGGCAGTCTGGTATCCCGGAGTGTCCTCGATGTCGATGAAGTGCTCCTCGTCAGGGATCGTGTCGTCCTCGGGCAGCTCAAAGAGCCCAATGAGGGCCTGCAGCAGAGGGATCCTGGGGGTGCAGAGCAGAGGGGACATTGCAGGGCTTAAAATGCTCAAATTACCTGGAACCCCTCATCATTCAGCCTTGGCAGGTCCTTGCTTGGTTACTGGAGTTGTCAGTGTCCAAGGTAAGCTCAATGAACTGTGGTTATCTGTGGATTTCAGATTTTTCTACAGCATGAGCAATGTATTTCATTGTTGTGAGGTCAAACTGTCATGAAACATGCACAAGAACAGCAATTCTTTTCCAGATTACAGCATTTCTCTCATTTATGTACATTAAACAAGTTGTAGTTCAGGGATCCAGGCCAGGATCCAGTTGCTGTCATTAATTTCAGGGTGACATCCCAGACTGAGGGACTGGATAACAATCTGCCCAGATAGCTTTGCCCAAAATTCCACTTTCAAGCCAAGGTATTAGAGTCTCTGTCAGGTTGTGAGTATTCTCAAGTCTCCTGACTAGAACAGTTATCAGTCAAAATTGGGCAGGCCTTGCTTTTCAGAAAGAATGCATTTCCTTAAATGGAGCTCCAGCCATCCAGATCTCCAAAAACATCTCAAACCAGGTCTGGTAGCTGCTTTGAAATCACCCTTTCATTTGATGAGAGGAGGATGTGGCATGAAAAGCCTAAATCTCGGCCTCACGACAACAGTGGGCCTGAGGAAACCACAGCAGAGGTTTTTTTTTGAAGGGTTTATTTTGGTGAAAGTGGAACATGGGGCAGTGAGGTACCTACCACAGCTTGGTGTACTCGGTGTCCATCATGGGAGGACATTCCGTCAGGATTTTAGTGATGCCAACAGCACAGATTTTCTTTTCGACTTGTCCAGACACTTTCTGGATTTCAGGAATTATGATTTTCTCCAAAACCATTCCAAACATCCTATTGTGACATTGAGAGGAAAGGTGTTAGAAAGGCTTATCAGCCACAAAGAACACCTGAAATAACCTGCACCACCAGGAAACAGAGAACACAAGGTCATTAAAGATGCTGCCCTGTTGCAGTAGACATTGGCACATACAAACTTCTTGCAAAGGATAAAGATTAAAGATATATTTCTCTTTTATGACCTCTTTAGGAGATTAGTAACTTGAACTATCAGCAGAAAACCAGAAAAATAAATGAACCACAAATGGGGAAACACCTGGCCAGTCAAGAAGTGACAAACATAGTTTGCCACTTTAGCCAAAGAGACAACTCCTTCCTACTTCAAAGATAAAAATCACACATCCATCTTAAACACAAAAGTCAAACAAAACACACTCACTTTGGCTGGATGCTGTCAAATATCTCCTGCAGAGCTAAAGCCCCATATCTTATGCAATACAAGTTAATGAAGACAAGGAAACCTGCAACAAGAAAAGAGTCAAACACAACACAGCAACAAACAGCTTTAGAGTCAGCACTGGGAAGGATGTTTCCCAGAGCACGACAAGACTCTTGCTCTGTGCAGCTGGTGTCACACTGGAGCTTCTCAGAGCAGGGAACTTACTTTTGATAAATTTGGTTGTTTTGGAATTTTGAAGTCTTTGGAATAGCAGGATGAAGATCTGTTTCCTGTACTGGTCAACTGATTCACTGGAAATTAAAAACAATAGTTATTCAATTCACACCAGGATTTTACTGATGCTACTTCACACAAAACACACATAGAATTGTTAAAATCTGACTGACAGATGTGACATTTTCAGTTATTAAACCCCACCCTTTGTCATGATTTGTTCATAATTAAAGTCTGCAGCAGTTAGCTGTGACTGCCACCTCAGCCCCTACTCACGGAGGCATGTGCTCGATGATGCTGTTGAGAAGATAAAACCCTTGGTGATCATTAGCTTTGGAGGCAATCAGCTTCTGGAACACTCCTAACAGTCCAGGCTGCAAGAAAAGCAAACAGAAAACTCTGCAGACAACCGTGACCTCTCAGACAGCTGCCCTGACCCTCCAGCCATCACCAAGGCAGACGCTCCCTAACCCAAACCCGACTGTGTTTGTGCAGTCCAAGGCAGACACACTCTGGCTCCGTGTCCCTCCCTCTTCTCAGGAGTGCCCTGAGGGAGCTCCTGAGGGCTCTCCATGTCCATCCCTCCCCCCCAGAGCACAGCAGGACTCACGATCTTGTCGGCGGCGGCGCTGGCGATGGTGCTGGCCCCGCGCTCCAGGAACGCCTGCAGCAGCCGCACCAGAGGGGGGATGTTCCCCGTCCTCTCCCACAGCACTGGCTGCAGCAGGTGGGGAAACAGCGCCATGTACGAGGAGGGGATTTCGTTCTTGTGCATCTCCAGGAGCAGGGACATCACTTGGAACACGTATGGAATGAACTCTGGAAGAGAGGGGATGGCATTTACCAAAGGCACACAGCGTGGTCAATGTCAGTCCCCAGCCACTGACTGAACCCACAACCTGCTGATATTGACACAAAGATTCCAACAAATAAAGTACTGCTTCCCAAATTTAATTATCCCAAAAACTGGTAAGAATTGTGTGTATTCACTCTCTATTTCTTCTACCTGAACATACAGAATAAACAATGGCTGCCATTACCTTGCACATCGTTCTGCAGGATCTCTGTGAACACCAGGAACAAAGCCTCCTCAAAGCTCCCCACAGCCTCGGGGTTGGCCTTGCACGTGATCCTGATGGACAGGCAGATGGACTCAAACATGTAATGGTTAAAGTGAGGTTTGCTGGGATTCTAAAAACAAGGTGTGAACAGAGGAATCAGCCCAAACTTTCAACTAAGTCACTTGTTTTGCTAAATGTCATTTTTAGTTGCACTGAAGTCTAAGAGGTAAAGGATGACCCTTTTGCTGTTTCTTTACCTTGCTGACAGCCAGCAGTTTCTGTGTGAGCTGTGTGATGACAGAAGGGATGTATGGAATTATGGATTCCTGTAGCAGAGAAAAGCTCCTCATGATGGCTGAAAATAAAAGGAGAGTGTTACCCTCTGAAGACAAAACACACTTCTGTCATTCATCACAGCCTGAAAGTTCAGGAAGTTATGTTCCTACTGCAGAACTGCCAAGGCATTTACCTTTCATGATGTACTCGTTCTCAGAGGAGCCAGGAAGGGTCAGGGCTTTGAACAGGTTGGTCAGCAGCACTTCCACGAACGGTGCCATTTCTGCAGTTGTGATGCTGAAAGTCAAACACGGCTCCTCAGTGGAGAAACAGTCACAGACTCCCAGGCTCCTACAATCCTGTCCTACTACTGAACCCCCTGCAGGCGTTTCTCATCCCTCACGCACAAAACCAGTAAGTTTATTTTAGCAGTGAGTTTATTTCTGCTTGAGAACTTACAGGGTGCTGTTGTTTGTCCCCCTCATGGTAAAGAGTCTTTCAAGAGCATGGGCTGCATAAGTGTGGACCACAATACTTTCTGCTTGGAGGTGATTGATTAAGAGAGGAATAGACACCAGCAGCTGTTCTTTTGGTACCTACAAAAATATAGCAATAAATGATATATATAATTTAATATATAATTATTAAATATAGGTTAAAAATACAGTTAAACACCAGAGCACAGATGAGCCCAGCAGTGCAATCCAGAATTCACTCAATCAAACACCTGTTGAATTAACATATGGCCAAGTGTGATAAATCAGGCTTGGTAAGTGACAAACCACAATACATTTTTACCGTAACAGAAAAACTTACTTGGTTTCTAAAAATCATGATATATTTGATACCATCTGCTTTCAGCACAGGGAATTCATTCACTGAAACAGAAAAACATGCACACTCTGTTAACACTTTTCATACAAATGTGAGTACTGAATATACACTACACACAGAGGTGACATTAACTCATCATTCTCCCCTTCCACAATAATACAGACAATGTCTGTGTTGCTCAGTTCCTGAGTATCAGCTGTAGGTGAGAATCACACCCCAGTACCATGGAAAGGAGGGTCTGGCTCTTTCAGATGAAATTTCTGGCCCCAAGTTTAACAGTGAGACAAGTCACTGTGCTTCAAACAGAAACACAAAATAAACTATGTGGCTTAAATGCAGACATCCATAACCTCACCCAGAGGGGCTGACCCAGGCCATAACTCAGCCTGCAGTAGTTTAACTTCTCGGGGCTTTGTAGAGCACAGAAGTTTTCCATCAGGTCTCAAATACAGAATCAGCCCCACCCCGTTTAAGGATGTGGGTGACTGATGGTGACCATGTGTGCCCATGAAGGTGCTGAGGTGGTGAACAGCTCCTCTATTGCTGTGCCAAGGGTTGACTGCCCCCGTCTCACAGAGGGACAATGGTCACAGCCAAGGGTCTCATGTATCACCAAAACCAACACCAACTTACCAGTGGCAGACTTTAGATCAGGCTGAATGTGATTCACAAAGAATTCTGTCAGATTAACAAGTTCATTGGCTTGTGTTATTCCATGCTGGAAAAACAAAAAGCAAACCAACTCTATTTTTAGGTGCTGACATCCAGGTAATTTTCTTATTAATTTGTATGTACTTTTAATAGGATGAATCCAAAGCATGCAAACATTCAGTGAGATCATTGAGATTTTCACTGTCACACAATGAACAGAATGCAAAAGTACCTTCTGTGTCTGGGCTTTGGATGCCAAAGAAGTAACAAGGTAAATGGCTGCATCTTTGTGCTTCCAGTTAACAGATGGGTTCTTTGCATATTCTTGCAGCATGGAATTAACATATCCAGAGAAAATCCCTGTCACAGGTCCTTCAAAGAACTTGCAGAGGCCTCTGACGAGATCACAAGCTGCTCTGCGCCTCGTGTCAATGTCTGCAGGAGAACCAGAGAGCCTTTGGACAGGGGGAAGCACACAGCTCTTCATGTTAATAAATAAAATAATCAGAATATTGGCAGACGGGTTTTGAGGTCACAGCCACAACCCCTGTTAATCACTGCAACCCTCCAGTTCTTTGTAGGAGCACACTGAAGTCTTTACTGCTCCACCTTCCCAACATGGGATTTGGGGCAGCTGATCCAGGCTGACCAAAGGGACATTCCATGCCATCTAATGACATGTGCAGTAATAAATCTAAGGGGAGAGGGAGCCACTGCTCAGGGACAGGCTGAGCATTTCAAAATGAAGTTATAAAGGCTTCAGTAAACTCCTTCAGTGCTTTGGAGCTACACTTAACAACCAAGTATTCTTAGTATAAATCTCTGGATTACCAGATCCTTCCAAATCCCTTCTTATATATTCCTCTGAATTATCTTCAAATGCTTCTTCATCAGCCGCTGAAAACACAAAACACACAGAAGTTTAAACATTGAGGCCTCTGGTTTCTGTGGTAGAAAGATGTATCATTCCCAACTTGCTATTGTTCCCAAGGACTTCCTATAACATTAACAGCAATGTATCAGACACACAGAGCCAAAACAGCCTGTCTGGCTTGCTCCTGGTCCTCCTGACTGAGTCTGTCATATTCATGAGCTGATGGACTGATTTAAACAAAAAAAGACAAACCTCTAAGACATAACCAACATTTAAAGATGCTGCCAGAGCCACAGACCTGAGAGAGCAGTTCCCCGTCACTGCAATATATGTTCACTGCATTTTAAATACTAGGATCAATATGAGCCCATCAAAACTTGTGGAACTTGACATAACAATTGATCAGGCCTGATATTCCTGTCTATTTAGGCTCCTTGAATTATTCTGACATTCAATTTTTTAAGCATGGAAATTTAACCCTACCCTGGGATGTCCAAATGAAACATTTCAGCAGTACATTCACACGACTCTACAAAGCCCCCAGGACAGAAATCTGCTGCACAAACTTGGGTTTGAATCCACGAGGGAATCCTCAACCCTTAGTCCTGCACAGCAATCTGTCATTACAATTAGATTTTTGTTGCATTTTCAAAAACTCGAGCCTCGTTACCTCTAAATTCCATATTGGGAACAATAACCTTTTCACAGATGCTTGTCAGTGTGTTCTGGTCTTCAAAGAGATGTTTGTAATGGGGTCTCTCACAGACTGAGGCCAGGAACTGGATCGCATTGCTGACGAGCTGCAGCACCACAAACACAACACGGAGCTGTAACACCACTGACCAACTGGAATTTCCTCATGAAACGTGACAAGATCAGTCTGTAACAACTCACCAGGTCATACTTCACCTCCTGGCCCGTGGTGACCAGCAGGTTCCAAATTGCAGTGACAAACCGTGGCAGGTAGGGCTGGAATTCCTCATCGTATTTTTGGGCATATAAAGCAGCATTATCACAAATCTGTGATTTCAGGAGCTCCAGCAATCCAGCCTCCTCTTCATCCTCACATAAAACAAAACTCAGAACTTAAACATCTCAACTTCAACGAGACTTAAACATTCAAAGTATCAACATATTTAAAGGAAATATTTACACCATCGTGCACTTTAAAACAGACCCAGTAATTAACACGAAATTAATTTACAAATGTCATAGGAAAAGGACAACATAAGCACTGAAAAAAATATGCTCCAAAGACATTATATCATGGTACTTTAAATTGGAATAGTTTTAGTTGTTCCCTCCCCTTTTCCCAGATCAGCACAGGTGGTTGTGGAACCCCAAAGTGAACTGTCAAAGTGAGCTGGAACTCAGCTGGGGAACGGACTCAGGAGGGGTATTTGTCATTTGATGTCTGTGGACAGCTGGATGGACCTGTCACTGCCACACAGCTCCAAGAACTAGACCCCAAATTCCTTAGACAACACTGCAACTTCTCTCAAACCCCGTTTTCTTACAGTCATTCTACTCCTTGTGTTGGTCAGAGTTAGACCCACGCTCCAAACCAGGAGGTTCCACAGTACTTACGTCAGTCTGTAACAGTTTGTTATCTAAAGTTAAGAGACTATGAAAATTTGTCATCCATGTTTCCATGTTATCTTCAAAAAACTCTGGAAGATCCTATGAATGAAAAGCACAAATCTCCATTTAAATTTCTGACTCAGTGATGAGAGAACACAACCACACCATAAGTAGAGCATCCCCTTTATAACACACTGGGGCACAATAACCTGAAGAAAACCATCTTCACAATGAACACGACTCTCCTCCCCACAAATGAAAACCCTCAGAAATGCTCTGGAATGCATTATTGCCAAATAAACTATTTGCCTGGACCCTGAACAGCTCACATTGTTATAAGGAATGAACCTTTTGCTTCTTGTCTTTGAGAGAGCACAAGCCCCTTGTAACTCCAGCTGGCTGCTCTGTCTCCTCCAATGAATTCTATAATCAGGGCATGGTGGTGTCAAGAGATCAAAGCAGAACTATCAGAACAAGGAGATTCACCTGGAAATTTAAACTGTAGAACAGCTTCGCAATTAAAATGAGGGAAGAGAAGAGAACCTTCAGGGCACTGGCATCGTTTGCATGTGTGCTGCAGAGTTCAATGGTTGCCTAGGAAAAGATGCAACATCCAGTCAAAACCCACATCAACCAGAGATTGAGAAGTGCCATTCAACATTTTCTGTTTGTTTAACCAGCAAATACAGTTATTTTTCCTCCCCCTCTTGATCCTGTTAAGTCTCACTTCGTGACTTTAGTTTGAACCTCATTAACAGTTTCAATACAACTATTCTTGAGTTAATTTTACAGGCATCCACAACAAGCAATGCAGAACATTAAACTGGTTTTAGAAATCATTCAACAAGAAATACCTTAAAGAGATTTGTCAGGGGTAAAGCAAAGGCATCAAGAACAAGTTTGATCTCTGTCCACAACTCATTTGACTTAAATTCATGGCGGTACCTGACAAGTGGAAGAGAAACACAAGAAATACAGAATAAACTCTTCACATTTATCATCAGGTGAACTCACACAGAACTGCTCTTTGTGCTGAACCTTGAAACAAACACTGGCAAGGAAAGCAGAACTAAACAACACAGCTGAAACCATGCAAGAGAAACCTCTCAGCACCTTTTAAACAAGGAGTGAGCCGTGCGCAGGACCCCGTTGATGACGTGGAAGTCGCCGCTCTGGAAACGATTCACCATCTCCGTCAGCAGCTCCGGCCACTTCTGGGGGAAATCCTCCCTCCCGATGATGCTGATGGCATCACTGAGCTGCAAGAGAAGGGACAGGGTGATGCTGAGGGCATCACTGAGCTGCAGGAGAAGGGACAGGGTGATGCTGAGGGCATCACTGAGCTGCAGGAGAAGGGACAGGGTGATGCTGAGGGCATCACTGAGCTGCAGGAGAAGGGACAGGGTGATGCTGAGGGCATCACTGAGCTGCAGGAGAAGGGACAGGGTGATGCTGAGGGCATCACTGAGCTGCAGGAGAAGGGACAGGGAGGGGAGGGAGCATGGCACTGCCACAGGAACCCACCCTCCCACAGAACACATTCAAACATCACTGGCTTAAATATCTACTACTCTTTACAACACATACATTTCACTTTAATGCACTTTCCAGAATGACTGTTTAACTGCCTAATGCTAGAACTTAGCCATAAGATTATAAGGTAATTACCTCAAAAATGTTAAAGTGGGTAGAAATAGCTGTAACAACATACTCCAGGTTATTCAGAGCAGCAGGAGCTCTCTGGTAAGGGAACTGAGCTCTGCCAATAACCACAGCCTATCTAGCAAGGCTTAGAATATTCCCAAAGTCTCACAGAGATAACCAGGAATTGAAACATTACCTGCTTTTGAATTTGCTCTGGGCTGCTCAGCATCAAGGGCACTATGTTGGCTTTAATGGCTACTCTGTCTGATTCACATATTTTGTTTGGTTCATCTTCAACCTGAAATGAAAACAATAATTAAGCCATGGCCATATCAGCATCCTCTGTGCAATGAGTGATGATCAGCACTTCAGAAGCCAACTGCTTCACTGATTTATGTAACCGCCACACTGCTGAAGAGCCAGACCTGTTAGAGGCATTGCCTGCAGTGACTCTGGAGCAGCAGGACCTGAAAAAAGCCTACATGAATTATGTCCTTCTGTCTCACTGCTGGGCTCTTGGATGGATGAGGACAGAACTGGGGGAGTGACCAGCAACCCCAAATCCTCCTAAGCACCTACTGATGACATTTATCAAAGAAATGAACTTTCTTACAGGAGCTGAAAGACAGCACACTGGATGTATCCTGTACATACTTCAAAGATAAATTAAACCCAGCAAACCCTTCTCCAGCAGCGCCCTGTACATGTGGCTCTCCAGAACTGAAGTCCTTGAACAGGCAAAACCCTTTTAGTTCCACTGAGCTTTGTGAGTTCAAGGCTGCAGAACTAAAGCCCATGGCCCAGGGCAGGACTGGCTGCTCACACAGCTGCTCCTGAAACAGGAGCTTTGACTTTGGACAGAAGCCCCAGAGCATCAGCACAGCCCTGGGGACACACTCCCTGCACAGCACCCCCACCTCCTTCAAAACAAACCCCCATCCTGAATTACAGCAGCAACCCGCAAAAACAAACCATTTACAAGTTTTCCCACAACTGAAGGTTATTTCTACCTCCAGTACACCAGATGAGATGCAACCTGGGAGAAATCACTAAGAACACAGTATTCCAGAAACAAAGTTCTAGAAATGCCATGCCAGACTGAGTGTGCTGATGTCACCAAACACAGCCAGAGCCAGGGCTGCTGCAGCTGCTTCAGTGTTGGTATGAGGGGAGGGCAGAAAACACACAGAAATATGGAAATAGGGACCAGCTAAGGTGCAATAATAAAATATTTCAGTTCCTCTGTAGTAAAGAAACACCTGCTGTTTGTCAGACACAAACAGTATCAACTGGAACCTCTCGTCACTCAAGGAGTTCTGCTCTCCAATGCAATACTTTCCACCATTAAATAAATTGTGTCTGTTCTATGGACAATCAGCTCCCTCTCCCACGCTCCTCAGGGGCACTGCAGTGTCCTGCTGCCCCTCCCCAGCACAGCTGCTCCCTGGGGTACCTACAATTCTCCAGTTCCTTTTAATGTAATTCTTGAATGTCACAGAGGCACAGACTTTGATGACGTTTTCCTGTGACTTTTCCAGCAGTGTCAGCAGTAACAGGGGATAGTTCTGGCTCCCTTCCACGGACTCGAGGAACTTCTCAGCTGCAAGAGAGCATCCTGGGGTTAGCAAAGGCTGAGCTGCCCTCTCTGAGGGGAGTGTGTGTGTAAAACAGCCACCACACCACCTCCCCAGAGCTGCTGACACAAGGCACTGCAGCCTCTTTGCTGCTGAGCTCTCCCCTGCTCCTGCCAGCCCCAGCAGGATGGGGAAGTGTTTCTTCCTCTCCCCCTGGAAAAGCCATAACCCCAGAGAGGTAAATCTGGGCCTGCTGTCACCACCAGCAATGCTCTACACAACAACAGTGCAACAAAAAGCCAAGAGTACAAAAATATAAAATCACAGACCAAGTTGTGTATGTACATTTATATCCATTCTTCATCAGTTTCTTTGGGGGGGTGTTTTAAAAGGTACCGAGAACTTTTGTGGTTATTGCATAAACATCCACTGAAATCTGGTACACACAGAAAGAAGAGCCAAAACCAAACTGAACTTCTTTGGTCACCCGTGAGAATGACTTACCAGGACGCCGTATAGTAGGGTCTGGGTCTAGTGTTTTCTTTAGATACTCCGTTAAAGTTTGTAAATTGGCATCACTCAGCTCCATTTTGGCAGAACCTAAAACCCAGAACTAGAGATCAGAACATCCTCAAACCACATCTCAGCCCTGCCCAGGGAGAGCACAGCTCCGGGCAGTGGCACAGGACAGACCCCACTGTCCAGTGGCACAGGACAGACCCCACTGTCCATCCTCGGGCACTGCCTGGGCTCTGCATCCCGGGCACACTCAGGAGGAATTTAGTTCTGCTCTGGAGAACTGCTGCCAGCCCAGAAACCCGATGAATTGTCCTGCCCTACACAATTGTAAACAAAACATTCACAGTGTATCGAGAAGCCAGGGCTTGTTTAACACTCAAATACGAACTCATGACCAGAGAGAAATCTAAAATATGTTTATAAAGAGACAAAACAGACTGTGCAAAGCCAGAGGGCTGCTCCTCCCCGAAAAATTAGTTTAGACTATGGTGGGGGCTAATTGAACTGCAGTATTTATTACAGACTAACTCCGTGCAGTCTCCCGTGTACCAGGGACAGTTTATTTCACTCTCTGCCCTGTTGTGACACGTGCCCGCGGCAGAGGCCTCAGGGAACGCCTAAAACGTGTTTTCCTTCGGCCAGAGGAGCAGAGGCGCAGGGCGGGGGATCCCCGCGGGCACTGCCCCCAGCCCGAGCACCGCCCGGGACCCCCGGCCCGGCCCC
>WEKX01007700.1:24559-49993 GCA_013390025.1 Pitta sordida
GCTCGCAGCCAATCCCCGCCGCGCTCTCGGGCGCCGGCCAATGGCCGGGCTCTTCCGACAGCGCCGCGCGCAGGTCCCGCCCCCCCGGCCGGGCTGAGGGAGGGAGGGCCGGGCGGACATGAGGGGACAGGGAGGGGACAGGGGACACGGGACATGGGAGGGACGGGGGGGACATGGAGGGGACACGGGGAGAGCGGGACACTGGACAAGGGAGGGAAGGGGCAGAGCCCCTTTACTCCACAAGGAACGCGCCCCCGCGAGGAGAGAAGCTGCCGCGGCCTGGACCCACCCCCGGCCCCGGCGCCGCCTGAGGAACCGCGAGCGAAGCGCCAGCACTTCGTAAAACTTTATTGATTCGTCACTTGATTAAAGCATGGAATATTATAACTATTATACATCGTATTTTCATGTAGAAAACTTTACATAAGTTTTTCATATATAATTTTGGTGTTCTGTCAAAACTCTATACATCCGTTGGCAAGGAATGCGCTTTAAATTATTGACAGTAAATGCACTTAATATGAAGATACTAAAAAATATTTAGGGGTTTTAAATACGTGAAAACATACATTTTACACAAATAAAGGTGCGAAAGAAACTGAATTTACAGATTAAAGGGAACTGCACTTTGATAGAGTTACTGTTTACTGTTCCTGAACAGTAAAACAGCTGGAACTGGGGGGTGGTGGGTGTAGTGGACATTGCTCTGGGAGACAGATGAACTGCTGTAAAAACAACCTGTTCCTGTAAGACACAGCGAGAAGGGACTTTCTCCTGGGTCACATCCTGCCTGCTGCCCTCCCTGGGGGTCCCAGCAAACAACTGTGACGTCATCTCAGATCCCAAAATTGAGATTTGTCTCAAGACAAAGGGCTCTGAAAGCCGTGACACACAGAGGAACAGGCAACCCCAAAAACAACGGTTCAAATATTGCCTTTAGGACTGCCAGAAGGAAAGGAAGAGCATATTCTTACAGGTTTAAATAGAATTAAAATAAATACTTCATTTGCTGCTTATTTTCAGTCTTTTGCTGCTGTCCTACAGAGCCTTGTATTGCCTTCTAATAAAGAGCAGGGTAGAGGTTTAACCCAATGGGCATTTAAAAGTCAAAGAGCCAGAACCACCATTTATTTCTCTTTGGTTAAAAATAAAAAGTAAAAATAAACTGTGAAATCCTCGCTGCTACTCCTTGTCCCAAAACACAGAACAAGCTGAGGAGCAGCACAGGAACCCTTTGGAAACAGCTCACCAGAACAAAACCAAACTCAAACAAACAAACAAACAAAAGCAAACAACAAATACAGCAACTTCTCAGCAGCTCAGAAGGGGAGTGTCCCAACCTCAGCTGAGGGCATCCTGCAGGAAACTCAACTTCACGAAGCAGAATAACAACAGAAGATACACTCAGGACCATTCAAGGAGGCAGGTGGGCAGTTGTTGGTTTGTCTTTTCCTTTAAATACTGTTATTGTTTTGTTTGCCACTCTGGAGACACAGCAGATAATGGAATACTTTGTATTAGAAAGTGGAGCCTCTTCTGTCCTGCCACACTTCCCCTGTGTACAGAAGTCTTAAAACTTGACATTCACAATTATTCTGTCATGGAAACAGTCACAGGAACCTACTGCAGGGCAAAGCTGTGGTGTCACACCAAGGCTGCCCTCACAGGCCCCTCCAAAGCACAGGAACCTGCTGGGAACTCTCAGAGCATATGGATGAACTTGTGTCAACGTGTTTGATTTTGCTAGAGCAGGTTTTTTTTGGGGAAATTCAATCTTTTTTCAGATCCCAATAGGAATTAGCCTTTGTTGAAAACAAAAATCATTTGCACAAAAGATATTGAAACTTGCAGCAGAGACCAACCCATGTTAAGGACAGGACTTCTTGCTGAACAGTCACAACTGCTGCTGAATATATTGGACTGAAGGGTCAACAAGGTGGTTTTATTTGTTCTGAGCCTTGTTTTTGATGTTCTGTGTATGCTCTGTCCATCATCTGCCAGTGCGTGAAAGGGAAAGCCTTTTTATTTTAGCTGCCTTTAGCTGGAGTCTGACAAGCTAAAGGGAATAGATGCTACTGATGTTCCTGAAGTCTCAGAAGATGCAGGACTGATATTAAAAAAGGGTTTTAAAACTTCTGGGTGAACAGGAGGAAAACCCTCTCTAAAGAGCCACTTCAACAGCCCAGCCCGGCCTGGCCCTGGGTGTCACTGGCCAATGCAGTCGAGTTTATTGTGGCACCATCACCAGGACACACAACCACAGCCATGACATTCCTGTGGAGAGATCCAGCTGTGTCCAGGGGTGCAGCACTGAGCAGTGGATGGAGGGCAGGATGAGGATGACGAGCACTGAAACAAAGAGACTGCACACCTACTGTACTGACTCTGTAAGCAACCGTTAAACCAGAACTGCTGACAGTTTGGGAGGGGGGACACAGCAGGGCTGTCTTCCTCGTCCCCAGATGCCGGTGTGGGGCTGTGGTGACACAGCAGGGTCCTCTCTCTGGGACTCAGGGCTCCCAGGAGGGGAGGCTCACGCCCGCGGGCCGGCTCCGCTCCTCTCCATCGGCGCTGCAGATGTTGAAGACGAGCCCGATGCGCAGGAAGAACTTCCTGAGGACGGCGCGGAGCTCGGGGATCAGGTCGAACTGCACGATCTCACACAGGAACGGGTAGTAGGTGCAGGCGTGGGCCCGGAACTGTGACACACACACAGAGCACAGCCTCACTCTGCTGCCACAGCACAACACACGCACGGCTACACCCCCCAGCCCTCTCCAGCTCCCTCTCTGTCTGCACAGCAGCTGCGGGGAGAGGATCCTGCCCCCCCTCACAGGGATGGGGATACAGACTGAACTCAGGCTGAAGCAGGATTGCGAAAAAACCAAACCCTGAACACAGACAGACATGACGTCCAGCCCCTTCTTACCTTGTCATCGCTGATTTTTAGTGTTTTTGTTAAAAGCAACAGCAGGAGGTTGGTCCAGGCTTCTCTGTGGCTTTCTGAGTTGACCGTAATAAAATAGGCCAGGGCTTCACTGCACACACTGGAGGGATGGAACAGTTCACACAGAACAGAGAAAAAAATGCTTATGACATTTTTATAACATGCACTGTTCTTCCTCTCACTGTATTTTGTTTTCAAGCACAAAGCATTTCCATGGGAAAGTCCCTGGGCTGTGGGGGTGCCTGGGGGAGCACAGCCCATGTCCCTGGGGGTCACACCCCGTGTCCCTGGGGGTCACATCCCCTGTCCCTGGGCTGTGGGGGTGCCTGGGGGAGCACAGCCCATGTCCCTGGGGGTCATACTCCGTGTCCCTGGGGGTCACATCCCGTGTCCCTGGGCTGTGCTGGTCCCTGGGGATCACACCCCATGTCCCCGGGCTGTCCCACCTGAGCAGCCGCCGCTGAACCGCGTCCCAGGCATCCCTCCGCTCCTCGTCCACGTACATGCGGAACAGGATGCGCAGGCAGCAGGCCAAGCTGCTGGTCTCTTGCTTTAGGAGGTTGGGTTTGGATTTACCCTTGAACCCTGGAAATCAGTCCCACACAGGAGAGAGGGAACAGTCACAATTGGAGATACTGGCCAAAGATATGGTTTATTAACAATACCTGCACTAGTGACCAGCAATGATTTCTTGTTCAGACAGTATTTCCTATTCATTGACTTTGATTGAGTCCTTATCTATTTATAAAGATACTAAACTCCAGCCGTGTAGTTCTACTTTAATCAAAAAAGGCAGATAATTTAGCAAGTCACCAGGAAGGAGACAAGTAACAAAAGTATGCTGCTGTCAGATGAACTGCAGAGGTGACTGCCTTGGCACACTGCTGTGTCATCAGTTACAGCTGGAAGAGGAGGTCAGCACTTTCATCACACAAAAACAAAGCCTCACCTGCCCTCCACAACACAGTTCGCTGCTCATAATTTGAATTGAAGGCTTTTGAAAATGAGTGAGACTCCTGCAGACAATCCAGTAGCTTGAAGAGGTGGTGCGAAGACATGTGTTTATACATCCCTTGGTCCTCTGTGTCAATGTGGATTTCTGCATCCAGCGCATCCCGCTACAGGACAGGGGAAACAGAGCACAGGCCTTAACCCTCACTGCCTCCAGATCCTGCCACAGGGCCAGGGTTCACTCTGCTGGTACCTGAGCTGCAGCCATGTGCTCAGCATCCTCCTTCTTGCTCGTTGCTGGGTAGAATACGATGTTATCAATGGTCTGTATCAACTCCAGCTGCACCACACACTTGATAAGGAGGCCAGCAAACAGCTTCTGGTCTAGTGAAATGGAACAACACAGCTCTCAGAAATAACTCACAAGAGTTCATTTACAACAGGTTGACAAACTGTGACATCCCCATTAGTGTTTTGGTATTTAGTGATGCTGTGAACTATCTTCTGGAGAGCAAATCTCCTCCAAGGCAGAAACACAAGCTGCAAAGGTGTACTCCAGGTTTAACCACCCCCAAACTCCTGTACAGAACTGCAGAAGTGAACTAAGACCAGCCATAAAAGTGTCTCGAAGAGTGTGCCCGTTTTCCTTACTTGTGTAAGGAGTTCCTTTCCAGCTCTCATCTGTTGGATTTGAATATTGACTCTGTCCTCTTTCAGAAGCATTTTTGTCCATGCTGCTTAAAGACTGGCGGTCTAGGTCCAAATCCTACAGGAGAAGGCAGAGCAATTCCAGCAATTCTAGACACCAACTCTCAACCAGCTCCCAGCTTTCAGACCCAAAGCCATCCTACATCCACTCCTGACATCCCTTTTTACCATGACACCAAACACAACCTACTGTCAATTCAATGTATTGACCACAACAGAATATTTCCAAAGCTGACCCAACACACCCCCTTCAAGTCAGTTTATTGCCCTCAATTAACTCTTACCAAATGTTTTTCAGCTGAATCTTCCTCCATTCCCACAGGCCTCCAGGTCAGCAAACTTCACAGGGTGACAAGCCCCAAACAGAACAAAACAAAAGAGGTAAATATTGCTGCTCTGGACTTGGGTATTGGGACAATAATTAAATTAATGAACTTACACATGAGGAATAGTTGTTTTGAAGATTTCCAGCATACAATTGCATGTCTGGCCCCAGACTTCAGGGCTGAATTTCTGCCCGTTGAGGATCACCAGGTTTTCCAGGCAGTTTGTACCTGACCGTGCCAGCTGCTCATTATCTGTGGATGAAATGCCCCACATTTATCAACTTCTACAACATTAGGCATTCTCGATTACTGAAATTAGGTATTTCTCTATTACTTCTCCATTCCTGCAGCCAAAGGCTGAAGATTCACCGCATTAACACCACTTGCCAGGAGCTTTTGCAGGGTCACATTATGAATACAGTAACACAAGAGCTGGCTAACTCAGTCAATAGGTTGGTGCTCAAATATTCCAGACACCACATCAATCTACTTTATAACATATTATCCTTTTGCTGGTTTATTCTTCCAAAATTCATGAACTTTCGCCTTCTCAAGTAATGAAGAGTTACAAACACATTCAATCCAAAGACACAAGTAAAGTAGGTACCTTGTTTTACACACCAGTGCAGCTGTGCCAGGATGTCAGGCAGGAGGATCTCGTGCAAAGCCTCATAGAACTGTGTGAACACATCACAGATGGCGTAGAGAGCGTGGTTGCATGTGGTGGTCATCCACTCAGATTTCTGGGGGGAAATGCAAAGTTTGGCTTTATGTGGCTCTGCTGGGACAGCACCTGGGCTGGGACAACACCTGGGCTGGGACAACACCTGGGCTGGGACAACACCTGGGCTGGGACAACACCTGGGCTGGGGCACGGCTGCTCAACACTGAGGAGAACCCAGGCCAAGCTAAAGTCTCCCCACTGCAGGTGCCTTGCTGGGCACAGGAACAGTGCTCAGGACACTGCACGTGTTCGTAACAGGGTGAGAACATTCCCCTGGGAAACAACCCGACAGACAGAACGCACAGACACTGACTGGCCACTCTGAAACAACCAGACAGACAAACACACAGCCACTGGACACTCTGAAACAACCAGACAGACAGAACACACAGACACTGGACACTGTGCCTTCCCTCATGCCACAGAACTCAGCAGAACACAACACATCACCAAGACTGGGGCAGGACAGGGTGGCACAGACAAACCAAACCAGCTGCTGCCTGGGCTCTGTGAGCTCTTAGGAAGGCTGTTTGGAGGTTGTTTTTTGGGGGGGTGGGGGTGGTGGTTCCTTGGTTTTACCTCTGTTTGCTGCTCAGGGAGTTTCATGTTATCAAAAATCCGAAACACAATTCTGAACAGGTCTTGCCACCAGTGCTTTTCAAAGGTGTGCCCGTAGCTCTTCATGATTTCAAACATCACTGTTAGGCCTCTACAAACAAACCCAAACAAATAAAGATGTTAAAATGAGTTCCAGGGATCTCCTTACTAAAAAAAAGGAAAAAAGAGAAGCTTTATTACCTTGTTCTTACATCTAATTTGCAACGATTGATGATACAGGAGAGCTCAAATAAAATGGGAAACCATCCTCTGACCCACACTCTGTCCCCGGGAGCCACATTCATGTCATCACTTGTGTATTCTCTTAATACCTTGAGGATGGGGAGAAAAAAAGAGATTAAAAAAAATCTTTAAAATCTTTAAACATGACAGATTTAGACACTACTAGTGGCACAAACAAACTTGACAAGTCAGCTTGGTTCCTACTGTAACACCCAAACCTGTGAAAAATAAGTATAAATCTAAGGTGTAACTATTCATAAAAATTGAACCTCTAAGAGTTAACACTTTAATTAATTAACTGCTTCCAGCATACCAAAATTACTCCTCAATGCAAATGAAGCTTGGCACTGAAGGTTGGGTTTGCCAGCCCCATTGAGCAGCCCAGGTCAGGATAAGGGTGACTCCCCCCCACCTGAGGCCTCTCGGAGACGTATCTGGCGCAGTAGCGGATGAGCCGGATGGACTCCATGCTGGTGTCGGGGAAGGAGACGTTACAGGCAAACTCTGACAGGCACTTCACTGCATCCTGGAAGGAGTCAATGGCTGCTGCAAAGTGCTGCTGGAAGATGTTTGCTGTGGGGAACAAACAAAGACATTCCTTACAACTCACTGATACTGAAATCCATCAGCTGGATCAACCCAGACACTGCCAGGGAACAGACAAACATCTTCTGCATTAAATATGGTTCTTTGCCATCCCATCCCACCAGCTGCACTCCAAAGTTCTGCACCAGAGTATCTGTATCTTGTTTTTCCTGTCCACAGCAATCAGGACCCTATAATAGGTGTGACCCAACTGCAGAGTTTAAACAGTCTGGCTGCAGGATCTGGTGTTTATTTGCCTGGAAATACACAAGTCTCTGACAGCAGCCCCCCAGTTTGGTGAGCATCACTCACTGACTATGTGAGCCGTGGTCTGGAAGGCCAGCTCCACAATGTTCCCATCATGGTCTGATGCTGCCTGATGAAAGACTGCAAAGATGTTTTTCCACCCTGAGCGAATGTTGCCGGCCTGAGAGTTCACCATCTGAGCAATGCAGCGGATCACCATGTCCCGGATCGTCGGAGACCTGCAGGAAAAACACACAGGAAACCAAGAGTCCTTCACACTGCCCCAGCGTGTGACCACCAACCCACGCCAAGCAGCACCCTGAGGCGGGACTGCAGGAAGCTAAGGCAGAAATGGCAGTGCCTCACACCTGTTCTTCTTCATGATATGCTCAAAAGGCCTTAGGAAGTCCTTCTGGAAGCGGAAGTTGGCCAACTCCCCCTTCTCAAGGAATTTCATGGACAGCTGCCTCAGGGAGTCCACGGCAAAGATGGCAACGTCCTCATTAGGGTTACACCCAACCTGCAAGAAAAGCACATTGTCAACACTTATCACCTCTATGAGTAACAAATTCACTACTCCAGTTCCATCTCAGCCCAGTACAAATCACTGGGACATCCCATTGTTTAGAGATTTACAAAATGCAGGGCTCCTCTGGAAGGAGGCTCCCTGTCATTTCATCCACCTAAACAGAGCCATGGATTTTGCACACAACAATGCAGGACTGTAACAGCCAGACAGATGCTAAAACCCCCACAAAAAAAAAAATCTTAGGTTAAAAAAATCCCACCCAAACATGGTCCAGCTCCTGCGGAAAACAACTGTTCCAGGATCACCTGTGGACATTTTAGAGGAAAACTAACTTGGCATGTGATCAGAAGGACAAGACTGAGAAAAACTACAAACACAAAATCATAAAATGAAGTGATTAAAGATCATTCCCATAAACATTCCCATGGCTATTCATAAACTTTAGGTTTTTAAGTGGGTGCTTCCTTTAGGTGCCTTTTTTTCAATAATATCACAGCTTAAGCCACTAAGAGCACAGCAGGAGAGGGCTGATTCCAGAAACCCTTCTATCCATGTACATTCTGTCACCTGAGTTCAACAAGCAAATTATTGAAGTGGTCCCCAATGACGTGCCAGATCCTGGACCACTGCAGGCGGATGCGGTTCATGTTGTAGTAGGAGATCTCCACGATCTTCTGCAGGCTGAACATGCGGGGGTGGTGAGGGGAAGCCAGCTCATCCATGGACACAGCACACAGCCACCGCACAAAGTCCACTGCACAGGAAAACCCTGCTGTGAGCTGGGGCCCGAGGCTGCAGGGGTCCCCAGAACCTGCCCACTGCTGCCCAGCACGTACCTATGGCATTGCCATCCAGGCGAGTGGAGCCCGTGAATATCCTGCGGGACAAACAACCCAGCTGGAGTTACAGCTGCACAGCCACAGGAGCCCATCACATCCTTGTACTGGAGAAAATGGCCAGCACATCTCCTGGGGGTGCCTCACAATCCCCCAAGCCATGAACTCTGCAGCTTGTTTAGTTTTACTCCCTGGCAGCAGTTCATGCCCTTCTCCTTTGTCTCTTCCATGTGCTTGTGTCCTGCTGCAGGAACAGGCACAGGCTCTCAGCTTCCCCCAGGGCAAGCAATGCTGGAACGCTCACTTGGGTGACAGTATGTTACACTTCACAGGGACAATAAAAGGATGTTAGGAAAGGTTTGCTGTAGGCTACTGGATGCCAGCCCCCTGCTCCAGCTTTACATGGTCAGCTCTGGCTGGCAAGGCAGACTGGAGAAGGACTAAGGATGCCCATTGTCCCCCCTTCCCCTTCAGCTCCTCAGTCTGGAGAGGAGCTCAGACCACAGCAGTCCTTTATAGGGCACAGTTTGGGAACATTCCAAAGCTTTTGGACTTTGCTGTGGTAACAGATACATTTACATTACAGTAAATACTGCAAGTCTAAATGTGTGACTTACAGACCTACATAACAGTCTCAGAAACTACTAAGCAGTGCCATTCCCACACAGAGGTCAGGACAGAGGCGTGACAGGAGTGCAGGTGACCCTCAGTACCTGTCCACTGCCACCACCACACTCTGGGAGCTGGTCTCCCCCACAGACTCCTGGATGGTCGCCATGTGCCGCTTGTCAGCCCCGCTCCCAACCAGGGTCCCTGCAAGAAAAGCCATGAAAAAGCAATATTTAGCATTGTGAAATCATGACTTGATATTAACTCCAACTTTAAACAATAGACAAAGAGAGGTGACTACTGCTGCTAGTTACCATGTGATTTATATGGAGCAGATGATGCCTCTCACAGATCTGTGCCATTATTATAAAGTTAAACATTGTTTATGAAGTGGATACGATGCTGTTAATAAAACTGGAAAATATAAAATATTATGTATTTTAAATATGAACTGTATGTCAGCTGCAAGTAGTTGATGCTGGGCACAGTTCTGTGTTCACCATCACCATCACCCACTCCAGAGTATTTTCAAACTAAAATGTTTTCCTAATGGTTTCCCAAAGATTACATGAACTTGCCTTGTCCCTTTAATTTACCACCTAAAATCTAAGGTTTGTTTTTTGCACATCCTGCAGAAACAATCCTCAGCCATCCCACCTGATTAGCCTGTGCAGCTCTGTGCAGTGCAGGGTGAACCCTTACCTAAGCCCAGGCCCATGAACTCCTCCCCTGCAGAGCCATAGCCCCTGGTGCTGCCTTCCCTCTCACGCCCAGAGCCGGACAAGTACCGCGTCTTCACGCCCGTCCCGATGAGCTGGGCCAGCTCCAGCTGGCTAATGCACTTCAGGATCTAAAACCAGAAATTAAACATTGTTTCTGGACACCACCGTATTTTTATTATTTATATACATTTATATTTAATATTTACAGCTTTCCAGGTTTTCCAACCTTTAAAACAACCTTGACCACAACAGCAGCTTTGATGTAGCTGAAACATCACTAACAAAACTGAAAGTGAAGTTGAGTGATTCATTCAAGGTCATCAGCCACCATGAAACAGTCCAATATGAGAATAAAACAAATCTAACTTGGATCTCCAACTGCTACAGGAAACTTTTTTATTACTTCTCACAACATCAACTTTCAAGACCTCGAACAACTTGGAGTTGACCTTCTGGAGACTTTGCTGTCTGTTGTTCATCTCTGAAACATTGCAGCTATAACCACTTTTGAGTAGCATGGTCCAACCCAGCCAGAGTAAATGCCAGTGCTGCCCAAAAATGACAATACTGTCAGTTGCTGTAGGATCTTCCAAAACAAGCACACTGCAGTATTTTATATGGTATATGTCTATACTACATACACACGTATAGATTAAAAACCTCACTAACAATATAATGCACTTCCTCCACATTTCAAGAGAGTTCTGGGAGTTGGTAGAATGAAAAATACCCTGCAGGTTTTCAAAGGACACCAGAGCTGACTATTAAACTCATCAGCACTTACCTCATGCCAGGAATTCCCAAGGTAGTTCCCATCTGTGTGAGCAACTGTAATGAGGGTCTTAATGGTGTCAATGTTCTTCTGCTTCATTTCTGTGATGCTGGAACTGGCAGTGAGCAAGGAGAAACGAGCCAGGGCCTGTACGTAAGCGTCTCGTTCCAGCTACAGGACAGAGAAACACGCACCATCACTCAGTCCCTGAAGAACCAGAGGAAGGGACTTGCCTACACAGTTTTCCTTCCATGGACAGCTGGCACTATCAGAGCACTTTCCAGCTGAAGGAGTCAGATGCCAGATAGCAAATGCTCTTAATAGAAGACTCAGCAAGGAAAAGGAAGGCAAAGCTTGATTATATCAACATGTTTCACCATCTCAAGGAAGCAGGTGAGACACTTCATCTTCTCTTCACCTGCTCCCAGAGCCCTTAGTGAGTCCCAAGCTAAGTGTGGTACCCACCTGCATCCCAAAGATACAGGCTATCCTGATAGCACAGCGTATTCCTTCCAAGCACAGGGATGCCACTTCTGTATCATCACAGTTCTGCAGGCCCACGCTGTAGGCTGCCAGCAGGGGAGTCCAGACCAGCTAAAGACACAAAGAAATTAAGCTCAGAAGTCTGTTACAACTGAAAGCAATCATATCTAAAGAGTCCACCTGCTGCACTACCAAACCCCTCAGGAATTCTCCCCTTTTTCCCATGCCTCAATCTCCCAGTAAGGAAGGCCCAGTGGGCAGTGGGCACTCACTTTGAACATGGGCCTGACGTGGTCCAGGTGGGTGGCGCTGGTGAAAGGGGCCTTGGCGTGGCTCACGGCCTCCATCAGGGCCTTGGCTGTCTTGGCCATCTGCTCCATCTCCAGGTTGTACAACAGCCTCCTCTGCTTCTCGTTAGCCACACCTGAGGGCAACACACACAGCTCTGGGGGTTCCATGTCCCATGGCTCCACAGTGAGCATCACAAAATGGTGATAAAGGTATTGCAAATGAAATACAAAGTTAAAAAGCTTCCACAATGCTGCCAGTCCAGGGTTGCAGCAAGGAACTGCAGCACTAAAACCCCAAAGGTAAGACCTCATTCTACACAATTCAGCCTACCTAATTCAGCCCTTTACTACATGACATGTGCTATCACCTAATCATTTCACTCTACTGTCATTCTGCCTGTAAGGATGGATGGAAAATCCTGTATCTTCTTAGGCTCATACCCCCAGAACAAAACTAGCTCTCATCAACTCGATAAATAAATTAGCAACTTGGTGTTCCTTTATCCTTATACCAAAGGCTGCAACTTCCATTTTCAGGCAAGTTAATTGTGTTCCTATTTTGATCCAGGACACCTGCAAAGAGCACAGAAAACACTGTTTGCACCACACAGAGCAGCATTAACCAGTAACTGAGCCGGTTTCATTCCAAGTATCTGTACCAGCCACTCTAAATATACTTTATGCATCACCCCAAGGCATTTTCACAAGGACTCTGCACACCACTCTGCCATCCCAAAATTCCTGCTACAGCACCGTGGTCTTTCCAGTTTCTAATTCACTCTTACTTGGTTTACTACACTTGGTTGTAATTGCATATTCTTTTGTCTCCTTCATTGCAATTTTCTTTCCTTCTATTTCTTCATAGATTGTGGATAAATACTCCACTGGCAGGTCTTTACTGTCATTGATCCCTCGATTCATTTTGATGTACTGCTCCTTGGTCATTTTATTTTTCACCTGTAAAAACCAATGCAAGTTGGGTATCAGATTTGAAATCCAAGTTCCAGGGAGGTTTGAACTTTCAGAAGTCTGGGATTTTTAAATGTGTACCTGTGGACTGTGCAAGTCTGTAGTCAGCATTATAATGGAGTATGCCAGGACATAGGCAGTGTCAGCACTAGCAAATAGTGTTTGCCTGAGGGAGGAAAAACCAAACAGGTTGGTGGAGCCCCAATTCCTCAATCCCTCAGCTCTGGTTCCATGTGCAGGAAAAATACCCATCAGAAAAAACACATCATCTTTACAATACTGAAAACCAGTGGGGACTGGGATTTTCAAGTATATTCCCTTAAGAATATACATTGTCCTTCTTCAGCTAATCCTGCAAAAATTAAAGAACACTTCATTTTTCACTCCCAGAGTTTCAGAAAGAACTACAAAAAAAACAACACAGTGATTCACCATCTGGTCTAAGGAATGAGAACGAATTAAGCCTGACATGCAGCTAAACACATCAGGAACAGCAGCATTGCCTGTTTGGCATCAAGTAATACATACACATTTTCCTCTCCATCTAACGGGCAAAAAAACCCACTGTAACATCACATTAGATGTTTATGCCATGAATTTTCAATTCTAGCAATTGCTGCTGCTTACCACTGGGTTTTGTGCTTGGCTGATCTACATTTGTTTAAAAACAGAGCAGCTAATAGAGAGACAATTTCACATACTCAGGGCTTCCCTCTTCCAGTAATTTCCTCTAGCAAGCACTCGGGATTTTAGGAAATGGCAGCATCAGTGTAGCACTTCCAATCCAAGGCTTGCAGCTGGCCTGGGTGCTGAGGAGGTTCAGCACCAGGACAGCAGCACAAGCCTGGTGTGAGCTGAAGGCACCCCCACAAACAGTGGAGCCAGGGAAGGTCCCAAAGGTTTGAGTTACCTCTGGTTGCACTCGATGTATCTGGCAGCAAACTTCTCCATCAGCCTGTCGATCTTCTGGGCCTCACCCGGCAGGCGAAACCCCTCCAGGAACGTGCGCAGGGCAGAGACAAAGTCCTTCCCACAGAAATCCAGCTGGTCCACGTAGGCATACATCACCTCCTTGTTGAACTTGCTGCTCTCCCCAAGGAACTCCCCGACCTGGGTCTGAAAACACAAGGGACAGGTATTACAGTGCAATCCAACTGCCAGCTCCGCAAGGAGGTCTCTGGCCTCAGAGTTGTGAGGGAAGGTGCAAACAGCAGGGGCAGGAAAAGGGACATGGGGCAGGTGTGGGACTGAGATGTGACCTACAGAGAGGGGAGGGAGAAGGGACATGGGGCAGGTGTGGGAGCTGTCTCATGGGATCTTACAGAACAGAGACGTTCCTCTTGGTGCAAGAACTGTGCCAGGTCCTCAGCTGTGGTGCCGAGCATGCCCTGCTCCTGGAGATACTGGATTCCTCTCTTTGGTTTTTTATTAAACCTATTCAGACAAAATGCATGGGGAAATTGAGGCACACAGTTAAATATATCACAGCCTATCAAATTTTAGTTTTACAAAGCCCTTATAAACCAAAGGTTCTGTGCTGTGGCCTCATGTCTCTTTTCTAGTTAGAAAAAAATGTCAAAGCATGTGCAACAAATCTATTACCTATATCACACCATAGGCTCTATCTCATAAGGTACATTCAATTGTTGATAACTTTATAAGTTATTGCTGAAAAGCTCACTGTAAAAAGGACTTTTTTTAAACACTAAAAATTTGAAACTTTACATTAAATATTAAAAATGCTGCTGTTCAAGACATTTTTCTAGCATCTCCAGACATGAAAATCTTCCAATTAATGAAAAAGAAGTAAATCATAGCTGGACAATGATTTCATTCTCTGATTTCTCAGTGTTCCCACAGGTTTGACCGTGTGAGACCATAACAAACAATATGGTCATAGACATTTTGTTACTGGTGAGCTTCAGTATCCCTGTCACACTGGGCTTACAGTTCTATCCCATGCTCAATTATCTCCTTCTGTTGCTTGATGACTTCAAACTGCTCTGGGTCATCTGGGCCAGCAGTCTGGGTGCCAACACTTCCAACTCCTGATGACACCGTGGAGTCCAAGGAGCTGACACTGCTCCGTCTCCCTCCGCTCTCCAGGCCTTTTCCTTCAGCCATTTCCTGCTCTGAGGGTTTGTATGAACCTGCTCATAAACAAGGCAAGACTGAAGTTATCCTGTTCACTCAAGAGCTTTTAATTATAGACCTTCTGAGTCAACAGGTATTCTTATTTTACCAGGTACATTTTCTGGCAGCCTGCGCTATGCTACATGAAGATGCTCTATTGATACAATTCTCAAGTAATCCAACAAAAGGCAGAAGAGCAGCAGCGATTGTGAGGGAATTCCTGCCCTTTCACTCTGCAACTGCAGGACTGGTCACATGTCTTGTTCTACAGAAGATTTATAGTGCAGACAAGGGTCAGCAGAACGTGGTTATTCAAACCAGACAGGTGGGAGAGACATTAACAACTGTTTGTAAAACACTTCACTTGTACCAACAAACTGCTGTGTACAAACCTGGCACCAACACTTGTGAACAGCTCTGAAACACTGAACAAACACAAGGACAAACTGATGGTACAGATTAGTCTCCCCATAAGGAAACAGCCTTACCTAAGCTAGTCTGATGGTTGGGGTTCACATAAAGGTCTTTGCTCCATTCCACCATACATTTTAAAATGGAAACCAAGCATTCGAGTCCTTTCTTCCTCAGGCTTAGCTCCTAAAACAGCAAGAAATATAGTAACAAAATAAAACCAGCCACAAACAGTGCTGAAAGCATCAGCCTCCCTCTAACGACTGGGAAAGTGTAATCTTGAAAGTACAATCCTTATGGTGGAGATAAGGCACACAGTCTGTGCAAAGCCAAGCCAAGGTGCTGCTGGTTTCCCAGAAGGGAAGTCCTGTGAGTGAGGCAGAGGAAGGATCATCTGCTTCTCTCTCCATGGGAGCTCAACCAGAGAGCCCAGACCCAGCCTGGCCTCAGTGCAGAGAGCCAGCAAAGCCACCAGGGAAATTCAGGGCACTGCTTCAGCACCCAACAGCAACTCAGCACACTGACAGCCCCCTTCTGTTCAAAGCAGCTCTTACCTGTAAAGGTGTCATGCCCAGCTCGTGCCCACTTCGGCCCTGGGCGATTTTGGACAAATCATTTACAAGGCGCTCAAAGATATTGGCAGCATTTAAATCACAGTCATAGTTAACATAAATATCCACTACACACTGGGCATCTTGAAAAGAGAAGAAAATGCAAGTGTTAGGATTCAGTGAAAGAGCATTTCTAAAAGGAATGGCAGTGGGGATGAATCCACACATTGAACCCAGGCACTTGGGGATCAAATTGGAATTTTGAAATACCTGCACAAATTCTGGTCAAAGTCTGAATCACCATCCATTTGTGTTCGAAGGAACTTGAGGAAGTCTCTAGAATATTCAGGAAGATCTCTTTGAAGAACACCTGCAAAATAAATAAGGTAAAGGACTTGATCTGAGACTCATTAGAACCATGTCAATGTACAAATTCAGTAACTCCCTTTGAAGAGTATCATTTTATACAATTTAAATACAGCAGTAATATGCCAGTTTAGTAATGAAATCAAACTAAAACCTTTCAGTTGTCTTTTTACCAATGCAGCAGGTATTTAAATTTGAGAACTAGAGCAAATACAAATTAGAGATAAAAGTGTCTCACCTCAATCTGCATTTTTAAATGGGTCTTAAAATTGGAAAGCAGCGTGAGAAAGATGGCAAGAGAAAGCTCAAACACATCAGGGACAGAGGAGACTCCATTTTTGGATAGTGCTACACACAGATATTGCTTGATTGCATTGATGAACATCTCGTGTGTCCTGAACACTGGACCTGCATTCTGCAGCACCGAGAGCAGCAGCTGCAGAGACACAACCTTGGAACGCAGCTCATGGGACCTAGGAAAAAAATTAGACCCATTTTCATATTTCTGAGGGCACACATGTGTTCAACATCAACACTGCAGCACTTCTTCCATGTCAAGAAGAAATGACTGCTATTTTAATTAATTTCAATGTGTGGAAACCAGCCTACAACTGATTCTTGAAAATCTACCACCTTAATCAGGAATTTTTCAGGAATATTAACATCTCAGACCACTTGAACACCTGCTGTACTATACAGCAGCTATTTAACTGCATCCAAAAACTACTTGGAGTAAAAAATAGTCTCATTACTTGGGATCTGGAGGTCCATCCCCGAGAGGTTTCATGGAGAGCTTGCACAAGGACCTGAACACAAGGAAGGCATCTTTCTGCAGAACATGGGAAAATCTGGCAGCAGCCTGATGTCCAGACACATCTGTTTCCTTGAGAGCAAGAAACACAACACAGACCCCCAGTGAAGCAGAGGAACAGAGCAATTGGGAGTCCCACAGAAAATGGTGCATTTGGCAGTTTAAGCTACACCTAAAGAGGATTGCAAGTGAGCTGGATGTTGTCATACATGCTCACTGACTCCTCACCTCCATCCCCACTCTGTACTAAAATAAAAGCAACAGAATTGTTTCTAGGACAGGTGTTTCCAATACATAATTACACTGCAGCTGCTGTTTCCTTTCTGATCCTGAGCAGGACACACACATTAAGGGTTTCTGTCCCTCTCCTCCCCCAAATCCCACTCCATCAGTTGGCACAATATAAACACTTCTCCTTTCCTAGACACACAAGAGCAGCCAGGGAAGTTATTTACCAGATTATCAGTGGAAGAAACAGACTGCCCATCATCTGAAATCCCATTTGTTTGCACGTTCTCACTGCTAGAGCCAGACAGGACAGTATCTGCAGCCTCTGACACAGGTGGAGCCTTGGCAGGTTCTCGGACCTGCTTTTCTTCCGCCACTAAAGGGGAAAAAGGAAAACTGATTAAAATCACCCGCTGGACATTTTTTATCCCAGGACTTTGTGAACCTCTAACACCAAGGGGGACAAAAGCAGCACTGGTAAACTAGAAAGCTCCTCAGCTATCAATTAAATAACATTGTGGTACAATAAAATCCTGTTCTTGCTGTCTTAGTAGGTGTTTGTGTCAAGGTACTTAGTAAGAAAAATAACTCCCATGGTCTTAGAATCAGGGGAATAAAAGCTTGGCAATACATATGCAACTATTTTACTGCAGAAAACTTTGCTACCTTTCACAGCTGACTTGACCACATCTTCCAAGATGCCTTTAACCATCTCCTTTCCTCCATCAGTTGTTTCCTCTAATGAAACACAGAGATAATTTTGAATTTAGTGCTTTTGCTTAGGAAGAAGATTGAAAGGAAAAACATGACAGAGGCAGAAGGGTTAAAAAGTACTGATTTTCTTCAGTAGTTCTCACTGAAAGGCATTATAGAGAAAAATACTCACTGATGTTATTGATGTTGTTTAAATGAAAGCACAAGATATTTTAATGCAGTGATTTTGCCATTTATATTTATCGAGGGTTAAAAACTTTTAGTTTTGACATATCCTACATTCCTGATTTGGATGCAGTAGGTGCTTATGATACAGTCCTCATAACACACATCACTCTTACCACAGGACTTCAGTTATCTCAGAGGGGTTACGTCACTTCCCACACACCTGGACTGTTCTTTGCCTTCCCCCTTACCAACCTGATCAACTCAAATTCTCTATATAGAGAAAACACACAGTTTGACCAGAGCAGGAGGGAGAGCAGGAGCCTCTTTCAGTGTTTCCTGTGCAGACACAAGCCCAGGACTCCTGAGAAGAGCCAGGCACTCCTGCCCAGAGGATGGAGCTGCTGCTGCTCACCCGGTGCTGTGGGCTCACAGCCCCGCTCCTGCGGCCCCTCGGGCTCCCCGTTGGCCAGTTCCATGGCTCTGCCTCCCCGGGAGCTGAGTCTCCCTGGGCCTGGCCCTGGGGACCGGGGCCCTGCCAGCACCGCCACCGCCTGTGCTTTCTGCTGAGCCGCCTTGTCGCCTTCCCTGCACTCCTGCACCTGGGAAAGACAACGGGAGAGGGTCAGTCTGAGACACCATAGCAGTGATCACAAGAACAGCAAAACCGCAATTATCACTTGGCCAGTCAGGTTAAACAATGCACTGCAAGTTTATTTAAGAAGCATCCCATCGTTCGTTCATCCAATGCCATTTGACAGACAATGGTGACCAGCCTTGTGACAGCAGTGAGTGTCACTGCTCCTTTCCCATCAGTCACTCAGCACGGCTCGCTGCAGCATCGGACAGCAGCAGATACCCAACCACAATGAATTTGTAGTTGACTACAATAAAATAGCAATAATAAAAAGTTTTCTGTCACCTGTCAAGCCTGACATTTGAGATAAGCACAAGTAATGGTTACTCACAGCTTGGTTTTCCATTCGTGTAAAAATGACATTTAACATCTGTGTCAGGGTGGCTTTGGCAGTTGTCTGGTTAATCAGATTTTTACTGGCCAGATAGATGTTGTAGCAGGTCCTAACAGTCTGAAGAATTGTTCCTTCATGGATTTCTATATATGGAGATGTTACTGCAGTGAGGAGAGCCTGGGAAAGTTGGTAAGACAGCAAAAATTAAATCTAAGCTCTGCATGCAAGCCTTCCAGAGTAATCAGTGGGTTCAGTACAAAACACAGGGATCCTCTTTTAAAACTGGACAAGGAACTTGTAGATGTATAACATTGCAGAGAACACTGCAGATCAAAGAAAGTTTAACAGAACTTCCACACAGTATCTCTGTTCTCTCTTGAGCTGTTAGAGGGTTTTATCACAACTGATTTTGCCTTAAGGACGATAATCCACCTCCAAATGAAAGGCATTATATTCCACAGCCTCATCTGCATGCCAGGGCCCATTGACCCACACCACCAGCACATCAGGTGAGGGGAAGGTTCACCAAAGTCCCAGGAACCCAAGCAGATTCCAG
Organism: Pitta sordida; assembly: GCA_013390025.1. Lineage (NCBI taxonomy): Eukaryota > Metazoa > Chordata > Aves > Passeriformes > Pittidae > Pitta > Pitta sordida. The sequence goes on from WEKX01007700.1 coordinate 44,003, forward strand.
AGGCAGAACCCACAGCCCTGGCAGTTCTGTGCCTCGTCCAGAACACACCCTGCAGCTGTATGACCAACGGCCCTGGGAGCAGACATATACAGAACACAAACCAACTCTGCACCAAAATGAACCAAACCAAACACCTTGATGATCTGCAGCTGTACTCCCTCGTCTGTCTGAGGGCCCTGGAAGCAGCTGCAAATGGTCTCCACGATGCGGTCGATGAGGCGCTTCCCGGGGGCGCCGCTGTCCGGGGCGTTCCCAGTGATGTGTCCGTAGGCAATGAGTTTCTGGGGACAGAGAACACAGCTTAGATGAACAGGTACTGCTAAGAAAAACACAGTTAAGCATAGCATAAAGAGTGTTTAGATAGCACACCTCATCTAACCAGTTTTAACACAAAAATTCAACAGCCTTTATAGCCTGGCCACCAAATATGTATTTGGACTGTTCACACATCTGTGCACAACACACCTCAGAAAGTGACACACGAGCTGTTCCCATCCAGTGACACACAAGCCTTTCCCACCCAGACCAGTTCTCTGTACCACAGCTAGGCAAAAATTCTTTAACACCAGTCTTTGTACTTATTCCCAACCCAAGGGCTCTGCTCAAGGCATGGAAGGATTTTGTCAGGATCTAAGAGGAAGAAGGAAGCAGATTGCAGAGCCTGCCCTCCCATCACAGCAAGAACACCGTGGCAATGCTCCTCTCAGAACTCTGAGGGTGCAGCTCCTCTCCTGGGCAGGGCAGAGCCCTGAGCCCCAGCAAGGGCAGCACTGGAACAGCCACTCACCTGCAAACAGTCCAGGGAGGTGCTGACGATGCGCGGAGACTTGGACTGGCAGGCCAGCTCAAATGGAAGGAAATATTTATCTGCTTCAATAAAGTTTGCTTTTGGTGGAGCAGCGGTGCCTTCTCTAGGTCAGACAAGAACAGGGATTAATTCTTCTAAACAAACTACACTTCCTCCTTTCCTAAATTTAAAGTTTAACACCAGCAGCGTACAAATGAACTGCAACTTCCTCACATATGCTTTCTTAAAGGAAGTTCAATTTTCTTTTAAACTTACACAAAAATCACTTTACATTTATTTACATTCTATCTCATCTTTTTCATATCTTCATCTTTCATATCTGCATCACTTAACTCTCCCCTCGTTATATTCCAAGACTGCCCCATTATCTGAAATACTGGAGAACTCCTACACAACTGACAAATCTGTCCATGTTATTCAGAATTCATTAAATAGGGTCTATAAGAGGAATACTAAGCAAATAGAAACACATTTGGGGACCCGTTTGCTCATTTTTAATCATAGCACAGTTCTGGAAAACTGTTTTAAACTTCATATTTAAATTATATTTAAATTGGTAATAAAGAGCATATCAAACAGGGTACCTGCTGCTCCTCCTGATTTCCTATCAGGCTGTACTTAGCCCAGTAAAAGGAAATGGAAAACTAACCCCATTTAGGAGTTTTGCAATTTTTGGATAGTGAAATTCAGAGGCAGTTATGGCACACACATTGTGTAAGTGGAGCACACAGGACAGATGTTCCTGGTGGAGCAGTGTGTAACTGGGTATTCACACACTCACTGCTGTAATTTAAACACACCCTCACATCTCCACTATCAAACTGTTCCACGCACAGTTTACAGGAACTAATAATTTACCTTTGTTTTTCCAGCTCACTTTTTATTTCATCTGGAAGAAAGAAAAGAATTCAAACCTCAGTTATAATTATCAACAACACAGTGATAAAGCAAAGTGAAACAGTCCCAAGTCCTGCCCTTCAGTACTTGCTCTTCCTTTCCTGCAACACCTCAGCTTCAGAGACCGCAGACAGTTACACCTGTTCTCTCCCAATTTTTATGTTAAAAAACCCTGTCCCCCCACCCTCAGCATGTGCTGCCAACTGTCCCAACTGCAAATTACCAGGGTCAGACACTTATCATTCACTCAGTACTTGTTCTCCACAATTCTGGAGAGGAAGCGTTGTTTGGGATGAGCTGATTTCAGCGCAGTCTGTGAGCCTCACGAAGGAACAAGGACTGCAGCAAATACAATTACAGGTTCTTGCACAGGCCTAGTGCTCACTGAATGGAACAGGAGCTAATCCTCACAGCGTGTGCTGACTTTGTAACATCACTACCCCCACTGGAGAGAGAAAATGGAAGCAAACCACAAAGAAAACCTGTAAAACTACCAGCTGTGAGTGATAAGCTCCATCCAGGACTCGGACTTGCTACTCCTTCTGCCAGAGCTGCTCCTTAATGAGCATCAGTCTCACCTCCAGCAGTTCTCCTGCAGTGACATTATCCCCCCCACAGTCAGCCAAAGAGACACCAGTGACATGGGAGAGTCCCAGGGGCACAGCACTCCTGGCTCTCCTCACGCCCACCCCCAAATGACGATGGCCAGCAGCTTTAAGGGACAGGCAGTGGTCCCCTGCCAGCCCTGCAGAGCCCAGCCCAGCACTCAGCCCTGGGGCTGCAGGATCGCCAATGACTGTGCAGCTCTGCAGCAGCACAAACCCAGCACCACCATCTCCTGACCCTGCAGCCTTCAGCTGGTGAGGAGAGGCATGAAATAACCAAGGCTTTCTGCACCAAACAGACTGCCAGTCTTACACAGCACCACTTCTTGGACCGCTGCATTCTTCATGCCAGGGTGCAGCTGCCCTTCCAACAAGGTGATCAGTCAGAAGTTCAATTCGTCATAATTTGAGTTCAGTCATCTCAATTGTACTAAATTCCCCGTGTCTAACACCATATCGTGATTCAAAGGACAACATATGCTAAAGGACCCGCCAGTTTATTGTGTCCCTATCACTTTCCCCCCACACTGTTGGTTAGCAGAGTAAAAAGCACCTTGAAACTCCAGAAAGCCTTAAGGAGCCGTGATGATGCCTGTGTTCACTGATACTCATCTTACATGTGAGATATGCAAGAATAACATCCCAGTTTCACTGTTAATTCATTGAGGACAAGAGGAAGCTACAGGCATGCCTCTGCTATTGATTGCATCAAAATAGTTTGAAAACCTCCCCATTTGAAGGGCTCACTTGGTGGTCTGACCACGACCAGTGAGTGAAACAGAAATTGTTGCCTAATTGAAGTCTGTTGCCATGAACAGCTTGCCAAGCCCTGACCAGGCACCACCAGCTTCCAGAAACCAACTGCCACCAGCACTCTCCACCTCACAGAATCACAGAATCACAGAATATTATGAGTTGGAAGGGACCCACAAGGATCATCTAGTCCAACTCACCATCTAACACCCGTACAGCAGTAAGGGGCACAGCTCAGCTCCCCTCCACAGCCACAGAACACAGCTCAGACTTCAGTCAGGGTCAGGCCACCCCAGCACAACGACCCTGCACTTGGTGCCACTCTCACGGCATCTCCTTCAGCCCCCCTGCTGCCCACCCAGGCAAGTCCTGCATCATTCCTGCCAGGAACAGACCTGGAATGACATGAATGGCCTTCCAGCAGTTTCCCCCAGAGCTCCTGGCCACCAAAGCAGGATGCAGGTTACCCTGAGTAGCAGAGGATGGGTTCAGTTTGTTTGTGTGGAAAAGGACCCATGAAAGGAGAGCACAGCAGGTCTGTGCCAGCAGGAGCACAGAACATGGCTTGTGCTGCCACAAGGACACACGGCCAGCAGCTGTGCCAACACAAACACCAGCAGCAGCAGCAGTCAAGGCTCCCCTCATTGCCCAACCAAGACCCAAACCCGGCAGCTGTTGATCCTATCCAAGCTCAAACACACGTAGGAAGGCCTCTGAACCAGGCTGGCTGCACCGTGTGTCATTACAGAGGAATCATTTCTGTGGCTGCAGCTGCAGGATTAGCAGCAGACCAAGGTGACAGGTTGTGATACAGACTGACAGTATTCCATGCACATTTTCCAGCTCAGTTTCAGTGGATGTACTAAGAATCTTGTGTACCTCAGGCCTCATGTAAATGCTTATTAAACAACTATTTGTATACAACACAATGACTGCCTGTTGAAAACAAGTTTTCACAGTTCTCTAAAGCAGAACAGCTTCTGTGTTTAAGACACTCCCAAACTCTCCTGGGGCTTACAGGCACTGCGAGTACAAGAGACAAGCCTTACACTTGGGGATGAAGCAAGACTGAGTGAAGGAATCCATTCAAGCTCTGCCTGTTCCACATTAACACTGTGTATTTCAAAGGAGGAGGTGGAAAGAGACAAAAAACCCAAACAAGCAACTCCAACAAACACTGCTGGGAAGTGGGTTTGTTTGTTTTCTTCCACTTTTGTGTTTATGTCCTAGGTAAGTCTATGTGACTTCTGATTTCTACAAGGTCATGAGGGTATTTTGCAGTCCAAACTCGCACTGTGTTAGGCCAGTGGAAGGACTGGATTACTGAGAAACAGGGCAAGAACAGCTTAAATTGAGATTTATTAAAACAGATTACAATTAGAGTGAAAGAACACCTGTATTTCCTACATAAAGACAGCAATATTCAGTCGTGATTCACTTAAGTTCTCAGGAGCTGAACACGTTCAAACCAATACAGAACTCACACCAGGAAACAAGAGCATCACTCCCACAGTTAGAAACCTATTCCCTCTGTCACCAGACAATAAATTCAAAGCATTGGTAAGTAACCAAAACACTCCTGCAGGAACACCACAGTGTCTGCAGGTAATCTGTATGTAAAAGAAACAACATTCCTGTTGGCAACTTAATATGAAATAAATGTCACCAAATATAACAGAGATCTTTCCATACAGTTGGTCAACAGAAGGTTATCTCTCCATGCTGACCTCTGCTTCACTCCAGGAAAGCATGGGGACTATTTTACAAAAAAAAATGTCCACCATGACCAGGATTAAGTCCCCTCAGACACAATGTACCTTGGAACAGTCACCATCCCACAGGCGGCTCTTGCACAACAAACACTCCTCCCAAAATCAGCATTTCTGATCTGCTGGCACACCAGCTGTGCTCACCAGGCATCTTCCATCGAAGTTCCCTTTCCCAGCCTCTAAATACATCTCCAGAGCACCAAAGAGGTTCTGGGTTGGATGCATTTGGGGGGAGCTGAGGAAGAGGTCAGGAGAAGGAATTCCCCTCTAACTGTTGGGACACCCCTGCTACTCTCTTGCTGACAATGTCAACTTGAAATAACAGTAAAAGATCCCCTCCTACCTGGTCACCTTTCTCTGGATACACTGTCCCCGACCTCCCAGCAGGAAGGACTGCAGGAAAGGAGGTAAAAATGACACTGTTCCTTAGAGAGTGTCTGGGACAGATCTTGTGTCTGCCCAGCCTCCTCACTCACCCAACCTGGCTCTGCTTCTGCTCTGGCCACACCGAATGTTCCCAGTTTAAGGCAGAGTATTGATGGAGAGGTGTCACGTTTGCCAGTTAAGAAAGGCCCCAGAGAACAGCTGCAGAGCTCTCCTGCTCTACTCAGCTCATCTTTTGTCCTCGCAGCACACCACTGACACCAGCTTGGACTTGTGGATTCCAGGACCAGTCCACCAACTTCATAAAACGTGTTTTCAGCTCTGTCAACACCACAGACGCTGTATACACTTGGCCACGCTGCCAACAGCCCTTAACTGATCCGCCCTCGAGCAGATCAGAGGTCAGAAGGTTTATCAGCTCTGGGACTCCGCACGCCGGGGGCCTTAAAGAGGCTGTCTGCTAATCTGAAAGTTTGAGATTCATTTTCTCAAAATCCCTCCTGCTTCACAGAGAGGCCCGGGCTCTGTGAAGGTTCCCCCCGGCTCCCCGCACACCGGCCGAGCCGCTCCGGGCGGGCAGGGCCGCACTCACCCAGCGCCACCTGGCAGGCTCTCCGCAGCTGCCCGTGCGGGGGCCGCTTCGCCTCCTTCTCCGCCAGGATCTTCTCCAGGGCCCGCGACACGAACATACTCTTGGTGCGGGCGTCCTGCTCCCGGGACGGGGGCTGCATGGCGGGGCGGGGCAGGGCGGCTCCAGCGGGGCCGGGAGCGGGGC